>JAGPOW010003310.1:25832038-25850239 GCA_030014935.1 Caiman crocodilus | reverse complement strand
CCACCGGCCCCTTTGTTGGGCTCTCCTTAATCCACTGCTACTGGAGTGCAAGAGGCAGAGAATTACATCCCCTTGGGATGGGGGAGGGAGGGAGAGGTGTTTCCAGAGGAAGACTTTTCCAAAGAATTACCTAGTGAATATTAACCATTGCCATCCAAGAAAGCTAGTCTCCAAAATTCGTTTTTTATATCTTAGCTGACCATGCCAGTTCAGGCGCTCGGGGACCAGGCTCGCGAAAGCTCGGCAGCTGAGATCCAGGCTTCTGCCCCAGGTTTCTGTAGTTTTGACAAGGCTGCACGCTACGCGGATGTGAGGGTGGGGCACGGGAGGAATCGGGACCGCGGCCTCGCGCTGACGTACTCCCAGCAGAGACCGCACCGCCTCCCGGGTCAGGGCCTGCCGCCACCGCTCTCGGTGCAGGGCCCGGTCTGCTCCCGGCAGCTGGACGCGGCCCCGATCATGTCCTTTAAGGTAACGTTTCCAAAGGTTTCAAGGCGCGTGGGAAGCCTCTGGAAGGCTGCAGGGACTTGGTCTCCAGACACCTGGTGCTGACGGGTGCGAGAACAACACCCGGTACCAGGAGAAACCCCCGAAACATCAGCGTGTCCCACGCGGCGGCACGTGCTTCTCAGCCGGAGCTTCGCCCCGGCGGTCCGTGGGCCTGCACCGGGGACTGCCTCATTTCGTGAATGAAGACACTTGGACACACGCGCAAGCTCGCAGCATGCAGAAAAGCTCGTGTTGACCTGGAGGCCGACACTAGGGCCAAGATGTGGGATAACGCTGGGAGAAGGTCGCAACGCTGGAAGAAGGTGGGAGGAGAGGACAGAGACCCCAAACTGACCCAGGGCTTCTGGAGAGCAGCAGCCAAATCCTTAGTCACCGAATAATTAGGAAATCCGCATCCATGCGACGGAGAAAACAACTCCCCGGGTGCGAAGAGTGAACCTGTCTGAGCGTGCGGCCCCGGCCGCACAAATAAGCAGGTGGGAGGAAGGCCTGGACATCAGCGGTGGCTGGCACAAAACACCAAGACCAACGACAAGGTGGCAGATAGGGAGAGGGAGGCCGGGTGCCTGGAGGAAGCGACCCTCGAGACGAGTCGGACCATGGCGAGGCGGAAGTGAAGCAACACAGCACTTGAGCGCAGGGCAAAGCCTGGACAAAAGCGATGGTCAGGGCACCGGTCAGCGAGCCCCCGAGTGCGAGGGAGCCCGGGGACGTGTGCTGCACGGGATAACCCGCTGAACAGCGCGCGCTCGAGCGCTTTCCAGAACCGGGACCCACGAGCCTGGAGACGTCTCCTCTGGGAAGCGGGAAGGGGACCTAGACACATTGCTGCTTGCAAAGCACCCGTGAAGCAGCGTCCGCACGTGGCGCCGGGCCGGAGGAGCAGGAACAGACGAGACGATGCGGTCCTGGTTGCACCGTCCCAGGAATGACAGCAGACGTCACTACCGCGGGCAGCGGCACGCTGGCGTTCACCCACGCGGCACGGGACGGCAAGCCTGGCGCATCGGCAAGGGCCGGCCGGGGTGACGACGTGCTGCACGGACAAGGGCAGGCAGGAGCAGGCGCTCGGCCCCCGGTCCGATCCTGCCAGGGCCCAGGGTGCGGAGCGCCTGCCCACGGGATCCATCCTCCTTCCACGCGCGGGAAAAGGCCCACAAAGAGCAACTTGCATTTCCTGTCGATGGGAAGCGAGCAGCTTTCTAATAAAGAGGTCACACAGAAGGAAGGATCATCTTCAAAGAGAAGGGATTTATGGCCTCTCCCAGGTTTCTGGAGCTACCAGTCACCGAAAACCCCCTTAACCGTGGTCACGGATTTCATTCCCCGTTAGCCGAGTCCTTCCCATCTTCCACGGTTTCTTCCATCAGCGGCTGTGATTGCCGATTGTGCAGACCGGGTTTCCAAAACCCCCTCGCCAAGGCCTGACGCGGGGTCTACGTTTCAAGTGCAAGCGCTCTTACTCCCAACGGGGCGCAGCCGATAGAGGAGTCATAAGGCAAATGTAATTAGGAAGCATATGAGAAGACTCAGAAGAGTTCAAAAGGATACGAGAAAGGAAAGGTATAAAAAGTAAATAAAACACATTGTTTAAAAATGTTTCATATTAGACTTCCCCTATAAAGGGTTTAGCTTTTGATTTTATAGATTTCATGCTATTCTCATCACATTTATTTTCGTAACTTCACAACCGAAACTGCAAAGCCTTGCAGCCTGTTTTCACATTTCTGGGGTGTCCTGCCCCTTTTATATCTCTCTAGATGGGGGAAATGAAGGCAATGGCGTGAGCCAAAAAATTCTAATTTCAAATCTTTATAGAAACTTCTCCTGAAGAACCTCAGGCACCACATCATGGAAATACCATAAAGATTTCGTTCCAACTCCCAGGCAAATCAAAGCCTAAATAATTTACTGCTGCTTATGTAGAGGATGTAAACGGGTAACGGGGATTAATGAAGGTGTAAACTCTTATTGAGGAAAAGCAAATCTTTGCTGTAGAGGACGGGGGTGTTAAAGCAAAGCCAGCACAACACCTCATCTCCCCCCTTTACGCTGTGCCAGGAGGCAGGAGTCCGCGCAGCCGGGGAGCTACAACAGCAAGAGAGAGGCAAGGTTTTGCAGCGCGCGCGGATCCGGACTGCCCATCCTTACAATCAAAGACTGAACTGAGATGTCCCGGCACACACACAAGTAAACGTGGGATAATTAGGAAACAAATTCTGCAAGCATCTTGAAAGGGGCTGGGGACCTTTGATCTTTATAGAAAAGAAAACATCACAATACGGTCTAGCTTTTGGGGTCTGCACACACTTTATACCAAGGGAGAGGATGGTATCTTTCTTAAAAATCAAGTAACACCTAATTCCATCATAGCCTAATTATCTTAACTGACTTCATATGTCTAAAGGTATTTCACCAAAAGATTAGAGTAGAAAGAGGGACTGACAAAATAATTAAATATGCAATTTGCCAAGCTTGGGCAATATGGCTTTGAAATCACCTTTTCAGGAAGTTTTACAGCTTGTTCATTGACATATATATTGCAGCCTTCAGATTCTTATTTAAGCTCTTTTGATTACTTTAATGGATTAATACCCGAGTACTATCAGCGTAAAGACTAATACTCAAGCCTGTTTCTAATTTGGCAAAAATTGCACTGGTTTCCTTTCGGTGTTATGACAAAAACTCTGTGTGGACTCTCGATCCCGATTTCTCCTTTCAAACCTCACAGCAGAACTCGCCTTCTCCGAATAGTTCCTCGTATGAAACCAGGCGACACCGAGCGTCGCTCGCAGCCCCGTGAAATGCTTTCATGGGCTCTAAGGTTTCGGTGACCTAACTCGCGTACGCGCAGCCAAATACAATACGCAGCGGGGTCGGCGCTCGCACAAGCGCGCAGAACTGCCACGTTAATCCTCCTAGATTTATTTTGGGCGGTATCCTCCTAATGAGTTCATGTCTTGAGCCTGCCGCGGCGCACGGTTGTCCGGCGGGGCTGCCGGGGCCCGAGGAAGGCGAGGCTCCGCACGTGGGACCCCGGTTCGTCCGGGCCGGAAAGGGCCTGTTATTCCAGGGCGGGTCACGCGGATTTGCCCCCACCACAGCCCCAATTCAGACGTGTAATGCTCTTATCCTGCTGCCCCAAACCCCAGCTGCTGCCAGCGCCGGGCACCTCCCCACTGCGGGGGCAATTAGCCTCCCGAGACCTGCGCACGCCCAGGCCGGGCCGGGCCAGGCCAGGGCAGGGCAGGGGGGCGCGCGTCCCCCTGCCCCGGCTCTAGCCCAGGACCGGCCCAGCTGTGCCCCCGAGCTGGGATGCAACCCCACGTCGGGAACAGCAGTTCCTGCATCCCCGTGTGTCCCAGCTACCCGCCACGCCAGCACACGCGGGCTGCCACGAGTGCGCGGGGAGGGGTACGCACCACTTACCTGATAGCCAGACACGCACCGCAGGTTCCTGACCCCGACACGCCAAGGGAGAAGACGACCGACAGGAGCACGCCTCTGCCCCGCCGCGTTGCTCCACGGGCCAACAACCGCTCCTGTCGGCTACCTGTCCTCGAGCACGGCCGCGTCTGCAGCACCGGCACCGGCTGCCCTGGGGCTGGGACGCGACATCGTTAGCATCACCCCTCCCAGGACTCCCGCGGGAGACGGACTGCACGGCCTCGCCGGCCGGCGGGACCCAGAGGGGCAGCGGGATCAGCCCAACCCGCGCCCGGGGGCATCGCTGCCTTGGTCGTCCCGGGCCCAGCCATCACCCGTCGGCCGCCCAAGCGCAGCCCAGACCAAGCAGCGTGACGCGAGTGTGCCCACACCTTGCACTCTCCCGCTGGGCTTGGCCATTTCCCCGCAGAGTCGGGTCTCTGCAGACCGGGTGCAAGAGCCCGCTCCGCGGGGCCGCCAGCCCCTCGCTCCTGGGACACGAGGGCAGCAGCAGCGCGGAGAACGGGCGCCGGGCTCAAGCCCGCTGCTCCATTCATAGGGCCAGCCACAGCAAGGCATGCTGGGAAACAGGCAGGCTGCACAGGGAGCCGGTGTAGACGGTGCTCCTCCGCACGCACCCTGCCCTTGCCTCCGCGGCTGCTGCCGGGTTCGAGCCCGTCTGCTCGCTGCGGGGCCTCGCACTGCAGACGTCTGCGCTCTGCCATGATGGCCCCTGCCCCAAGCGGCACACGTGTGCCTGGTGTGCTGCACACGAGCACGCATGTTCGCTTCGGCTTCCACGGGATGCTTCTGGCTGCAGCCCTTGCCCCAGGTGCCGCTGCAGCCGTCCTGCCCCTTCCAGCCCCTCCGTTCCTGGCACGGGCTCGGGTGCCCCTCGCCGCCCCGGCTCCGACGGACGCCTGACGCGGCTGGCCCGGGCGCCGGCGGTGCCACCGCCACGAGCGTCTGCGCCGTGCCCTGGGTGGACGGAGCTCTGCTCGTCCCGCCAGCCAGGGTCGGTGCTTTCCACGAGGCAGAGGCCTCCGAGAGCCACATTCCCGTGGCTTTGCCGCCAGGCCGGGCTGCAGACAGCGGGCGCGGAGGCCGGGGACTGCCCCGCTCGGACTCGGCACAGCCCCGGCCCCGCTCGTTCGCTGTCGCAGGAAACGGCACGGACCAGAGCGGAAATAAGGGGCATGTCAGGCAGGTCTCCACGAAGCCTCCGTGTACAGATCAGCAAGCAAAATCCCCCCCTTTCAAATGAACTGCAACCATAGAGTGACTCAAAAGCAGGCTGGGCCGAGGGCTCAGGTGTTTTAATACCTAAAATCGTATACATGCAATTTATTTCAGGGTCAATTTATCGCAACGTGTGTGTGCGCCCCCGGCAGCGCCCGGCCGAAGGACGGCTGCAGAGACGTGTCCAGCAGCCGCGCCGGCCCGCGGTCCGGGCTGAGCCGTGCTGGGCTGCCCCGGGAGGGGACCCGGACCCGCGCCACGGGCTCGCGGGGGCAGCGCAGGCACAAACACCAGCCTCGGCAGGGCCGGCGGCCCCAAGTCATCGCTCCTCAAGTTTTACCTGGTCGCATCCGAGCGTGAACAGCTACACGTTTTCAAGCCAAAGGTCTCAGTTTAGCCTGCCCGCGTCTGGGACGCGAACCCTCCCCTGCAACTCCTAACAAAAGGCCGCGCCGTCCTGTACAGCATGAAAACCGATAAAAGCGCGCTCTTCCCCAGTCTGACCCAGGAGGAATTGGTTCTGCTCTCTGTCCCCGCAGCAAAGCAACTCAAGCCACACTTCCAGATCGCACGGAGACGGACAAGGCCCCAGAGACCGCTGGCGGAAGGACCCGCCAAGCGTCCGTCTGCAGCCCCGGCAGCCCCTGCGAGTGATGGGCCGCCCCACGGACGGCGAAGCCACGCACTCGGTTTCAGACAAACAGGGAGCTGCAGAAGGCGCGCGTGCTGGTGGGAGCAGAGCGGCGCTGGCCCTCGCGGTCGCAGAGGAAGGGCTCGCTTCTCTGAGGAGAGGCCGAGCGTCGCGGCCGCGGGAGCAGAGCGGCTCGCTGTCGTACGGGTGCCACTTAACATCATCCTCCGGCCGCAAGTGGATGGCGGAGGCCTTCCAAGAATAAACTGATTAAAGGACATTTTGCAACCTATAAACCTGGTGCAGTTGAAAGGAAGCCTTTTAACCTTGGAGGTCCTCTTTTCATTAAGGAGAAGTTGAGAAACCCCTTGCCTTCCACGGTTTGATCAGCTCATTAAGGGACTGACAATAGCTCAGGAGCTGCTGATACTCAATGCTTTAATAATAACATCTGCTTACTTCCTCGGGGCCCTTTTAGAAGAAATTAGGTGCAGGTTTGCAAGCCAAGGCAGGCGGGGATGTCATGAATCTGCATCCAGCTGGGACCTGCCAACAGGCCACGGGTCTGCGCCTCCCCGTCCCCAGCCATCTCCTATTGCAAATCCCTGGCAAGGAGGGGCAGGTTGCCTCTGCCGCGCGTCGTCCTGCCCGGGGGAAGCAGCCAGAGCCCCCAGGGCCGGCACCGTCCGCCTGGGCTTGCACCCAGGACCCGCTCCCGCCCCTCCGTCTCTCCTGGTAGCAACTGCCCCGAGCTCCGCTTGCGCCGTCGCGCCTCGAGGCCCTTGCAGGCACCTCCAGCCGGAGCTGGCGGCCAAGCAGCGTGGGCCAGGCCGCCGGTCTCGCTTTCCGAGGTGCCAAAGAAAACAAGGCCGGGGACGTGCTTTGTTCCCCGAGACCAGCAACACCGCCTCTCTTGCACCGACCGCACGGGACATTGGAGAACGATGGCGCTTCTGGCCCCGTAACTCCGATGACCGCAATCGTTTCCGAGCTTTGGTACTGGATCGATATTGCATCTGCCTGGTCTCGAGATCGCTGAATCGCAGACGGCGAGGGCTGGCGGGGTCCAGCCCCTGCTCCAGGCAGGACCAGCCCCAACTGCGCCGCCCCGGCCAGGGCGCTGTCTACCCGGGTCTCAACCACCTCCGAGGATGGAGACTGCAGCAGCCTGTCCCAGTGCTTCACCGCCCTCCTCGTGGAAAGTTTCTCATAATATCCAACCTCAACTTCCCTTGCTGCAGCCTGAGCCCATTGCTCCTCGTCCTGCCATCTGTCCCCACAGAGACCAGCCCAGCTCCATCCTCGTTGCAGCCTCCGGCAGGGAGGTGAGGCTGCTATTCAATCCCCTCGGTCTTCCCTTCTGCAGCCTCAGTCAGCCCACTTCCTTCCTCCTCTCCCCACCAGTCCTGTCCCCAGCCCACAACCATGTCATTGCCCTCCGCTGCACTCTCTCCAGCGTGTCCACACCCTTTCTGTAGCGGGGCCGCAGCTGGACACAGCACTCCAGATGTGGCCTCCCCAGTGCCGAGTCAAGGGGAAGCTCACAAGAAGCGCACGCTGCCCAGCCAACGAGGTGCCGCATAGCAGCGACGGGTCGTGCAAGAGACAGCACGTGTAAATGCTGCACGCCTGCAAGCGTGTCCTTGTGCACTCCAAGGCGGCCCATGCATGCGTCTCTGTTTATCGACCTTAATTAACTGGCAGATGAACTGCGCATTTCTCCTCCGCAGCGTGACAGGGAAATCGAGCCGGAGAGCTGCTGCCACGTGGGCGTCCCGTCACCCACGCGCTGCCGCTCGACCCCTGCCACGCACAGACAGTCCCGGCACGGGCTCCAGGCCCCTCACCTGCCGGGGATCGCTGCGGTGGGTTTTCACGGGGAAACACGACCAGCGTACCCGAGCGGACAGTCTTCGCGACGCTGACCCGGACCCTCGCAGATTCGCGTGGCACCGCGCCCCCGTGCTCAGCCTCAGCGACCGGGGTCGCGCCGGGCCACGAGGCCCAGCAGCAACGGTGCATTTACGAAGTGCGAGTTTCCAGACGGCCGAACTGCAGCACCCGCTTCGGAGACCCCCCGGCGCACGCCGCACAGCGGAGCTAGGCTGCTGCTCGCTCCCTACCAGCGCCCTCAGTTTTAATGAACAGCTGTAATTTATCCTTCCCTCCCCGCTCTCCGCATCACCCGCCTGCCCTAGAGGAACCGGGTCACACCTGGAGCATGTGCAAGCACGCACAACTTCCTGTCCGTAATGGCTGCAGAAGGGGGGATGGCAGCTAGGATAAGGTCACTACATGGACAGGGGCTCCCGGCTAGCTCTGGGCCACAAATCATTTGCAACATCCGCTATGAGCCAGCAAGCAAAACCTTTCCTGCGCCAGCATCCGACGTCGCTGGGACTGCTTCCTGCTGGCGCGAGGGGATGTCGTCTCGTCACGGGCAAGCGACAGCCGCGGAGAAAGCGGGAAGCCCCCCCCGGTGCAGGCCCCGCGGGGCGTGCCGGCGCCGTGTCCTCTCGCGGGGGCAGCTGGGAACGCGCTCCCCTCGCGGCACGGCCCTGCTTGCTGCCCGTCCGTGTCGCGCCGTGGGAGGCGCCAGGCACTCGACGTCTGAGCTCGGCGCGGTTTTCAGAAAAGCTGAACAAACATCAAGTGTTGGGCTCTGGGAGACGTCGAGGCCTTCACCGCTCCTCACGGCGCTGCCCGCTCCCGGCAAGCCCTGGCCGCCCCGTCGCCGCGCGGAGGCGAAGGGGGCAGTTTCCAACCGGGGTCTGCGTGGCGCGCGGGGAGCTGGAGCCGGCCCGGGTTGAGCACGCCTTGCCCCGCACCGGTGCACCGACCACACGCCCGACCTCTCCCCAACACGGTGCCGGCGCTGAGCTCGCAGCGCCCTGTCCCAGGACCTGCTCGGCGAATAGCTCGTCTCTCGCGGGGGCCGAGCGCCCGCGGGGCTGCTCCGTGAGACAGAGTTGTTTCAGGCCAGTTTCATGTTCCTTTAAAGCAGTGGGTTTCAACCTGCGGCTCGCGGACCCCTGGGCGGTTGCAGACTACACGACCCCAAGGGGTCCGCAGAAGGTGACGACGGTCAATCAAAAGCACGCGAATCCCCCCACTTGCCATTCGAAGGGGTCCGCGCCCCCATTCGACGTTTCCAAAGGGGTCTGCAAATGAAATCAGGTTGCAAACCGCTGCTCTAAAGGGTCGGGGGGCTTGGGGTTACGTTACGCAGGCCGGGCCCCGCGTCCTCCACGGACATTGGGCGGCACCCCCAGAGTGCCCAGCCCCCGCGGGCAATCCCAGAGGAAGAAGGGGGTCTGCGCTGAGCCAGCGCCCGGCCCCGCAGGGGTCCCCGCCACCGCCTGCGGAAGGACGCTGCCCGGCCACCTCGGCACGGACGGGCGAGCTGGTGGGAAGACTTAACGTGAAGCATGGCAGAGCAGCTGGGCGAATACTCATTTTAATTTAAGATCCAACACTCACAAGTCAAACTACAAAGTGGTCCCTCTTGGGGTATTCGCAGAGTTTTTGGTTTAATCAAGCAAACTTCTAGAGGTCAAATTTCACCTTGGGTAAAAGCGTATCGTTAGACTTCCAAGATTTCTGGCGGAAAAAAATACAACTAGAACCTGTTTTCTCTCGAGAATTACACCATGATTTGATTACACTTTTTTCCCTGACATGTAGCCCATTTTATTAACTTCTGCTTTGCTTTTAAAGGAGGCATCTACTGTTTTGCTTCCCTGAAGAAGCTCATAATGTTATAATTCAAGTGTCAAGACAGATTAGGTTAAACGTACTGTGTAATTCCCAAAGGAAAACAAACTTCAAAACATACTCTATTTGCCTTGTAACATGTCATGGATTGCATTAGAGTCGAACGGGTAATTCTGTCGCCTAATGTGTTAAAGTTGGCATGAATTTTATTCTCTACGCAAGGTGAGAAATTACTTAGCTAACAAAACATTTCGTTTCCCCTCTTTGCGTTCTTTCTTTATGAGATTCTGAATGTGACATTTTCACAAAAAATCCCTGCACTTATTTGTGAAAAATGTATATTAAAACCAAAACACATCAAATGGAAAGAAATCACAGATGGTTTTATTCACAACCGGTAGAATTAATGGCCTTCTCTACTCTTTATAAATATTGGAAGCAGATGAGTTCATTACTATTTCGCTCTAATAAAGAAAACCTGCTTTATTTTGACAAGACATCTACTTATCTAGTGTTTCTACTGAATAATAAATCTATTTGCTTTGAAAAATAAAAGAGAGGTTGGGAATTGGCAGAAACCTACCTGGATGATTTGTCAATTAAATTAAGAAAGAAAATAAAAATCTTCATTTCTGCTCACGAAGAGCTGGAATTCGAGCGATTTTGAAAATGTCACTAATTTTTGAAACAGAAAGTTTTGAAATGTTTACTTTGTGGTTGTCTTAAATTTTTACATGGTTCAACAAAGCACGCACAAAAGTGAAAACATCTGAAAAGGCTTTTGAAAAGGAGAGAGTCAGCACAAGCTGGGGAGAGCTGCGGGCTCCTTTATCTCGGAGAGATCTGCACACATGGAGCAGAGTTTAGGGGCTTTTTCGGGCCTTTTTTCCCTGCGCATTCAAACACTTCCCAGTTCAGAGCCCCGCGCCGTGGAGCTTGCCAGGCCTTCAAAGTCCTGCTGGCAGCCTCGCCTGCGCTGGAATAAAACATCCGACCCTGGGGAGGCGAGAGCTGAGTCATTTCAACCCCAAACAATGCTCACTGATGTGGTCATCTCGTTAGTCATGGAAATCCTGTGTTATTTCTGTTTATGCTTCTTTCAACACTTATTAGCCACGAAGTGAGAGGGTTTACATTAAACTGCAGAAGATGTTTATCCTCTCCAGGGCCGCGACAACCAGCTACGTGGCTTATCAATCGTTTCAGAGATCCGTGCGAGAAAGGAAAAGATTTCGACAAATTCCCAGGGCAAGTTCATTTCTAATGCGGCAGGAGGGGAAAAGCAACAACCCCAAACCAAGCAAACGGCAAGCCAAAACGGGCAAACCCCAAAAGCACGTGTCCAATGCTCTGTGGGCTTCGGGCTGGCTTTCCTGCTGACGTGCGCGCACGGGTTTCCGGATTTCGACAAAGCGAGGGCTCTCCCCGGGTTCACATTTGGGAGGCAGGCACATGTTTTAAAGACAAACTGCAGCTCTCCGTGGTCTGAGCATTAAGCAGAGCAGGAGCCGGCCTTCCGCGTCCAAGTGCACGTATTACATGTGGTTAGGAAACATCAAACCCCGAAAGATGGGGTCTCACCTCGTAGCACCTGCTCCAGGCAGGGTCTCTGCAAGCAGCTGCGAGGGAGCGTGTCAGAAAGCTGGCGACGACGTGGCAGGCGACTGACCTGAGCGCGTGCAGCGCTTGGATCGTACATACCGAATGGGTCTGGGGCACGTCTGTGCCGTTCACGGCAGAGCAAGCTGTGCAGTTGCGTGTGTGCACGCGCGCGCCTGGGACTGCCAAGACGCAGATCCCCGCGGTGCAATGTGCGTGGAGGAGAGCCAGCCACTTCCCTCCAGCCCGAGCCCCTTAAACAAGAACAGACCAAAACCTTCCCCGACGGTTCGGGGGACCCACGCGCCGGAGCCCGCGCTCTGCTCCGGTCATCCCCCGCGGCGGAGCTGGCAGCTGGGTGTTTCAACGGCTCCTGCCCCGGTCCCGCCGCGCAGGGAGGGGACAGCGTTCGGGGAGCAGACACGGATGCGGCAAAATGGCTCCTGGCCCGGCAACAAAAGCTTGCCCGTGGCTCCTGCTGGCAAGTAGCAGGGAGGCGCCGGGCACCGCGCTCCTGCCTGTGGCTTCCTTCTCCGTGGAGGCCGGGTTTCTTAACGAAGCGACCCGTGGTATTGGCTACGTGGACAGCACGGGGCAGTCACAGCCGGCCCACGAACCGCCCCGTCCTGCATCGGGCACGGCACAGAGGTGACCCATCCTGCTGAGCTGGCCGTGTGGGCAGGTAGAGACCCGGCGTCTCAGCCGCTCCTCGCCAGGGCACGGACGGGGCAAAGCGCAGCCGTGGGGCACGGGGCTTCCCCAGGAGCCACGGGACCCCCAGGCCAGGCTGGCTGGCCTTACTGCCCTTGGCCAGGGAGGGGGACACAGAGCACAGGGCTTTTCTCCTGGCTGTCAGAGGAGCCGGCTCACACCAGCCCACCAGCCTGTGCCCATGCCCACGGGGACGCCACGGCCCGGGCACCCCCCCCCCCCGAGCCCCTGGTCCTGCAGGCCAGGGGCTGGGCGCAAGCACTCACCCGCTATCCGGCTTCACCTGCTTGGCCCTCCTCCGCGGGCGGCGCTGGGACCCCCGTGCTGACGGGCCCAGGCCCGCGCCGTCCAGCACCAGGGCTGCCCCTGCAGCCACCGCCGGGCCACGCTGCTTCTCCTCCCTGGAGCAGGAGCTCGTGCTGTCAGCTCGCCAGCCCCGGCGGGCCCGTGGCCTTGCGCGAGGCAGCTTGCCCTCGTCACGGTTCCAGCGGAGGAAAACCGAGCGAGCTCTGGTCACGGCTAAGGACGAGCTCGAGACAGGAGCAGGGCGCTGGCCCATGCCACACGCGTTTCTCCGGACGCGGCCCAGCAGGGCTCTGCGATGGGGCTCCCCGGCCAGCTCAGGCCCACACCAGCCACCTCCCTCCGGTGCCGTTAAAACGTTTCTCGCCAGCGGTCGCCAACAGGCAGAGCAGAGCCGCGCCGCGCCGCTCGGGGGAGGCGGCCCTGGACCGTAAAACAGGGCACCTTCCCTGTAACTCACACCTCCCCTTTAACAGCCTCTCTTAAAACGGGGCTGTAGTTCAGAGTTAATTATAAAGCCCTGTTTATTTCTGCAGAATCCCAGTTTATAATACTGGTACAAGAGCAGTTTTAGAGCCCCGAGTTGATCCGGGCGGCTCTTGGCCTGCCGTGCGCTCTCTCTCCAGTTCTGGCAGGGACCCACCTGGACCCGCCGCATCCATCCAGCTTCAAGCAGGAAATACTGGGGGGGAGAGGAGCTCCATGGGTGGCCGCGGGGTGATGAAAGCCCCGCACGCTGCCAAGTCACTCGATGCGGGGAGGAAACAGTGACCAGGGAGGTTGAAAGTTTGGCCTTCGTCGATTCTTGTTGACTGAACGTTTTGGAACGGCGACAGGAGTCTGCTCCCAGCCGCGCGGAGCGCTTGCGAGCACCACAGCACTCGCTCCTGCACGCCCGTACGGGAGGGCACACCGTGACCGCGAGCTGACAGACGTCTGTGGCACTGCAAGGCCAGAGCTTCCTGGTAGGCTATTCGCATGGCGAGCGGCCTGAGCGGTGACCCCGGGGCTCCTGGAACACACCAGGGTGCTGGACGGACAGACGTACCTGTAACACGTGTGTGTGCACATGCCCCAGGCATCGGCACCGAGGCAAACGTTTAGGTTGCAGAGTCAGGCCCTCGAATCTGCTCTTTCTTTCCAAACGGTGGCAGTTGTCCACGCAACCTGAACTCGGCTCCCACATGCCTAAGGACACTGCAGGATCCCAAGTGTATCGCTGCGTTTGCCAACCTGCTATTAACAAACAGCCGCGGGACCCCCGACACGTACGGCTGGGACGTGGCCACTGACCTGGGCACGTAGATACCATGTATGACTCATGTTTTCCCTTTGCAGAAAACCTCATTTTGGGAGGGGGTTTTTCCAGCTGTGGAATGGACTTTTTGACCATCCTTCACCCTGGACACTTTTAACACAAATTTCCAAGGTTGAGAATAGCTACGTGGGCTCAGGTCAGTCCGTATCACATCACGGGACTCGACGCCCCGGCCCGCACCGCCGTACGGCGGACTGGCCCAAGGGACGGTCCTGGCTCCCAACGACCGCTCTCGCGCCGAGCCCTGTCTCTGCGGCGCACGCACCTCTATTTCCCAGGGAGACTGTTCAACTCTTAGCTTCACACGAAACTACAAAAAAGCCCCTCCTCACCAACCAACCAAACCCTGAACGAATATCAGGGAGAGAAAACTGGTTAAAACAAACTTTTATTTAACAAATTATATTAAGAATACAGACTAAGTTATCACACAATGAAACTTCCCTTTGTAAAATACAGGAGGGCCATCTAAAATAAATATAAAAGGTAATAACATTCATAAGATTAATGCACAGTAAATTCACTTTCAATAGCCCAACAAAAATGCATAGCATCTTAAAAAACATTTTGCAACTGCATAAAAGGTTTCTCTTTTCCATTTTCATGATACGACAGTTAAACCGCTGCTGTCAGGAATTCATTTCACAATGAACGACCCAGAAATATTCGAGCAGTTTGGTTTCCCTGTCTCCAATGAACAGAAGGAACTGAGCAGCACCGCACTGAGTTTTTAATTAGCAGAGGGTCGAGTTTCCCTAGCCGCAATCTTTTCCTAATTTTATGGCTCAGAACAACTAATATCGACATTTGTTCTCTTTCCGGCTCTCTCCGCTGCCGCTCGGAGGAGAGCTCTGCTCTACGTTAGTTCTTCAAGGCTCGAAGGCTGAGGTAATATTTGAACGCAGCGATACACGATACCCTTCGCTACGAGAGAAACGCGCCCGTGCGGGGACCGACGCGAGGCTCAGGCACCGCGTCAGTCCCGCTTGAGCCCTTGTTGCAGACACAGGGCCCAGTGCGGCCCCTCGGCCCGGGGGTCGCTTCTACCCTACCTGCAGCGGGGACGGCAGACCCTAAAGAAACGGCCGTGTCCTGGGGGATGCCCCGGTCCAGGGGACGCCCGGAGCTTGTCGGTCGGCAGAGCTGCTCTTGCTCCAGGACCCGCTGCTAGATGGCTCCGAGCGCCGACCGCCGCGCAGCTCTCCGGCGAGAGGCTGCCGGTCGTGGCCTGCATCGCCGTCCCGGTGAGACGCAGCCCCAGGCCGAGTCTGTCGGGCACCGGGGCTGGACCAAGGGGGCCTGCCACGGGGCGACGACCCTTCCTGGGATCACCCGGACAATCCGGTTCCTCCGGACGTCGCAGGGATGTTTAATGAGCAAACAACAGGGATGAAGGGGCTGCCTTGGGGGAGGCAGGACAACGGGGATGGCACCTCCCCGGTCCGGGCATGGCCTGCCCGTGTCCACCCCATCCCGGGCCAAGAGGGGCTACTGGGTTGTGAACGGGGCACTGGGATCTCCAAGGCCCTGCCGCGAGCGCGCGAATGGCAAAGCGACCCGTGTCCAGCCGAACCTGCTCGAGCTCTTCTGAGAAACCGGGGGGGAAAGCAAACAAACCCAACACCACAGACTACCACTGACACCTCACTAGCACACGGGCTACAACAGGTCCCTCCTCCAGCGCACGTGCTCAGGACACGCTCAGCGCGAGCGCGGGAAGGGAGAGATCGGAGAAGTCAAACCCTACCTCACTACAGCTCCGCACCGGTCCCGTACCGGGGGCGTCAGCCATGCCGCGCCCCGCGGGGACCTCGGGACACCGACAGCCTACGTCACTCTGGGGCAAGCTCCCTACCCTACCGCGACCGCGCTGGGCTCCAGCCCGGCGGCCCTGTCCCTTTGCCGGCCAGTCTACGAGCCGCCTCGGGCCCGGCCCCTGGCGCCGCTCTTCGCTGCGGGAAACCCGGGAGGCCGAGCACCGCTGCCGGCGAGGAATCGAAGGATGCAGCCCGGTGCCAGCAGCGCCCTCGATGTCCTGACCCGTCTCTGCAGACACCGCACGTGTATCTCGGCGCATTCTCTTTTACCCGCACGACCAACCGCCGCGCTGCTCGATTTGTTCCAGGGACCGAGCGGGGCCGTGACAGCTCCGCGCACTGCGTCCGCTCGCGTCCGGACTGAGGTGGACTGGACAGGGACTCCTGCAGAGCCAGCCAGTGCCATCTTGGCGGCCCGCCGAGCAGAGGACGTGCCGTCTCCTGGGGGGTCTGCCAGGACCCCGCCGGCGCACCCACCCACACCGCGAGCTGAAACGAAGACACTTGCTGGAGACCCCACTGCCTGCGCCTTGCAGGCACCAACGGAGAGCGCTGCCAGCTGTCCGTGCGCCAAGATGGCAACTACTGCACGACAACTAAGACCTCCTCGCTGAAATACTGACGCGATGCCCACTGGCCTCCGTATTCGGGATCCGAGGGAACGCATCCTTGGAACATCTCTTGCGCTACCACCAGCTTGCCCCGTGCCAAGTAGGATCGCGCGCTGCAGAACCACGCAGCCAAACTCTGCCGGCACGTCGCAGCAACACTGATGGGGGTCACGCAGAGGCTCGGTAAGTCCAAGCGAGCCTGGCTGGCTCCGACCAGACAGCCCGTGGTCCAACACGCGCTCTCGGTCCAACACAGGCTTGTGGGCAGCGGCACCCGTGCTGTCCACGCTGGCGGCAAGACAGCTCTGCTGCACCACGGCTCGGGAGCAGCGCCCGCGCGAGATGTCGTCGTCTCTGTTTCTTCGCAGAGGCATCACAGAGCCAACCCGGGGAGGGCTGGGGAAGGAGACAGAAGACAAAACCTCCCTGTACAACCGGCCGCAGAGACCTGGCCCTACCAGTGCCTGGGGACATCCCGTGTTGCTGACAGGGTGCAAGGCACCGTCGCTGCTGAGAGACAGAAAAGAACGTTGATTTTGGCTTTGGGCGTGAGCGACTCCTGATGCGCTTGGGGCTAAACTTCACCAACGGGATGTCAAAGCCGCTCCAAAGATGCGAGACTCGGCCAGCGAAGGAGTTACGAGCGGGTGTGACGGGAGGAACTCCGGACAGCAGAAGGGAAGAGAGCGAGCGAGGAGGACAGGGTGGGCCGGGCCTCTGCCTGCAGCATGGAGTGAATCTGAGTTTCAAGCAAACGTGGGCAGAGCCCCCGGGCTGGCTGGGCTAGCTCCCGCGGCACGCTCGTTTGTTGAGGTCACCATCGCCAATTAGCCTTTGGGCAGCAAGGCTTGGCCTAGCCTGGCCTGGCTTTCCTAGAGGATAAAATAAGACCTGTAAGCTGCCATGGAGCCCTAAAGGCAGGCACAGCTGTTGTGGGGGGGGTCACTGGGCCTCCACACAGCTGATGCAAAGTGTCACACGGCCTTAATGCTTGTGCCCAAGTGACCCTTCTACACCCACGTGTGCCCATTGCCCCTCCACGGCCCAGCGCCAAGGCAGCTTGTATAATGGCTACTTGTTTGGAAAGAGTCCAAGGGGGAGCGTGGCTCCCCAGAAGGCTGTGAAGTTTTGTGCTTCTTGTTACAGCGAGATGGTACGGTGCCTTAAGACCAGAAATGGATCTTTGGACAAGAAATATTTTTACATATGTACAAATGAGAAGTACAAACCGACAGTACAAAACCTACCGTTAGTCACCATTGCGTTACACTAGAAAACGCGGGAACAGTCGAGAGCAGTGCAAAGCAGGTCAGTGCATCCAAATAACCCAAACCGAGAGCTACAATACCAGTATTTGTTACTATGGCAATTGCATTTGAATAGGGTTAGACAACCAATAGTCTATCATACAAAAAGTTGCACATTTTAACACTTACTTTTTAAAAAAATGCCTTTTTTGCCGCCGTAACGTAGCTCTGTTCTACAGCAGACTGGAAAAGCAGCATGGAGGCCAGGTGAACATTTCTAAATAACTTACAACACCAACAGACTTCACCAAGACATGCATTTCACTGAGACACGAGCTAGGGATGCTGACCATCAGCCTGCGGAGGTCAGGGCTCCATGCACCGTGCTCCTGACCAGCGGCACGTGCCAGCCCCGTCGTGCACCGTGTCTGAGTGTAGCGTGTTCCTCCGGGAGGGCCGCAGCGATCACGGGGGGACTCACGGCTCCTCCTCTTAGCAGCCAGCAGCAGCAAACGCTTGAACACTGCCCAGAGTACCCAGCAGGTCCCAGCGCCCCTTCAGCGGCAGGTGCCACGGCAAAGCTTCTGGGCAGGGGAGGACTCGGGGTGGCATCCCCGTGTCCAGCTGGTGTGCTGCTGGCACCGAGTCCCGGAGTGCCAGCGCCCCTGCACGCAGCAGGCACGCCACCTCCTCGTGCAATGATGTGTAGCCCCTGAAGCACTCTGCTTTGCTGAGGACCGGGCCTCGGGGAATGGGAACCGTTGCACGAGCCAGAAATAAAGCAGGCTCGAAGTGGATCTGAGCCACGTGCAAGCCGCTGCGTGGCCTGGCTTGGAAAAAGCAAGCGGAGGCTGACCGCTCCCGGGGGCTTGCCTGGGAGGGCACCACGCTCCCGACTCCAGGGCACGGACGGTCCTGCCCGAGGAGGGCAGCTGGGCAGGCCCAATGCCAGCTGGTGCCGACAGCGATGCCGTTTGCCGAGCGACCGGCTGCGCTGACGGCCGTGCTCCGCGGGGGCGATGCCAGCGCGGTCCTGCCGCGGCTCTCCAGTGCTCAGCACGTCACTTCCGCCGGG
>JAGPOW010003310.1:25784076-25825581 GCA_030014935.1 Caiman crocodilus | reverse complement strand
GGAGCTGGGACCTACCAGAATCCGGCTCCGCACCGACGGGCACCCCCGGCAGCGTGCCAGCTGGGACCTCCGCGGGACGGGGCACGCCACGCCGTGCAGGGACGCTCCCGGGCACAGACCCCGCTCCCGACCCGAGCTCCGCTTCCCGCTGCCCTTGGCTGCCACCGAGCGCGAGCTCCACGCGGCTTGCGTGGCCGCCCACCACGTGTCCGTGCAGCACCCGGCACCAGCGCCTGACGCGATCGATGCTGCCATCACAACAGCCCCGTTTCCGCTAGCTTTCCCAAGGGGCCGAGGAGAGGCGGCTCCGCCATCCCCGCCTGAAGCACGGCTGGGACAGTTGGCAAATGCCAGGACATAAAACGATGGAGCCTGGAATTGTCTGGGAGCGCGCCTGCATGGCAGGCAGCCCCGGGGACACCCATCTCTCCCTACCCTGGAAATCCAGCACATTTGCTTTAATGGAGCTATTGCTTGCAAGGGAAATAAAGCTACACAGAAATTCACAATATTTATATGCATCCCTGTCTGTACGCAGACACGATGCTTCATCAAGGAATACAGGCTGCCTAATTAAACTCCTCATGGCTCTGTCATGCGCAGCCTGTGATGGGGCGAGGGGGTGCAGGGTGAGCCAGGCGGCAATCCTTGCGGCGCAGGGCAGGGACGTGCCTGTGCCCCCTCGCTCCGTCCGGACCCGGGCAGCGACTGCTGAGGTCCCGGCTTTGGGACAGCGCTTCGGGCAGGAGACCGCACAGGGCAGGGCGCTGAACGCCTCCTTAACCTTTCTCTCTGGCAAGAAGCTACTGCCCACTGCCGCCGCGGGGGCTCGGGCACGGGGCTGGGGGAGCAGCCACTCCAGCATTAGCACCAGGAGCCTGGGGGTTTGCTGCATGGTTCAATGCTTCCTGCTTTCCATCCCGGGTCAAAGTCACCTCATTGTGGAGGCCCGAGCACAAGCCCTGGGCCCAGCCCTATTCCCCTTGCACCGGGAATCTGGCACGGAGCTGTTCTGGAAAGGGCATGAGCACACGCTCTGAATGCCACCCACCTGCGAGCGCCCGCGACAGAACAGGCCCCAGGCTCGCCCTGCCCGTCAAGTCTCCCAGGGACGGGAGGAGCTAGGAAACCCCCAGCCAGGTCTCGGGGCTCACCCCCGCTGCATCCCTGGGGCAGGCAGGTGCTTCGCTGGCTGCACCACGACCTGCTTTGCCGGAGGATCGTTCTACTTGGAAACGGGGTCACCGGGACCATGGACGCCAGGAGGAGAACGCCCGCGGCCCCGCAGGGCAGAGCTGGGGTGAAGCTCTGGCCTCTGCCACATAGTGCCTGCCTTCTGAAGGGGATGCGAGATGCCCACTGCCCCGGGACGACCGCACCAGGGAGCTCACGCAGCGCGCGCGGGGTCACAGCGAAAGGCACTTGGCATCACTCGAGGGGAAACTCTCACAGGAAGTGGCGGCACTGATGTGGCCCTACCACGTTCAGCTTGGAGACGAACGCTGGTCTCAAAAGGGAGCTGCCTTATGCGTCAGGCTGCTTCGCACCTCTGGGGCAGAGCCCGCGGGCCCTAAAACGTGGCCTCCAGAGACAGCCCGGGCACACCACTCTGGTGGCTCCCTGGGTCCCATCTCTCTCCTGGAAGCGTGTGTTCACTACAATCCCAGCCAATCTGTCCTGATGACAAGCCGCCTTCACCATCGAGCTGAAAATTATGAAGCAGTTTCCCTTGCGCTGCTTAATCAAGTTCAATTGCTTCCTGAAATTTAAGAGGCAGCCTAATGCAAACTGTGCCCTGTTTGGAGCAAGCACCTGGTCGGTTAATAAGTGAGAAAGAGAGGTTAAATAAAAGAGACGTCTGGAGGTGGATGGAGGGCAACCGATTCAGCTGCGAGAACCAGAGCTTAAAGCTTCTTCAGCTGGCACAAATCACAGAGGACGTCTGTAATTTTGAGCTTACTCTCGGCCTTCCCTTAATGTCGACTTTCTCCATCACCGGTGACACGGGGAAGCAAGCCTGAAACCTCCCCCCAGCGAGAGAATCGCACAGCTGAAGAGCCCGGCCTGGGGCTTATTTTACCTGCTGAGGCGGGAAACTTACCTCCTTCTCGATTTCTGCCAGGGATTTGATCGTCATGCCCAGGAGATCGACTTGCTGCATCTGAAAAAAGCCCAGAAACAGCCGTTCAGATGTTAGAATAATTCAGCAAATGGATTCTGTCTCCCCGGGGGCGGAGAGGCCCCATCCCACACGCAGCCCCGCTTCCTGATGCACCGAGACCAGGCAGAAGCACGTGGACAAGGCCCTCGGTGCCTGCCCTGCTCACTCGCCGGGGTCACCTGCCATTTGGCACAGGGCTTTTGAAAAAGGCAAATGTTTGTTTCCTTGCACAGGGCTGCAGCCGCTGTAAGTGCTGGCGGGGCTAAAGGCACGAGCAGTGAGCAATGGAAAACCCTGACCACATTGACCATACGGTGGCAATGGTGTCTAACGAATGCGAAGGAAGGAGCCACATGACCTAATCATACTCTGCACGTGTCCTCGCAGCTTCCTGGGCCTGGCATCGCAGCACCAGCGGTCCCTCTCGGCCAGACAGCCAGGCCAGAAAAAGCAGCACCTGATTTTCCAAAACTCCTGGTTTGTTTTCACTACGATTACAGAGAAAAGAAACAAGGTGCGAAGGCGAGGGGCAGGATACGAAGACAAGGATGCAGCACAGATGTAAAGAGACCTTGGCTGAACAGTTCGATGGACAAGAGGACAGGGGATGGGTGTGGAGCTTCCCATCTCCGTGCTGCGGCTGCAAACGAGCGCTGCCTCAAGTCAGTCAGCTGGACCACGGATCAGTTCCCTGACGAGGTGTCCACAAAAGTTGTCTTGGCACAAGGGACCCAGAAGCCCCTCTACAGCCGTGACCCCAGGCTGAGCAGGACACAGGCAATCTACCTTTCGAAACAGATCCAGCTGCTGTTTAGGAAGCTGGGGAAGAGCATCGCACGGCCACTCTCCGTGCTGCAGCCGGGCTGGGCTGGGCTGTCTCGAGGGTTGCCCGCAGACCCTTCACCTGCACTCGATTCCTCACACGAACTACCTGACCATCTTCCGGACAGGGAACCACAGCCTGGCAGCGCGCACCCCCTCCAGCCAGCGGGCACAGGACTCCAAACACCCCTAGCCCTGCTCGTGTTGGCTGGCGCCCCGCGGAGTCCAGCCGTCGTGTCTTTAGGACACAACTTCCCCTCTACCTTTCTAGACGGGGGTGGGAAGCTGGACAGCAGCCTTACTTCCCAGATGCTGACTTCTGCCAGCACAGCTGTGGCAAGCCTGCTAAGCTGGGTTGGCTAACGTTACTTGTGCTCCACGTGCAAGATCATGTTTTTCAAGAGGAAGCAGCTTCCAGAAAGACTGGAGCAACGCCGGCTGCGTTTCGTTAGGAAGCAGACACCAGGCAGGGCTCCTCTGCAGAGGCAGGACCGGATCTGCGCTTCTGGGGCATCCAGGAGGCACAAGGCGCTGGTTGTCAATTGTAATGAAGATACAGATGGAAACTGGAAACCACTTCACACTGCTATTGGGCAGCATGAGGCCAGGCCCAGAAGACTGTGGAAGGCCCCCAAAGAGGCCTCCTTTTTGTGCTGGTCTGATCACACCGACATGCTAACGGTGCCACAGAGACCGATGCAAGGGGGACGTGGTTGCAGATGCCTTCCCAGGGACCTTCTGTGCAGCTGGAACAAGGGCTCGCCACCCTCAGCAGTGTCAGGGACAGGAGGGACGAGCAGCACGGCACTAGCTAACTTCCAGGGAGTGAGTGACCACAAAGCAGCAAGCACCGGTCTGTCCTTTGTACTGCTCTGAACTTCTGGGGTCTGGAAAGAAAGCAACAGTCTGGTGGGCACAGTGCCACCGCTACGGCAGGGAGGAACAGAAGATCTGGAAGCCTGGACTTGGGAACCAGACACTTGCTGTTCTGTTTAAATATAGAGGAAGAACGTATGACTGCAGCTGGTGCTCTCCTCCAAGAGCCACATGACCACCCTTGTCAGGCTGGTGAGGCTGGGGCTCGTCAGGAACGTGCTTTTGGCAAGGTTCAGATGAAGCCACCTGTGTGCCAGGGGAGAGCGCCCCCAGGCGCGCTGCAGACATGGAGGGCATGCACGCACCCGCTGCGGCCCACCGCACAGGCAAGACGAGTGCCTACACCTCGTGAGGACCCCCACCCGCGCGAGGGTGACAGCGCAGGTAACCTACCGCTTCAGGAGCGCAGGCAAACTTCTCGGAAATCATGAAAGGCACGCCGTCCATTGCTGGAAGAGAGCACAGGGAGAGAGGCTGTGAGCAATACAGGAGGGAGGCTCCATAAACAGTCCCAGGATTAGTGACACCAGTTTCTGACAAGTGTCCCGGTAAGGTCTCCCAGCTGGGGCAGGCCGGTCTGCGAACTCCCCTAACTGCACTGCCAGATCACAATGCGGGCATGCGCCACCACTTCACCCGGGCGCCAGGAACAGAGGTAATACCCCCAATCTATATGTCCACATGTGCAAGTGTACAGAGCAAGTTTTGCGAAGCCGTTCCCAATCCAGGTGGTCTTCATACAGAACCAGCCTCAAGCACGGCAGTGTTTAGAGCTGAGAACAAATGCAAAGGCTTCTTCAGAAGGACAGACTTCCCTTTGCCACTCACTGCGCAATAATGGCCTGCACGTGAACTGCTCCGTAGCAGGAACCCCCCCCAGTCGATCTGTTTTCGTACTGAGAGGGTAAGCAATCGCCGGGTTTGAGGACAAGATGGCTCTTGTCTCCCCAGAACAAAGCACCAGTCTTTGCACAGACCAGCCAACACAGGGAGGGGTCCGGTACGAGGGTCAGAAACTTTTGGGAGTTCCTTAAAAACACACCCAGCACAGACACACCCAGAGCACAGCACAGTGCAACACTAGGGAGGAAATGATGGAGAAATGACCTCTCTTTGCCAGGCTCCTACTGATGGAGGACAAGAGAGAGCAAGCAATAATGCAGACGTACGAGACGGGCAGCTGGAGACCGATACTCACGGCAGCAAAGCAACAGAGACCCGAGGACTGGGCCACTGCGCGGCGTGCAGCCAGAGCCCCAGACGCACCCAGCTGACACGCAGCAGACCCGGCCTACCCGTGGCATCCCGTGTGCTTCCCAAAGTGCCTCAGCACACGGGAACTGGCTGATTTCGAAACCTGCAGCTTTCAGCACCTTCTGCAGAGCTGCCCGAAAATGCCCAGGCCCTGGTCAGCGCGCGCGTCTGAGACAGGCTTTGCGGCTACTCCACGCCGGCCAGCCTGCTGCACCCAATCTCTCCAGATCTCACCCTAGGGAAAAATAATCCCCTCCAATGCACTCTTAAGCCTTTAAACTGTTCTCCCCTTAATCCCCAAACAGGTCATTGTGCCTGGCGATGCCTTTTGAACATCCTTGCACCTCTGCTTCCAGTCCCGACGAGGAGCTCAGGTCACGGATCTCGTGGGACTGAGGCTCGTTCACTAATTTACACATTTCGCACCGAGGGCCTGTGGCTCATGGAGCACAGGCGCCTGCCCTTCCCAAGGAGAGTGCTGCGTGTCAGCCAGCACGGCAACACGCACAAGGCACAACACGCAGCCGCGCCACGCAGCGAGGGCAGCTCCGGAACCTGTAAAACCAGACTGGCTCCCCCGCCGCCGACGGCCGCGCCGATCGTGGCTTTTGTAAAGAGACAGAGAAGGAAATCCAAACGGGGCAGGCTTCCTCTCTGGCACCAGCAAAACGCGCACAGAACCATCACTGGGCTCCGTCAGCTTTGTGGCCGGCAGTGCTAACACAACGCTGATACACAGTGCAGAACAACACACGGTGGATGAAAGCAAGGATGTGCCAAAGGCTCAGTAGCGCAATTAGCATTTTCCTAAACAAACGAGCTTCAACAGAGCTGTAATTAAGCAGGCCTGTAATTAAGTATATGCCCTTTATCATAACGATCATGCTTAAAAATGGCATGATGCATGGAAGTATGTTATTAATGCTGTAATCCCAAAGTGAAGGGAACGTACATAGGAATCAGCATGTCAGGCCCGTCACCAGACTGTTTGTAAAATACATTAAAGGGAAAAATCAGAAAACAATGAGCTCATTCAACTGTTCTTTTTATAGCCAGGCACTAGAAGTCAAGAGGATTTTAAATACTTACTGATTCAGGGAACTTTAAACAAATAAAGCACTGAGCTGTCACCGCCAGCTCCCTCCACCAGCCGTGCTCGGGCAGGGACAGGAGAAAGGAAAAGGCTTTTCCTGCCAGCCCCACTACCTGCGCTCGCTGCCAAGTGCGGATGCCTGGAGGGGCCCCGGCCGGGCTGTGCAACGAAACCCGCTCAGACGCCGAACAAAGCCTTGCCGAGGCAGGCAGGCAGGCAGTCTGTGGGACGTGGAAGGGCGACAGCTCGGGCCCTTCTCCTTGCTTCCGAGTGGACCTGTGCCCTGCCAACGCAAACACTGCAGTGGACATCCCCAGAGCCCCCAGCCCCAGCCCCAGCGCTGCAGCTGGCTGCAGACGTGCCAAGGGCACCAGGACAGAGGGGCCCCGAACGCCAGGGCTTTCCAAGACATCTTCTCCAAACCAGCATCACGAGTGCTTGGCAGTTCTGGGCAGAGACCGCATCTCCTTCCTGGGGCATGAATCCAACTGACCGCCAGCCGAGTGACCAGGGGAGCGCCCAGCCCTGCCAGGGGAGCGCGGCGTGGGTCACTTGAGCAGCACTCGCTGCAGAGCACGTGCGGAAGAGAGCTGGGAGGCCGGCAGCCTCTCTGCTGTGGTGGTGTCTGGCTTTGGGGCAGTCATGCCGAGAGCATCTTGGGGGAACTGTGCTCAGCAACGATGCAGAGGAAGCCAACTACCGGCACGATCAGGTCAAATGAAACCAGAACCAGAGGAGGCTTTCAGTCCCCTGCTTCGCATCCTCAGCTGCCTTTGGTTTTCTTCTCCTGTTGCTTCTCGCAGCGCTCGGCAGCCTGGCGGGGAAGTGCTGCGCGCAGGCTCTGCCCAGCATTGGCATCCTGACCCTGCTTGCAACGTTTGCTGGCCGCGCCTGGTGCTGCATCCTGCGGTAGCTGCTTCCATCGTCCCTGGAAAGGCTCGGCGCTCCTCAGAACCAAGCTGGGCTACAAATGGGACTAGGCGCATGCCATGACAAACGGGGAAAGCCTCTCTTCAACACTACAGGTCCTTAACCCAAAATCCAGAGGGGACAAGGGCCAGCTTCTGTCCACACTGCGCTTGCTGTGCAACCCTGCCTCACGCTCAGCAGCACCCCCATCGTTTTAAGGGATACAGGTTCAAAGTAAAGAATACCACAACGCCCACATTGCATAACCCTGTTCCTACACGGTCTGGATGGCGTGAGGTTGGGCACGTAAAAGCAAGCGCGACAAGTAGAGAACAGCTGGGCTCCAGCCTCGCATGGACCAGAATCTCCCCCCGTGCATCCGTGCCCACGTCGTCGCAGGAACCCCGGCTTTGGAAACCGTCCTTTTCCAGCATCGCGCGGGCGAAGCCCTTGACAATCCTGCTTATTTGCAAAGTTCTTCAAATTTCTTGAACAATTATTTTCCTTTGCTCTCCTCTTAGTCTCCCAGAGCACTGTCCACTCTGACAGGGCTGACCCAGATCTTACACACTTCTTTGGCTCGCTCGTGTCAGAATTCACCTAAAAATGTCAGATATCAGATGCTCGAGTCCGTTCCCAACCAGCCTTTTGCTGAAGGGCTCATCTCAACTTATAAACAATGGAAGAAAAGATCTAACAAATTATAAGTGTCAGCAAAACCCTAAGAATGAATTAACGTCTAGGACTCCTGGATAATTACTACTATATATAATGTTGACTATTTCAAATACAGACAGACAGACCTTAAATAGAGCTTATGCTTGGGTATTTCTACTTTCAGCTCTTCATCCTAAGTCTACCAAGGAAAAAAATTCATCACCTTCGAGATGACATTGAAGCAAGAAGGTACAGGTCCCTGAAGTAGCCTTGTCTGAGACTAACAGAGGCCGATGTTATAAACAGCTGATGCAGGGACCAGCTATCCACTGGAATCAGACCTATGATAAGTAACCAGCAATATTTAAAAATAAGATGCCTCACACACATCTCCAGGTCTTCACATTGAATATACTAAGTGTCAGGGCAAACGATTTACTATGGGGATGCCAGTCTTGCTACGGCATAAACGGTGGGAATCCCCGGGGTTCCACTCGCACGAGTACAGCTGCTGCGGGGGCCTCACGGCCCGGTGGTCGGCGGGCGACCGGCGACACCGCGACCATTGCAAGCACGACATGGAAGTGGGTCTCCAGAGGCTAGAGCAGAAACTTAACTTTTACAGGAGATGCCTTCCTGTGTTTCTCTGGAGACCTCTCATTCGTTGCACCAGCTCTTCCCCTTCCATCATGGCATGTTAAGTCCATGGGGAAAGCTCCCAAGAAAGACACCGGATGCACCCAGCGAGCTAGGAAAAGCAAACAAATGCAGTGATGGATCCTGCATGCCAGAAGCGCCTCTCGAAGAACCAACGTGGGTCTGCAGAAGCCAGTTCTGCGATCGATAAGCTCTATCCAGGAGGGCTGTTCTTCCTGGGGATCTCCAGAACTGCCCCATCGAGTTCCTCCACCACGAAACGCATGAGGACAGAGCGCAGAGAATGGAGATTGCTCTTTGAAATCCTGCAGTGCTCTCAGCAGAGGTGTGAAATCCACAGCAACCCCGTGCATTCGAATGGTACGGTAAAAGAGCATCTCAGTGCCGAGATCTGACAACGATCCCACACGTATCAGCGTGCAAAGCACCTGGAGCGTTCTCGTCTACCCACAAGGAACCGCCGCACGGGCCGCAGCAGTGCGGCTCCCCCAGGCCTGGCTGCGACACTGGTAGTGCAGCATCCCTGGTCCCTGCAGATCCTTCCGCTCATGCTGGGAAGAGGTGCCCAGATTGGGACGGTTATTTCACCAACATCTTGTGGCTCTCCTGTCCTGGACTGAACCCAAGGCTGTTCACACACTGGTGGCCTCCAAGCAGGTGTGCAACTAGCCACAAGGACTTTCGCTCGCTCCTGACCACCTGTGGAGTGGAAACAGGAATCTGCACTCCGCATCCAGGCATTGCCTCCGCCCACAAGTCTCTGCCCAGAACGGATCTCCACTGTTATCTTTAAGCAAGGAAAAGGAGAAAAAAAACCCTAGCTAAGCTAAGGGCCTTTCCTTCTGATGCACGAGATCATGTCAGCACGTATCAGGAGTGGCTCCGAGTGCAAAACCAGAGTGAGAAAAGAACCAGGCTCCTGCTGTCTGAACAGAAAGCGGGGAAGCAAAGATGGCAGTTTCCTCCCCTCCACAGAAGAGAGCCTACTGCATCTGCATCAGATTAGCGAGCTGCACGCACCAGCCTCAGATCACAGCTGAAAAAACAGGAAGGAATTTCAGAGAGAAAACCGTTTTCAACCACTGCTTACTGTCTCCAAGGAGCAGCTCCTCCCCGAGGGTCACATTCAATTAGTTCATTCACTGGAATTAGATAAAAGGCTCACGAGGAGCCAGCAGTGAGAATTGCACTCCTCCAAAACTCAAATCATGATGGATAGACTCAAAGGGAGAATTCCCCAACAGGAAGTGGCAGGCAGGAGAACCAAGAGCCAAACAACAACCTCTTCTTTGATGAGGAAACGCTGAATAGTGTGTCCGTTTTTAAATGATTTCTGTCTCCAAGTGCAATTTGCTGCAAATTACCAAGATTTATTATTAACCTTTAAAGGGCACGTCGCAAAACTCTATTCTATAAATACAACTTGTTAGCGCACTTAGAAATTGTCTCACTACATTAAAGAGAAAGTCACCCCGCTCTTCCGGATAGACACCGCCTCCTTCTTATGCTGTAGATCCCAACTAAACCTCAGTTGTCAAATTAGTAATTCATCTTTCTAGAATAACTATATTTTTAGCAAAGCTACCAGATTTAAATAATCAGACCTGCCAATGCTACCCTAATTTACACATGCTGACGAACTTTCATAGGCAGCATCCGCTAACATAATGAGTTTCTAGATGACAAAGAACTTCAGACTGTAGTTCGCTATGCTACCCAGTATAATAAGCACTTGTTCTTTTTTTACAATGTGCACATAAAAGAGGAATCTAAATAATAATTGCTGTAATTATCTTGAAAAATATGTGGCGATTAATGGTGATTATGAAAATCTGTATAATTGTTCATTGAAATCTCCAATGATCAGATGCTTCCTTAAAATGGCCATTAATGACGAACTTTAGAACACAAAAAGCATCAAAACTCAAGCCAAGCTTTTGAGCCTTTTAGGAACGAGGAAGATACGGTTTCTGATATACTGGGATGAGTTAACCCTTTCTATGAGCTCTCTGCAAGAGGTTTGAAGATGCCCCCGAACTGATGTTTATGTCATTCTGGTTCAAAGCACCAAGTTCAACCTGTTATTTATGCAAATAATTAATTACTCTTGTATCCATCTAGCAGTTTGTCATGACACATTAATGACTTGATAGACTTCTATGAACTAGTGAACACAGAACAGCAGAGCGCTTTTATCGTCATTTAATTTAAAAACGATCCTGTGTGAAATTATCTAGTCGTGAGTGATGGAAGCATAAAGAACAGACTCAGCAAAGCTTCTTTTGGATCATTGCTTTATTAATGGTAACGTCAGGGAAATGAAAAATGCTAACATTGTCATATTTAGCTCCTGGGTATAGATGAATAGCTGCTTCAGTGCTTGGAGGGTTCAGTTTGCACACTGCAGTGAGCACTAATCCTTCACACGACTATTGTGGGGATATGCAGACATGGAAGAGTTTACATACCTAGAGTCCCAAGGAAATAACAACCACTTTTGCATTTAAATTCTCACCATAAGATTTTATAGCTTTGAATTTCTTTTATTGCTATTTCTTGCATGGCCTTTTACACTTGAATTTTCAACTGCTGATATTAAAAAAAAGCCCTTACAAAAACATTCCTCTTTATTGCTTTGAAAATTAAACATTATTAATCCAACAGAAAAAAACACCGGATATATCACCGCCACCTTTAACATTTAAATGATCCCAGAAATAGCTTGCTGTAATCGTGCAAACCTCTGCCGCCTCTCCCAAGCCTTGAGACAAGAGTGCCCTGCTGATGCTGGGCAAAGACGAGCATCTCATACAGACAGCTGAAAACTGGCTCATCGACACTGCCGAGCTCACCTGGTTGGGGACACAACTACCAGAGGGAAATAACGTCTCCATTGTTTTCAGCTAGACCTCGGGAACATGGGAGACAAGTTAATGGCGGGCACAGAAAGCTGGCACGAGAGGCGTTCCAGTCTGGCGGCTCTCCAGCCAGCAATCACAATCCACTGTGCACTCCCATGACGTACGGCACAAAGACACTGCACTGCTTTGCTGGTGCCAAGGACAAGCGTCCTGCTACCCCGAGATAGCACAGGGCCAAAGCAGCATCCAAGGTCTAGGGGCAGTGACTCGTGCGCGTGTACAGCACCCAGCGCGGAGGCCTCCAGGTGCTATCGCCACCTCCGAAAGCCAAGGCATGTAATCACACGATACCGGCCATTCAGGGTTTGGAGCTCCAATGGAAATTCGACCCCAGGGGAACTTGCACGCAGATCCTGCTGAACTTCCCACAGGAGCTAGCACCGGACTCCCTTCATCTTCGGTGCAGATCCCAACCTTGCTGTCTCACACAGCGTTTCAAGCATGCTGCCACCTTGCAATCAGGGGTTGCCACGGAGGTGTCTTCTCCCACAGAAAACACATATTCCACGGCATTATTTAGCACAGAGGAGAAGCAGCCATTGCAGGACCGGCCGGAGAGATGCAACTAAGCGTATGACACGTGGCAAGCAGCTGGGAGCTCGAGAGGCTCAACAGCAAGGAGGTGCGACGGCCCCATCAGGAAGGGCCCTTCCAGCAGCTCGCCATCAAGCATCCTCTGCTGACTCCAGTGCTCATGATCCAGCCCAGGGGGACGAGCGCTGGCACCATTATTTGACAGGCTGCTCCCACGTGGCTGGGCAGGACCCCGTGCCCTGGCCACCCTTGCGAGCAGGCCTGCGGGTGAGAAGTACATGCCCTGCCAAGGCTTTCTTTGTCAGCGATTCTCGCCCCCTGCATTCGTTTCCTTCGTGCCCTGTTGCCCTGACATATCAAACCCACCCGGGTCCTTCCCCTCCAGCACCCACCAGGTCTTGCAGGTCCCAAGTCTGGAGCCACGCTCACAAGGGTGGCTCAGCACCAACAGGCCGGGGCCTCCAGAGAAACATCGCCCTCGTGTCGCTGGCAGGGCAAGGGGTTCCCCAGCCCCGCGGGGCAGCACACACGGGGGTCAGGGAGCGCTCCGGTTACATTAGCCTGTGCTGGGAGGAAGCCTGCGACAGGCCCCACTCCAGCACACGAGCATTTAACCTTCTCCTCCACGCAGCCACGACAGCGCTGGCGCTCCGGCCCCGGCAGGTTTCACCAGCACACCTCTCCCCACGCGGATATTGTGCGCGGCAGCGCAGGCGGCTGCGACGCTCGGCATCCAGCCTGGCAGGAGCTGCTCCTGAGACTTAAAGTGAATTGAAAAGTCTTATTTATACAGATTTCCTTCAAATCCTTTTTAGACGACTGTCCAGCAAAGCCCAGTGAGCTAAAACCATAGAGACTCTGTCAAGAAATCTAACAAAGAGAGGTTAGAAACTTTTGAACTTCATTCTTTTTCCCCTCGGGAATTCTCCATGATCTCCGTCTTCTGGAACAACGTGTGGCATTGCTGAGCCGGGCGGCTGACACCGCCTCAAACACCCGACGATTTGCTTTTCACTACTGCACTGTTGCTTTCTTTTGAAAACCTCAAATCAAGCTTAGCTAAGTTTGCTTTTTTTCCTAAAAAATGCCTTGCTAACACGTGGAAGATTCTGCAGAGCACCCAGATGTAAAAGGAGGTAACGTCGTGAGATCTCTGTACAGAGGAGAGCTATTCCTTCCATGGAGAAACGTTTTATGACAGTCTGCCATGCATTAAGCGGAGGACATGGGTCTTTCCAGAATAAGCCACATTTTCCATAATGTGCAGTTGGGCCCCCAAACTTCTGTATTTCTCTACATGCTAATTTAAATATCAAGCCTGAATAGTAACCATGTGCGGGCTCCTTCTGCGCTACTGTGCGCTCCGTCCCAGATGGAGCGCCACCAACACGTTTCCGCACCGCTAACGATAGCGCGACCTCAAGGGACAAGCCAGACAAACCCTGCTGCCCCGGGACGCTGCCCTCCTCGGAGCCCGGGCTCATTTATTTGTGGGCTCGAGGCCTCACGCCCTGCTTTCATCTTTTCAGAAACTGAAAACCCCCAAGAAGAGTCCCCAGAGCATTAGGACGCTGACCACTGCGTTCCTGGCCTCTCTCCAGCTTCTTCTGCAGCCGCAGAGCAGCCCTACTGTAAATAATTTCTCAAACCATGAGTGTGGGGGGGCACAGGCACTCCCCAACCCAACGGGCTGCCGTGACATGACAAATAAGCTGCAGCCTGACAGTGTCTCCAAGACATATTGTAGTTTACTTTGTCGTTTGGGCTTGCCATCTGTGCCATTCCAACAGAGGCTTCCTTTGCAGGCTGCTCAGAGAGGATTAGCCAGAGTCCACCAGTCCCCGAATAGCTCGGCAGACGCAGCCAGTCATTAGTCAAACAGTCTAATGAGAGGAAACAAAAGCAGCCCCGACTGCAAGGAGCATTTTGGGAGGGGCACAACCTACAGCCTGCCCTCGAACCAGGACAGCCCCATCCCTTGCCCCGTGGCAGGGCTGATGGCAGCTTCTGGGCCGGGAAAGGCACTCCCCGAGGCAGCCTGGGGTCACTGGTACGCCGGGAGGCTATGTAGAGCAGGGCCAAGCTCTTCTCTTGGGGAGTCACCATTGAGCTGGGGTGCCAAGGAGACTGGCTCCAGCATCAGGCACTACAGCCCCACGGAGCCCAGGGGCCTGGGAGAGGAAAGTCAGACACCGCCTCGGGTCCCAGCCCGCAAGATGAGCGTCCTCACGCGGCACCGAGCGACTCTGCTGAGGGGCAAGGCAAGTGGGGTGAGAGGCGCAGACCGGGGACGAGGCACTGCAGGCCTCGACCCCCTGGAGAGGAAGGCGCCTGGGCAGGAGCCCAGAGCTGCCCGAGTCCACCCGAGGCTGGGAAAGGCGTCAGCCCAGACACGGCCGTGCTTCGAGCCCCTGACGCTGAACCCACAGCTGCGCTGCCCGGGGTCAGCTTGCCCATCGTGCTCCACGCGCCGAGGTCCTCTGCAACCGCTGTGGCTGCGCCGCGCGAAACAAAGGTCTGAATCACCACGCAACCCCTGAGCGCGGCACCTGCCCCACCAGTGCACCCGACGCTCACGCTGCGGAGCCCGAGGGGCAGAGCAGCGTCTGGACTGGAACCAAGGTGCAGGCTCAGGACAGATGTGACCCTGCGGCAGGGTTACACGTCACCGGAGGCAGCCCGCCGGGGCATGCACTGCAAGCGTGACGGGTCTGCTCTTCCCAGGCACCTCTGGAGAAGGGCGGAGAATCCCGGCAAGCCCGCGCTCGACGATTCTGCTCTTCCACGTTGCTAAAGCTTGTTTCCTGCCATTTCCAGGTCCCAGAAGCCAGAAATCCCTGCGCGCCCGTCCTTGGGTGTTAGCAGCGCCCAGGCGCAGGAGAGACCGGTCACGTCGCACCTCCCACGAGGCTCCCGCGCACACGCAGGTACCCGTGGGAGTGCAGAACTGCGCTGGGCCCAGCCCGGGCACTGGGAGCAATGGGTGCGTCCCAGCTTTGGCGGTAGCTCGAGGCGGAGAAATCATTTGTCAGGCTCTCTGTTTCGCTTGCAATGGCAGTACATAAAGAGCAGAAGACAGGTGCTTTGGCCCCAGTTGACTGCATAACAACCTTTAACGTTCCCATTTGTTAAATCGGCTCTCCACCCTCCGAATTCCTGTGCACCTCGACTGGGCTCTGCCACTAACTTGCTGCAACGACATGGGCAGCTCTTTATGGCTGGATCAAGCCAGGAAAAGACTACAGAAAGTACTCCTGGTTTTGATTTTTTTAAATGAAAAAGCTAAGGTTAAGTGCCGGGTGGCAACAGCTAAGTGGTTCTTCAGAGCTGTGGCTGCATTAGCATCCGAGGTATGTGGAGAGACTTCAAACAGGTCCTTCAAATTGCAAGTGTTTAGGAGCTAAGCTCTTGATTTTATTATTTTTTAATAAAACGTCTCCTTTGAAGTCTTCCCGCCATACTAAACTTCAAAGATCACACCTAGCCATGTGCCACTTCCAAGCAACAATCCTTAATTAATTAGACCAGACCAGATACAAAACAGGCCAGCGGTCCTGGACTTTTGCAGAGTCGAGACAGAGAGCTGGTATCTTACTTGAGACCAGGGAAGCCCAATGAACTTCTGAAGGGGAAGAAGTTGCAGCATTTCAGCAGTCGTGATATCCTGGTCTCCGCGCCGGAACAAAACACGGCTGTCTTTCAACTGCTCCGACCTCTCAATTAGATGATAGATTCCAGGACCTCGTTAAACTTGTAAAAATTAGTCTGCCTCGGAGAGCATAAGACACAGGCACGCACGACTCGGTCTGAAGAGAAAAATATCCAGAAGTGCCACAACAGAGCTGGTATTTCAAGACTCGAGGCTGAATTTCTGAGCCGAGAGAAACGCTGCTGCCTGCCAGCGCGCGCAGTTTTACATGCGAGCTGCTCCGAGCCCCACAGCTTCGAACACAGGCGTGTTCAGGGAGCGTGTTACACCGTGTTACACTCTCTCGCCACGGAGGCTTTGCTTTCCTTTGCCGAGATGCTGCTCGGGTTATGATTTGCTCAGTCTCTGGGGTACATACAACTGCCTGTCCTGGAGCGAGATGCTGCGTGAAGCAAAGGCCGCAGAGAAATATTTGGGGCTTCCCCTTGACTCCGGAGTGCCTCATTAGCCCAACGGCTAAACCTGGGAAGCGAGGCACTGCGGTCACGGGCTTGCCGCTGGCCACTCTCCCACAGGACATGGATGTCGAAGTATGTAACGTGAAGTTTGGAGCCAAGAGCCGGGACACGACAGACCGCGGTAACCACAAACACTCAGCCCACCCTCGCCGCCCGCGGCCGCCCGGGCCTGGCGCAGCAGCCAGGACAACACCTTGCCGAGGGCCCACCTGCCAAGCCGCCTCCGTGCCCAGAGCTGTACGAAACGCACGAGAAATAAACCCGAGGCGGGTGCAAGCTGCGAAGGCCGGGCACGTGGAAAGAACGACCGTCACCCGTCCTGCCACGCTGGAGCTGGGGCAGCCACTGCCTGAAGGAGCCGCGTGGCAAAGGGCCGGGGCTTGCAACCTGGGACCGGAGGGGTCGCGACCAGCACCCAGAGCCCGCGGCCCGGGAGCACCGCGCGCACGACCCGCGAGCGCCTGCCCAGCGCTGCAGACAGGGAGACCGAGGCGGGCCAGCGAGGTGTCGCGCAGGGTGCCCGGGGCACTCTCAACGGCGAGCGAGCGAGCATCAACCATCCATGGAGCGCGATGACCCCCTCGGGTCGCATCGCCTGCTCCAGGCCCGGAGGCCCCGCGCCGGCGCCAGAGCCTCCACGGCACCGATGCTCACTACAGGAGGAAGAGCTCCCAAAAGTATCAGAAAACTGCAAAGAAGGTGCTGGAGCTCATTACGTATTCTAATTTTTAAGTGCTCAGAGTCATTAGCTGAGCCACATATTTCTATCAGGTAAATTGCATTTGCATATGCAAATTATATCTAAATACTCCACACCATTAATATGATCACTAATTACATAATAATAGTCACCAATCTCCACACAGATCAAACTTACAGTTTTGTAGCTATTAGGGAAATTGTGCTTTGTAATTAAGATAATCCTCATTTCCAGATGCTAATTAACTATATAATAATTAGCCCCTTTCGCTAACACAAATTAAGGATTTTCATCCTTATTGGTAAAGGAGTTGCTTATCACTTAAAGCAAAGACACCCCAGAAATAATCCCCCTCCCCCTCCCACTTTAAAGGTGAAAAGGTAACTCCATTTTTATCAGTCTCATTTGCGAATGCAAATTAGCTTTGATTAATCAAGCCACAGATAAGCACGCCAGTCTCCTAGCGTGGAGGGGCGCCTGCCACATCCCTCCTGCCCTCGCAGGGAAAGCACATCCGCAGCCCACAGACACGTTCCAGCCAGACGCAGCCGTTCATCTCCCCGCGCTCGGGCAGCGTGTGCCCGGGCAGTCTGGAAACAAGCGTGCGCTAACTGCTTTGCGCGGAAACAGGAACCAGCGACTGGCCAGAAAGGAAGCAGAGATTTCGGGATGCTGCTTCCCGAAAGCAAGGGACGGCACCGTGGCTCGTGTTATTAAGTTTTCTGTGCTCAGAACAGCAGTGAATGCGAGCTGGCACACTCGCGCGGTGACTAATGAGGTCTACCTGTGCAGGAACAGAAGGCTGACAGCCAGCAAGGCCTACTTGGCAGGATCCAACTCGGGCCGCGATGCATTCATCATCCACTAAACCAATCCACCAGTTCCACACCACCATTTGTCATTAATTATGCTAATCAGCAAACCATTACTCTCTGATGACACCACGGCACTTATTAGCTAGTTATGGCTTTTCAAAAGCACAGCTTATTGTGTATGCAAGGGCAGCGCATACATTAGCCCACAGGGAAGAAACGTCCAATTATGAAAAGAAGAAATTTGCTATTATCGTCTTCTAACAAACCAATTTAGTCATTATAAGAGTCTCTGGACTCAGAAGGGGTTTTTGGCATTTTTAAAGGAGAGCATAGAAACCGAAATAAGAGCATTTTGCTTGTTCTAGCCATGAGCTGGAAGTACAGCAACACTCCTGAAACGAGACGATTTTGTTCCTTCTGAAGATGAAATATTATTTTTACGTTGCAACTATAAATTATTAAAAGCTAGAATTTCCAAGAAAAGGACCACAGGTTGGGCCATTTTTTCCTAGCCCCTAATTTAGTTCTGTAAATATGTTCTCATTGCTACGAACTGAACAAATGCGTGTAGCGTTTTACAGTTCATTTACAGCAGGTCTAAGATATTCACATAATGAGGTGGGAACGTGCGGTCCCGTCGTACATACGGCTCTATGAGAAACAGCCCTCTGTTAACCCCTCGCACGTCCAGGAGGCACAACCGACTCGACACACAACGTCCGAGCGAGCTCGTCACCGACGTGCACAGCAAGGAGCACCAACACCTTCGACACCGCCAGAGCCTGAAGGAGTTAAACGGGTCCAGGAGAGCGCGCGAGGAACCCATTTAGGAACAACCGCGCTGGAGCGTCCAATCCATTTACAGACTCCGAGTTGTTTTGCTCACCGAGAGTCATAATACCACTAGTTTTAGGAGCCTAATATGTGTTAAGAGCTCATTAATATCATCAGAGTAAATGGGCCTATTAAAACATCTTTAAGCAATATCTGAACATAAATCTCCCTAAACTATATTTAATGACTGTACTTAAGATACATTATATGCAAGTCTTAATGAGACATTAGATAGCATTTTGAAGATTAAAATTAGAGAATCCAGATAAAGACTGTCCACTTAATGTAGCCTTAAGCTGTGCTGATGAAAAGCATTACTACCAAATTATTACTTCATTAGAACAAATATTTTCTAATTTTTTCTGATTTATCGTATGACTCCTATATATAATATGGAGTAGCAACACACAAAACAATTTTGGAAATTTTAAGCTTCGTAATGGATGAGTTAATTACTTGTCTCTTACCGAGTTAAACATAAACACTCTTTATAAAGTCCATTTACTGCGTCCCCAATTTTCTAATTTAATTGGGGAAATTAATTCCATTACCTACAAGGTCATTTTAATCAAACATGTGCTGTTTTGCTTCTCACATATTAATAATGTTGATTCAATCCCAGCCTACTATACCTTCAGCCCTTTTATAAAAGACCGAAAAGTGGCAGTTTGGGCTTATAAAACGTCGCCTTTTTCATGCCACACAACAAACAGTATTACAAGCTCCCTCTGCTGCCCACACCAGCAACGAACACGCAGACGCTTCCTTCGAGCTGCGAAAATGCTGCCGACGAGGCTGCTTTGGCAGAAGGCATGACTTCACCCCCCCAAAATCCAGAACTTGTCAAGCGGAGGGGGGAAACAGCAACAACAAAAGCCCCCCAAACCTAGCAACCTCCCATGTCAGCGTGATTCATATAAATCATGGCGGCGAGAGATGGTGTCAGAGCTGTCAGCGAAAAAAGTTCACGTCATGCCTGCAAGGGAGTATGACAAATACTGAAAAGTAACAAGAAAATTAAACAGAATCTGACATTGTTCTTTGACAAACCTGCTGTAGCAGACAATGAGCATAAACGAGGACTATGTGCTTTGGAACAACTGCCATGATACCTGATACTTTATACAACTGTCAAGGCTGCAAAGGTAAACAGCGCTTCCCACCCGCAGTCTGACTTCCACCGCGGCGAGAGGGCCGCCGGCGCGGCTGGACTGACAGCAGTCTGGCAGCTCCGGCGGGGGACGTCGGCTGCCCCCTTCCTTCCTTCCTTCCCACCCACCCACCCGCGCTGCCAGGAGCTCGCCGACGGGGACGCCGGGCAGGGCCGTGACGGCACTGGGCACGCCGGCACCACAGTTTCCTGGAGGGGAACCGGTGCAGCAGGCTCCCTAATAATCTGACAATTTAGTCAACATTAAAAATGCATCACAATAACCTTATTAGCAAGGGGTTATTGCGTGTGTGGTTTATTTGGTATAAACAGCTTTTCATTAGATAAATGAAACCCAACAACCTTTATAAATGCTTTTCAATTATGAAATTATGCCACTGAGATATCCGGATTACGTTAATCAGGGAAAACACCACCACCGACACCTCTCGATAGGGCCAGGCACATGCTGCTTGGATGACTGCTCCTCCTAATAAAGAAAATACCACTTAACCACACCACGCATTTAAAAATACCCTTCTTTATTAGGTGGAAGCTGCAGCAACAAGACTATTTTCATTTGTTCTGCTCAGATATTCTATCCAAAAGAGAGAGCATCTCATTGTAACAATTTTGCATTTTTAACTGCGTGAATTATGCATTCTTCATAAATAACAGCCTGGTTCTTTACACTAGAACTCCTTTTTATTAGCGCACAGTAACGAACAATGAGCAATGTGTTCTATTATTCTTTGTCAAATCACAAAATGCTACATTAGAATAACTGTGCTGGTCAATGTAATATAGTAGATTAAATTCAACTTCTGTGCAAAAACCACTGTAAAACAGCATGATAAGAAGGCTATAAAAAATTTAATTTTACTCCAAACTCCATCACAAAAAAAAAAATGGTGTGAAAAGTAATTTTGCATAATCAGTACACGCCATCTGGAACAATTAACCGATTTCTATAGAACTATGAGGATCAGTCATATCTGCTTATTAAAGATCAGAAATTATACAAGTAATAAATCCTTGAAAAAACTAAGCGTACTCCCGCCTGTCAACGCTATTTTAACTTCAAATACTGAAGAATGCCTGATAAGGCTGAAAAGAAGAGATTAATATATGCAAATTACATCCAGCATTTAAAATCCCCAACAACTGTCTCCGGTTTTCTGTCCCTTATTGCTGCCTTTATGTTTTATTCATACACCAACTCACCTGTCACTTCATAAGCTATAATATTATGGGGGTATTATTAAACAGCATAAAGCCGTGCTTTAATTGGAAAGCTTCATTGCATTTTCCAATTATTTGGAGTAAATTAAAAGCAGATGCACATAGTTTAATAAGGAGTCTAATATCAGTTCCGGGAAATCAAAATTCATTGTCATTACTATGCCGTGATAGTTTTGCAAACTGTACTCAATTTCAGAGGTTTTCAAAAGAAAATCTGTCTGTGCAATCTGTTAATTGTCATTCGGTTAATAACTGTTTAAATATCCCAACTACACAGCAGCTTCCTATTAAGAAAAATTAAACTATGGTACTCATACAAGCAAAACAAATACAGTGCAGCCCCTCTGCAAGGTTGCACTCCTCGTGCAACTGGTACAGGCACCGCAGCCTGCCCGCTCAGCCGCACGCAAGTTGATACCAGCACTTTGCCCAGGCGCTCGCCCGAGCGCAGAGACCGGGTCGAGGCCTCTGCCCTCACAAGCACTGGGATGCTCTCTGCATCGCTCCGTGTGCTGGAATAAGAAACCCGGCAGTCCAACGAGGGAGATCCCGTGCGATCGCAGGGGCTGGAACTGGACTCTGAGCCTCACGTCCATGAGAAACTGGAATGACCAAGGACCCCCCGTTTGGAAGCAGAGAGTGAATTGCATCTGCTCAAGCTCTCCGTCCCTCAAACACAGACGCCCTCCCCTCCAGCTTTAGAAACCCGCTTCTCTGCCCACTCTGCGCAGCTGGGGATGAAGAGAGCCTATTATTTCTGCCAGTACAGCTCTGGGGGCTGCTCAGAAGCCCACATACGACCCTGGACAGAAAGAAAGCAGCAGGCCCCTGGAAGGCACTTGAGCCGTGGAGCAAGGCCTGCAGACTGGCGGTGCGCGGGGGCCGGAGGCGCAGGTCTACAGCCGTCCTGGCGGACCTGCGTCCCGGAGCAGCCGCGCAGCGCGGTGCTGCAGCCCAGGCCCGGACGCTGCGGCACCAGGCAGCGGAAATCAAGCTCAGCAGCATGGCGCCCAAAAGGCACTTTGGAGATTTCGCCAGGAAGTCTACCTGCTTCAAGGACAGCGCTCCCAGCAGACCTCACAACTCCGCCGTTCACCTCCTGGCCTGCGGCCCCAACTCGCTGCTTGGAAAGAAGAGAGGGAAATCTACCCAGGGGCACGGTGCCCACTGGAAGGCACCCTCACCCATGCACACAAGCACTTCCCAGGTGAAATCACAAGTAATTTTACTCTGTCGCAGCCCTTTGCACAAGACCCATCTTTGGGCTGCCGCTGCTGGTGCAGACGTCCAAAGACTACCCAGCTCCGGGGTACCCAGAGCAGGAAGCGCAACACGGCAAGAGCAGAGCTGACTTGACTCTCACCCTGCGAGGAAGTTTCCACACCGGAAACAAGCTCTGCAGCTGACATAAAAAACTGCCTGTTATTCTGGACTTTCCTGGTGATAACTCAGCCTCGCAAACACGATATTTAATGCTGCGTCTCTTGAAGAGAGGCAGGGAACGCAGGATTTGAAGCGACAGATCGAACGCCGCGCAGGACCTCCCCCTCCGGAGGGTGGAGTGCACTCGAGTACTCGAACATGAGAGCGCATTGCAAAACCACCAGAAACCGTGTTGAAAGATGAAGATAAAAGCAATTCTTGTGCAGTGATCCAAAAAATAGCATCTTTCTTTTTTCAAAATTACCTGTTTTAATAAAGCAGACACACTGTGCCAAGCGATCCATTTAATTATCTGCAAAAATGATGAAGCAAAACAATAGTTTGCAAAAATAAATGACTAACCTCTGATTAAAATGTCTGTCCTCATTACATGCAGATAAAAGATACAATATCTTTTAAGAAAATGTATATCGGGGGGGAGCGAGTGGCAGTATTGTGGTACGGATTACCTGACGTTTTGACACAGGAAAGAAGCTGACAGGCGGTACTGAAACGTAACAGAATCGCCCCTTTTCTCCCGTCCTTAATCTGGGGGAACCGATGAGAAAAGGAAGCTTTTTTGTGGCATATGCAGCAAGCAACGGAGCCTGCCGAGGCACCAGCGAAGCATCCCGAGGGCGGCGCTGACCGGGATGCTGTTCTCGGGCTTGTGGCCCTGCGCTGGCAAATTCTTTCAAGAGGGGCTGTGGGTTTCTTGGGGGGAGAAAAGGGTGAGGGTCCTAGAATCGCAGACAGCGAGGGGTGGAAGGGCCGTCCCGGGGTCACGTCTGGTCCAACCCCCGCCCCAAGCAGGACCAGCCCCAACTACATCGTCCCAGCCAGGGCTCCGTCACGCCAGGCCTTAAACACCTCCACCACCTCTCCGGGGAGATCTCTGGCTTTCCTCGTGGCGAACAGCAGCCTGAGCAAGAAAGATGAAGCCTGGAGGAGCTGGTCAGTGCTTCACTGGGCACCCTTACGCCCGGCAGTGTTGGAAGCACTGTTCGCAGCACACTACCTACCTGGGCTACAAAGCTTAAGGGCCTGGTTCCCCGCAACGCTGACGTCCAGGGAGAGGCCGTCGGGTAAAGCCGTGCACTAGGGGAGCAAGGGGCTCCGCTAGCTTGCGCAAAATCCCTTCTGCCAGCAGAAGACCCGGCCCTGCCGCGTCCCTCCTGCTCTGCAGTGGCGCCTGCAGTGGCCTTACACCGGTGAACCCGGCTCATGCCCCAACAAGGCAACGAGTGCTTTGCAGGAGGGTTTGGCACACGGGGTGCTGGCCAGCTGCCCCATTTGCTAGCGGGAAGTGGCTACTACCTTAAGGGGGGGGTCACTTGGTCACCCGCGTGACACGGAGCTGCACGCACTACACGACTGCGTGACCCGCAGGTCCACAGAGAACTTGCGAGATGGCTGCACCGTCCCCACCGGCACGCTGCTGCATATCTGCTGCAGGGCACCCCAGACTCGCCCATCCAAAGGTCGGGGTGCCAGCGGTGCCGGGGCAGGTGAAAGTATCTGGCTTTACTGGAATGAAGACTCATGAATTCTTCAGGCAGAAATTGCTTTGCTCATTTCAGAAAACCCGAAGTCTCCAGAATGAGTACACCAATGACAGAAAAATCAGCTTTACAATGCCAAAAGTCACCAAAGCTAGACACGGGGAGGAATATATGCCACGTCTCAGAGCAGCCCAGAGGAACCCACCTCCTCTCCTATTGTATTTCTTTATTTTTTAAAGTCTCCATAACACAATAAATGCTAGTTGAAACATGTGGCTAGCTAGTGTTTGCCATTCTCTTATGCACTGTCTGTTTGCTCCGAGTAAAATCATTGCATCGACATCTCTGCAGAGAGGCACAAAAAGGACGTAAAGATAAAGGACTTATTCACTGTCCAGAGCCACTTGCTCCAGAGACTCCTTGCAAAACATGTCTTTACAAGTGATGCACAGAGCAAAAAATGGCAAGAATGGCAGCCTCGTTCAAATTACGAATGTTGCTTTATCAGTAGATCACTAGATCTTTTATGCTGTAAGAACAAGCCAGGCATGCAGAAAACAGCTCGCTGCCTAACAAAGGATCCCAGCTCTGCGAGAGCCTAGCATCATTCATTTTCTTAGAGACAACTGTAAGACAAATCTGTGGAATAATGAGCCTCTTTTCAGGGACGTGACAGATCTATTCCATCTCGACTCCCATCTACAGGACCTACTGCTCTTTATTTTAAGGAGGTTGAAACCTTCATCTTCAGTTTAATAAAATCAAAACTTTAGGAATTCAGGAACAGCAATGGATATTTGCAGAAAAACATAACTAAGTCGAGGAAGAAAAAGTCAAGAGTGTAAGAAAAGGCAGGTTTCATTAAAAGCAGAAAATGCGTGCGACTGGCACGCAGCTGTGGCAAGTTTAACACATGGGTCTGCAAAAAATACATTCCAACCATAAGATTTGGTTCAGGCAACAAATAATTGATATCTCTAAAATATTATTTTAAATGCTGGCTCCATGAATTTCTTTTGAAGGATCTTTAAACTAGATGGAGCCTTCCTCACATACGTAGGATTTTGCAATGGTATTGGTCTCTTAAACCAATTTTTAAATTTCTTCACTCTTTTTTACTTTTACAGCAAACCAGCAACAGACTTCAGGGACCCAACACCCCAGAAATCTCACTTGCACGGCTGCCACATCCACATGTCACAATTACGTCGGCTTCACCCGTTTGCAAGGGCCTTGCACCAAAACACCGGAGTGGTTGGGGTTCACAGCTGGCAAGAGCTACCTCCAATTCTGTAAGCCTGTTCAAACGTTCATCTGAGCCTAACTCGCAGAAAATGAACTACTCCAGCTGGGAGATCCTATAGCACCTTCAGCTCTCCTGTGAAAGATGAATGTTCATTTTCACTAGGATAATTTTTTCAGTCTTTGCATTCTCCTGTGCCTGAGGGAGGGGAAGTGTGTCTGAAAGCTTGCAAATAAAGAATTTTTTTGCAAATATCTAGTTGGTTTAATAAAAGATAACCCCTCTGCCACGAGTTCTGATTCCTTTCGCCTGTAGACTAACACAGCCACAACCTGCTTCCCTGTAAGCAACGTAATATTTTTGAGCTTTGTTCTCTTTCCCAGCCACTAGTTCACGTATTTTATAGCCCAAGAACATCAAACTCAGTTGCACCCAAGACAAACCCGATCAGCTCGGTACCTTCAGACAAAATCAAAGCAAAACTCCACAGAGGCGGAGTGCACTCAGGGAGGCGAGATGCTTGGTTAAGGCAGCAGTAGTGATCGCTCGGTCAGTCAGCGGTACCAACGTCTGAAAACGTAAAGAGTGCGACACACGAACTCTGGCTACTTGGCACGTCCCGTCTGAGGGCTTCTGTGGAAAGGATGCCGCACGTTTCACAAGGGACAGCTGCTGCACCAGGAGAGCACGCGTTCAAACCTCAACAGCTACACGCATGGCTAAGTAGACCTGGGCTTGGGGTAGAGAGGGACGTACCAACTCCAGCACACGTCCAAACTGCAAGGTCAGGCCTGCCGATAGAGGAATGCACGCAAGACTAACTGCTCATCCGACGCGGTCATTGCCATCGCTGAAGCTGGCACAGCCGCACTCGTGCTCTGGCTGTGCAAGTCCTCTCCGACTGCCCAGACACACAGCTAGCTACCGCTCTGATGTCGCGCACAAGTCAGAGGGGTTTGCTTTGCCAATTCAGCTGCTGGCTAACTAGTGCAATGCCCTGCCAGACTCTCTGGAAAGGGTGCCGCACGTCCCCTATCGCGGCCTCCTCGCAGAGCTGGGGAACGTGACACCCCAAAAGGGGGCCGGAAGGACTTGGCAGAGCTGCCCGGTCTGCGCGGAGAGATGCTGAGCTCCGAGCCGAAGGCGCGAGGCCTCCGTGGCTGCTCGTGACAGATCTCTGCCCTGAACAGGCAGCTGGCTTCTGCCTCTAATCAGAATTTGGCAGAGGATCCTGCAATTCAAAAGGTTTATGTTTCGATGGCACTTACACAGCAGAAAACTTATTGGAAGCAAGTTCTCCCAGGGGCATCGGCACTGGCCTGAAACGCGCTGTTTATTAACTTCAGGGAGATAGCTACAGTGGTATTAGACCACATCCAATTAGCGAAGCCTACAGGAATATTTGCACTCTTAAATCTCCCCCTTTCTGAAAGGGTTAAAGCTTATTATTAGCATATAATTTACAGGTCCTTTCTCCCAGGAAAGAAATAATGCACAGTAAATGCCACATTCATTTTAATAATACATGTTACAGTCTGTGCCCAACATCTGCACAAAGGTAAAGCAGACAGATTTTTTTGACATGTCCCACTCTGCCATCCAAACACAGGCTTTTTGTTTCTTAAGTGACGGAAGGTTTAATCAAGAAAGCAGGCAATTCATCAATCGCAACAAGGCTGCTTGCACGGCCCTGACAGCACACACATGGTTTTATACAGAAGAAACCTGGCCACCTGTCACCAGCACCTTTTACATCAGGATATACAAATACGCCGGGCGATCAATCCTCCAGCCTTTCCCATTCATTTCTTAGTTTTCTTATTATATTTTTCTTTATGCTGGATGTTGTCCTCATCCTTTGCAGGGCGAGATGGAGAGACAAGACGAGCTATGGCTGTTTATACACTATCATAAAAATTTATATACCCTTAAAGTGACTTATTTCCTCTCTATTTGAGTACCATTATTATAAATAATTTTTCACTTCGTTCAGGAATTTTCCCTGTATGTTATTATCTGTAGCTGCCTGAGAGGGCTCTCTCTCTCTCTCTCTCTCTGTCCTTGTGGCTTTGATAAGCAAAGCAATATGTAGCGAGAGGATGCTGAGGTCTGAAATGAAGGCAGTATGTAGTCACAACAACATCTTAATTAAGCTGGAGGCCATGAAAAAGGACTGAGTTGTAAAATACCGAGCAGTCTTTGCTGATGGCTCGGTCGGGAGCGAGGCCTTCCCTTCCCTAATCAGATGGACATTTGAACATGCACGGAAACCCTGGTTCAGGATTCAGGGCAGCATCCCAGCTGCAGGCAGAGACCCTTGGCAGATGGAGTAGTAACTAATCCAAGTTATAAAAAGTGGCATGCTGGTCTCAGAGGCGCGATGGCGGGGAGGAGGGGTGGAAATCTTCAAGGCGGAGCAGACCAACTCGGCCCTAATTCCAGTCGAGGCCCAGCGGCCACGTGCTGAGCACCGCCGCTCCTCCCGCCCCGAGCCGGTGCTCCCTCTGGGCTGTCCCTGTGTACAGCAAGACCCGCAGAGGAACTATCTTGCAGTCAGAGTCCCTCTAATGCACTGGTCATCCACACTCAATTGCCAAGACAGGAAATACCCGCAGAGGAACTAAATCAATCATTACAATTTCTACGTCTGTTTTCCCTTTAATGCTCAGCTCAGCGTCATTCAACTGCAGCAGAAAGGGACACAGCCCAGACTCGAGTGGGTTGTGCTGGTTTGCACCAGCAGGGGATGGGGCCCGGCCTGGCGTGCTCAGAGCGGGACAAGCATTGCACACATTTGGGAATTGCATTGCTCTGCGCGCAACATGAGATCTGCCTTTAAAATTAAAGGAAAAGAAATCCAGACCAAGTGCTTGAAGCTTTCAGTATGGGGGGAGGGGGAAGGAGAAAGAGAGACCCAGGATATTCATAATGCACTGCCCATCTGCCATTTACATGAGGACTAGATTAAAGCTGGGGGGAAGCCGATATTCAAACATCATCAATTATTTGCACTTGCTGGTGCTTTCCTATGATGCTGTCAGAATCACTTGGTCAGGAAAGCTCCCAAGTCCATGACAGCCACGGCAGCGAGCCGGGCCTCCTCTACCAGCAGAGCAAGCAAGCCATCTACAGACTCCTGAACACAGCTAGGCAAGTCCAAGCCAACAACCAGGATGCCATGCGAGGGGCCTGGCAAAGAAATGCATGGTTTGCCTAACCAGGTATACGGGGAGCCACCTTGCGCTGCAGCTGACCACTGGCTGCAGGCCGGGGGTATCGCACACCAGAGCCACGGGCCGGTGCAAACAGGAGGGAGTTTGGTAGTGCAGAGCTTCCTTGACCCTGCGGCCAGGAGAGACCCCGCTATTGTCTCACTGGACAGTGCTGAGCGCACAGCTGAGCTAACCTAGGACAGGCATATTTCACAGACACCTGGCTGCCTCTCCACCATTCGCTCCAGAGGAGGATCAGGCTTCAGACTCGCTCCGTTTCCACACACCTATCGCTCAGCTGGTCCTGAGGCTTAATGAAACAATGCATATCTGCAAACAGAACTGCATTTCAATTGCAACCGGGTCCAACCTGCGCACGTGTGCAACTACATGGTGACCAGAGAGCCAGTCGCTTCTCTAGCACCTGCAAAATACTGTTGTCCTTCCAGAGCAACAGGACTGATGAGACACGCTGGCTCACCCCAGCTGCTAAGCAGCAGCAGGGGGTCTGGACCGGGTGGGATGAGCGCTTCTGGGGCCCGAGGAGCAGCTCCCTTGGACGTTCATGGCACGGCGGCCCCTTCAGACTTTCTAACCAAACGGGACATCCAGACTCTTTGCGCTTGCTCCCGGTACCTTCAAGATTACCCGCCAGCACTGGCTCTCACTTGCTCTCTGCTGACGGTGGAGTTCCCACCCAACAACTCTAGCCAGCGTCCTCCGCAGGACTGCGTTTCATCACCAGTATCTACCACTGCCTTTCCTCCAGGGTGAGCTCCAAGACTGCAAGGCGGGACAGCAAGCCCTGGAGTGCGTCACAACCAGCACCTTGCCTCAGCAAATCTCAATCACTACAGAGCAATTAGGAGAGTCCGGCGGAAAAGCACTCATAAGGTTCCTGTTACCATGGCAAGACGTTAACGCTGTGCTGTAGATAAACTCAATCAACTCAAAATTACACAGATGTAACAGGAAATTTTGGAATGGCTACCACTGCGAGTCCTGAGGTTAACTTACCTTTAACAAGGTTAAAGCACACAGAGGGAATTGCCACAGACAGCACCTCATCACGAGGGCTGAAAAGGCAGCCGTGGTCAGAAGGTATGCGAGAAGAGACCTGCCAATGCACAGGATGTTTCGCATTATGAGACCTTTTCTGTGGAAATGTTCCACAGCTGCAATAGCCATTACAACATATGTAAGCACAACAACTTGTATAACCATGTGCCTGGAGGAGGATTTGCAGTTGGAAGAGACAGGCACACACTTTGACTGAAAGTTACTTGTGCAAACGTTGAGATCTATTACCGTGCCTGGTTTTATAGGCTTGATTTGCATTTTGCCTGTAAACATCTGGTAAAATATTCAGGATCTGTGTAAAATAGGTCATCTTTCCAAGCTTGTTATAGTGCAGGAAGCAGCAGTCCACAGGAATTCCTGCAGCAAAGGGTCTCTTAAGCAGCGCTGAGGCAGAGATATTTCCTCCCTGCTCACATGTGCGCTTGGGGCTTCATCAAGTGGGAACTCGCGGCCTTCCCTTCCCTCCCCCCTCCAGGACTGTCTTGTGGGAACACAAGAACACACTTCCCCTACATTTCCAAATCTATTAGGGTAGGAAAGTAACGAGAAAAACTAATACTGACAAGAATTATGCCATTGTTATATTCCATCTATTTAGGAACCTGAAGCTGCAGTTTTAGTGAGAGATTACCTTTTAAATAACCATTTGATTAGGGTACATGAATTAGTGCCATGTTCCCATGTTAGAAGTGTCACTCACTGTTAACAGAAAGAGCTTCTGAATGGCTGAGCTTTGCCACCTTCTCCTCCCTTATTATGCACAGGCTCTACCTCCTGCACAGCCCCGGCTGGTGCTCCGCACACCCGTGACCAAGCACAGCCGGGGCGTGGGGGGCGACCTCCAATTTGGCCAGGCTGACTTTAAATGATACGCCTTCCTCTGCATGCGAACATGAGGCTCTGCAAAGAAAGCGACGGCTAATCACACCTGATGGCAGTCGTGCAACAACCAGCCGAGAAGGATTTCTGAATCGCAGCACTGCTCTGGACTGTCGTAGCTGCTGTGGGTTGTGAGACAAGTCCAGGAGAGTGGAAAGAACGAAGGGAGCGAGACAGAACAAGCCACGAGAGGAGAGAGAGAAATTCAGGAAGACAAAGCCCTTAAAAAGAGAAACCCCCCAAGCAATCTGGTGTTTTCTGATCTACCCCAACGAGTGGCGGGGACTCGAACTGCACCCGCTGCACAGCGCCGGGGTCTGGGAGGAGCCGTTTCAATTCGATGGCGGTGCTGGAGGGGGCTGGGACACGAGCAGAGCATCTGTGAATAACGTCTGCGCGGCTTGGAGAGAAGATGTGGCTTTGACGACTTACCTGTGAGGACCACGGGAAAGGAGAGTGGGGAGAGGGGGCTAAGCAGAAGTAGTACGAGGCTTAACGAAAACTTTCTAGCATCCCTCCCCGCGCCCTCACTCCCGGGCTGCACCGCACTGGGAGCGGCAAGGCTCCCCGTCGCCTACGCCCTCCTGCTCCTCCTCCATGGCGACTCCTCAGCCACGCGTTTCCGGTGGTGGCGCGACCGCGGCAGACATCCTGGAAGGCTGGTCCACGGATGCTGTGTGCCTGGCCCGGCCCTGACAAAACCCGCGAGCTCACCTGAGATGGCATACAAGTTCGAGTGCTGGTGCTCCAGGTCGAGTCGCGTGCTGTGGCCTTTGCCTCGGAAGCTGGCAGGGAGCGTCAGGGATATGTGCCTGTGGGAGCAAGAGGGGAGAAACGAGGGGACGTTACTGCAGAGCAGGAGGAGCCGCAGCCTTCACTCAGCCTCCCGCCCCTGCACGACTCCAGTCACGCGACATGGTGAACGGCGCCTCGGAGCCCGCGAAGGGCAAGATGGGCAAGACAGAGGTGGGGACCCGCTCCTCACTCCGGACCAGCCAGCTCGTCAGGGGATGCGTGCGAGGAGCTGCCCGCTCAGTCCAGCCCTGCAGCACCTACGACGAGCGCCGCGTGCCCGGGAGACTGCACGCTGCAGCCCGTCGGGGCGCTGCCTGCGAGGATGCAGGCCATGCCAGCAGCCTGCCCCAGGGACAGGCGCTCCCGACCTAACCGGGAGTCCTTGGGCCGGGCCGGGCCGGGCCGGGCCGGGGAGGCCTGCGTGAGAGCGGTTCGGGGTCAGCAGTCGTGTGGAGCGCAGCTCCCCTGCTACAAGCACACGCAGGCTTGGGCAGGGCTGCTTTTCTCCCGCTTTCAGAGCTTGGAAGCCATCCGGCTCCTCTCCACCGACCGACTGACCGACCGACCCGGGGCCTCCGCCATGCAGCACTTGCAAGCCCAGCCAGCCCGGGCTCAGGACGATGCCCTGAGAGGAAACCTCTCCGCGCGAGAGGCAATGCCCAGATTGGGCTGGAGAAGGCAGCGATCTCCCCAGCACCCATGAGCCGGGGGCACGGAGCCGAAACGTGAACCCTTCTGCCAGCGGGCTTGGGGGCCAGAAAAGCAGGTCCTTTCTGGTGGCTGCCGGCACGCAGAGGAGTTTCAAAACCTGGAGTCAACGGGCTTATTCACACCGGCTGTTTGGCAACAGGGGAAAAACGAAGCCCTAAATCACCCATTTGACAGCCACGGAGCCGCGAGGGTAAGCCCCGTCCAGGGAGCCAGGCTCGGACTTGCTGTCGCGGGACGCCACGTCCCACTCAACGCCCAGGCCTCTCGCGGGGGCAGCAAACCAACCCGCCTCCCACGCTGTGCCCCGGGCAGGGCACGGGAACGCCAGCCTCACGTTCCCCCTGCCGCCTGCTCCAGCCACGTGAACGTAGGAGCAACGCGTCCCTCCCACGTCAGCCTCTGGTACTTGACTCAAAGTGGCTGCGAAGCTGAACCAGAGACAGCGCCGGACAGAAGCCTTCAGTTACTGGAGCCAACATCGGCTGCGTGCAGACTCACAGGCCTGGATGGGGGAGTCCGGCTTTTCCTTTGCAATTTAAATTTGTACTTTCTAGTGCTGATTCCAGGTCTGTGCAAGCTTTTATTATGCACCATAACCTTTATGGACCCCCTGTCACTGGTGACGAAGATGCAGCCCTCTTCAAAACAGTGACTCGGGAGCACGCAGGAACGAGGCGGCAGCTGTCGGCGCCCCGTGCTTTGGAGCGACACAAACAGGAGCAGGGATTTGAGAGGCTCTTTTACCAGAAAAGCAGGTTACCCTTTTTTTGCGGTAGCTGCCATACTCGCAACAAAGAGCGCCCTGGACTGGCCAGCACGGAGCATTATTACACAAATCAGCTGGAAACTTGTACCTTCGAAATTGGACACATTAGTAAAGAACAGAGAAAGCCTAAAAACACGATGTTGGTGACGACGAGTCCTCCAGAATGTAAGAGGTAAAACACCGCTCTGAATGTGTTTGTACTTCCAGACCCCCTTCAAATTAAAAATCAAACGAGAACGACCGAGTGAAAACATCTTCAAATTTGGCCAACAGGTTTCCTTTCCAAACACAATCCATACGGGGCTGCCTTTGCCAGTAAAGGCAGGTTTGTCATGAACGCTCTTTGGATATGAAGCCTACCACTTCTATGAATCATGCACTTTTCATTCCGTTTTAAATGAAATCACCCAGAAATGTACTTCCGAGACCTCCAGATGGCTAGCAGTGCTTTCTGAATGTCTCCTGCTTCTGGTGGAGCCTGTCCCCATCGTCCCCCTGTGAGCACAGCCGTACCGGGGAGGGGCGCGGGAACTGCACAGAGCAGACCCCCACCAAACAAAGAGCACGTTCCTCAACAAGGTGTTCCAGGTGTTTGCTGCCACCTGATTAAATCAGGCATCCATGGTGCAGGGAATTCACCAGGGAGTGCCAGCTTTGGGTCTGCTCCGTGTGAACCACGCTCCTCAGGAAACGGTCTCAGACAATGGCAGACCTGCCTGCTCCGGGACCAAGCTGCGGGTCTGGAAATCACGGGTCCACGCAAGCGATAAACCAACTCCTCGGTAGGCGACCGTACAGGTGACACTGCTGGGAGTGCAACTGCCCACAAAGCCTGTGGCCCTCCAAGAGGAATTTCACTGAATCCTTGACTTGGGACATGCCCTAGGAGTGAAGTCCCTGATCAGGACCACGTCCTTCTGGCAGATCATGCAAGTGACACGTATGTGCAAGCGGCACGTACACTCCACGGACGTACCGGAAAGGAACCGTTTGCAGTCTCACAGGCTCTGACCACGCTCAGTGGAGCGGTGGTAGGTCGTGTGTTCGGGTCCCACAGAATTAGGCCCGGAAGGGCCCTTCTCGTCCAACCGCCTGACCGAGGCAGGGTCATCCCTGTCTTGCCATCTTGCCTGCTAGCTCAGCACCACATCCATGATGACTTTGGTGCATTTAAAATGAAAAATAAATCGAATCTGGCATGGTCGGATTTTTGAGCGACGTTCGGACATTAAACATGAACCTATCATATGATTTTGCCTTTGGTGACCATTCAGGAGCCTGATTTGCTTCTCATGAGACCACGTGCCACAAAGAGCTGCTCCAGCACAAGTGGTATTACTAACCTAATGCTGTAGGCCCTGCGCACCGCCTGTTTTTTTAAGTGTCACATTGGGAAAAACCAGGAAACAAAGCCTAATTTATTTTGAATTAATGCAAGGGTTTGGCCAGGATCAATATAAAACTTATACCTCCTAACTTGATTGCATAATGCCTTTTCCTTATGGCCTGTAAAAGCCAAACCATTTTGCATGGTAGAAAGAAAAAAAATAGGCTGCCACTGAAAAGCAAGAAAATCCCAATTACAAAGTCCCCAAGTTCCTAAACACATATCGCGAAAGTATGCACAGCTCTGCGGCATATGGCAAATCAATTACTGGTTGAAATTTTAAAACAAAAACACGGTAAATGTGCTGCAGAAATAATCAAGAACAACGGTTTGGTTTAGATTACAGTGGCCACTAGAGTTTTGAATACAATTAATCATCATTCCAGGCAATGGGAAGCCATATTGACACTTGTTCCTAATTTGAATATTTAATTAGGGTGAAGTTCTTCATCAAATTATCACAGAACTGGGAGGAAAGCCTGGAAGATTTAAACAATTACTACTTTAACCCATTACCAACTGCTTACCTGCGAGCTCACGAGCGTGCATAGCCGTGCTGCGAGGGACGAAGACGTTTGCACAGAAAGAAGGGAATTCTTGATAACCCACAGACTTGACCCGAGCAAGGGAACGGCGCTGACGCTTACTGCTGTGTGGTTTCTACTCAAAAGAAGTCAGACTCAGTGTGGTTTCTGATGCTCTGCAGACCTGGGACTACTTAACATTAACCCTTAGCACGAGGTCTTTAATTAGCCGGCAAGAACTTCTCCCATGCCAAGCCTGCCTAGGCAGCGAGACCTCTGGGCACGGCCAGGTTAGGACGTGCGCAGCTTGGGCTGTCAAGCTGTCGGGACAGCTGCAGGGTACACGGGGGCGCTGCCAAAGCGGTATAGCGAGGTGGGGTTAGCAGGGGCTTCTTGCTGCGGTTGCCACTGGCAATGGACAAACCAACCGCCTACCCGCAGGCCTCGCTCTCCCGGGAGCGTGGGCAGGGATGGAGCGGGCATTTCTCCGCTCAGCTCCTCTGCTGTTTGCTCCTTCCTACCCGCATCACTTTGCAGCCTGGCGACCTGTCCCAGAGACCCCCTGCATGGCTCGCGGCCCAGCCAGCGCCACCGCTCACCCTCGGGAAACGAAGGCGGCTGGCTGAGGCAGGTTTATCAGACGCTGCAGAAGTGGTGGGCACCCCTCCAGCTGCAGAGGAGAGGGGCTGCCGGGCTGAGCGTGAGCCGGGACTGCTGGTGCATTGCTGCTGAACGGCCGGCACCTGGCCTACGCGCAGCTCGCCCTTGCTGCCAACCGTGCCGTGTCCCCGGGGCGGGCAGGGACGCGGCTGCTCCCCCGCAGCGGAGCAGATGCCTGTCGGAGGCACTCCACAAACTGGGGCACGAGGGACCGGGTTTCAGGTGCTGCTCGCTCCCGTGGCCCAAGGCCGAGCGCGCAGGGACCCGCGCACCGCCAGCCCTCCCCAAGCCATGCCATGCTGTCTCCGGGCTTCCTCTCTGCGGAAGCCAGCTCCGCGCTGGAATTCGGAGCCCTTCCTTTCTGCGTTACATTAATCCATATAAGAAAATCTCTTTTAATGAGGAGTGATATAGTTACAAACTCTCTAGAGCCATAATTAGAGCAAACTAATTGAAGTTGTGTTTTGACACACTTTCCAAATTCACGGGTGCTGCATGACATATTCACAACACTGTTGCTGCACAGCCATGGCGACAGCAAAATGATTAGGCTAATAACGCTTATTTGCATTCTTATCATGCCAGCAGCATGCCGTTAAACACTGTTTCAACCATTGCTCGTTCACTCTGAAAGTTTCCACTGAAAGATATTAACAGTAATTATTAGTACTTTGCTGGAATCTCTAATGTTAAGGAATGGCAACTCACATTAACATACACAAATGCCAATTATTTTTCTTCTGAATTGTCACGCGCACAAGGGTTTTTTCCCGTCCCCACGGCATTGAAGTGACAAGGTGGACTTGGAGTTTTATGGCCTTCGGAGAGCGAGGAATGCCTGCTCCGCTGAGACGGTAATCAGGGGTTTGGAACAATTCTCCCAAGACGCGCACAGCACAAATCGCTTTGATGCAGGCACCAAGCCGCATAGGTTTTAGAAAGATATTTTCCCCAACAATTAAATATTCATGTTTCCAGAACAATCCAAGGAGGTACAGCAACTAAATTCAGTGCAGAGAGAGCGTTTGTCTCGCTCTCAATTGTAGCTGCTCCTTGTCTCATTAAACGCCCGGAACAGTCCTACGAAGAGCAGCCACGGACATGGCACGTACTAGGAGACGTCCCGAGCAGCCTGTCAGGAAACGGGGGCGATGCGCATGCATTACGGCCAATTTGGGTTGCTTATTTTACAGAGACTTGCACAGAACGGGTCCAGGGATGCCCGACAGCTCCAAACAACAGTTATTAATGACCGTCTGTGCCAGTCGTGATGAATTGCTTCTGAAGTTAGGGAGCAAATACTTATAAAAAGTAACAAAGGATCATGAGGGGAAATGCCAGATATCAAAGGAAGCTTCATAATTCACTCCAAAATATCAACAATGCTCGGCACAGGAAACAATAGCGACTTTTTAGTCTCCAACTGCACCAGATGAACGTGGCAGAGATCAGGCAGTATGCAGCACACCGCCTCAGGCTGCTAACGAGCAGGAACGGCAGGGCCTTGCACAGGGCCTTGCACAGGACGAGGTCTCGCTGCACGCCCGGGTGGACAGAAGAGCGGTGCCGCGACGGCTGCACGGCCGGGCAGGAATGCCAAGCCGGCCGCCTTCCCTGCCCACACCTGGCTCCTGCTGCAGGGCACGGGGTCGGGACGACACCAGCACGCCCACGGGAAGGCTCTGGCTCCCACCAGGGAAGCACAGACGGTTGGTTCTTGAAGCGTGCGCTTTTCCCCCGAGAGCTTCTCAGGAGTCGCTCGTTTTGCCACAGCCCTGTCTCACGGTAAGGTTTACGGAAAACGCCACGGCAGCTTTCAGACCCAAATCGCCACTACGCACCTTACGCACAGCCCCTCACTTCCGGTGCGCTCGAGCGGGGCGATGCCACCGCACCTCTCGCATCCGGAACAACCGCCACGAGACGCAAAGCAAGGAGCGCAGCATGACGTGGGGTAGTGGACTTCACTCCCACCTACCCTGATCACGCAGACCCAAATATTTAAATACCTTCTCAAACCTCACGGTCCCTTTGCCTAAAGCAAGCAACGTACTTGCTGGGCCCATACTTCATCCCCTTCCAAACTGCTCATCTAGCCTGCATCTCCGAAATCCACGATTCCCCTTTCTAAAAGTGCAGTGCACGCGAGAACAAAGGGAGGGACCGAGCAACTCCTTCCACTGGCTTCGCGCCCCGGGTGGGACGAGGCCCCCTCTCCCACATGCCCACGCCCCAGGTCCCGATCTCCTAAAACTGAAAGAAGCAATTTTGAAAGTGAGTAAATTGAGCAGAAACCGCCAGCTGCAGCCCCGGCGGGGCCCGGCGCAGAGCAGACACCGCCACCCACGCCCGGGGCGCGCTCCTGCGGCCCGCCTCCCCTACCCTGCGCGCTAGCAGGGCTCGGAGACATCTGAGCAGCCAGGATGGAACAGCTGCCAACAGCAGAGGAGGAAAACCCTGCAAGTTTAATTTCCCAACTTGAAAGTCTGAGCTGCAGCCCATTAAACTATTATAAGCTGCGCGCTGCATCAAAGAGCTCAGACTTCACCCGAAGTACGAAGTGCTTATGAAGTGGTTGTCGCCGACGAACAGCCCGGGGTCTCTGGAGGCTGCCACAGGGAGCGCGGCGCGGCGCGGCCTTCGCCGGCGCGTCTCTCGAGTCAGCCGCTCGCACAGGATGAAGGGAGGGGCGCGGCGGGGGCCACCGCGCAGCAGAAAGGCCCCAAGAAGATCGGCTGCAGCGTGCAGGCTGCCACGGGAAATTTCAAATCCTGACAAATGAATCCTAGCACAACTACGCCCAGGTCTGGAAACCTCACTGAAAACCAGCTCCCGGCGCTTGAACACTTTGCTTGCAGCAAATGCCAGGGGTCTCTGAGGACACAGCTGGGGGCTCCACGCAAAGCCACTCGCGCCAGCGCATCGAGGCAGATCAGGCCCCCGCAGCGGGAACAGCACCTCCCAATGCTGCCTGCCCGGGGAGTCCGTCCGGGAAGAGCACGTCACCACGCAGAACTCATCACCAGCCCCGTTTCACCCAGAGCAACAGACTCCGGGAAAGCCTGGAAAAACATTAAACACCGGGAAAGTGATTGATTTAATGCAGCAAACATCTGAACATGGCCACATACACTTCAGGGTGAAATCACCGATTACAAATCAAGAGTGGCAGAGATCATATTAAATAGCAGACAACACAGAAGTTTTAGGAAAAAAGCTTCCCAACTCCCCTACGGGGCTATTTAATAGCCGAGCATGTCGCTCCTTTGAACAAAGGCCTGCAGTCTGCACTTAATGATCTCAAGCTACGCCCTAATGGGAACGTGCCGTTAGGAATACCGTTACTCCAGGACAGGGGCTCTGCAAGACAAACGGCGCTCTGGCAGGCCGTGCGCTCCCTCCCGTCTCTCAATCCACCCGCAAAATCAGCTCAATAAATCAAACTTCTCCTCGCTGGAGCTAACATCTTTATCTCTCGGCTGAGGGGGGCTCCTTGAGGTTGGAAACCGCTCGCATCACATGTTTTCCTAATCACCATCTTCTACCACTAAAACATGCTGGATGAGGATCAAGTCTCACACTTCACATTGCCCAGCAAGGTCGGTGCAGCTCCCTAACTACCTCCGTATGGGACGCAGCCTCCGGACAAGGACGCAGCAGCACATCCTCCCGCTGCCGGGGTCCTACGTGCTGCGCGGCACAGTGCACGCAGACCCGCACCCGCTACCCATGGCACGGGACGACGGGCCCTTCCCACAGTGGACGTTGCCTTATCGATCCCGAAGGATTTCGTCTTCTGGACATACCTACTAGACAACACTTTTCCCCTCTTGCCTGGTTTCCAAACTGAAGAGGGACTAAGCACTGCCTGCTCCATCTTCCCATCAAAGAGTATGTGGACCCGGGGCGTTGGTGGAAGTGTGTCAGAAAAGTGCGTTTCAACAGAGAGCACATCCGGAGCTTTGACAAAACATCCACTGGAAAATCCAGGGTCCTGGAGAGAAAAGCATCGGGTTTGCTTAGACTTTCAGCGGTTTTTCAGCTCCAGGATGCAACTTCTGGCCAGAATCAGAGAGGAAGAGACCCCTACCCAGAGGGAGGCAACAGCCTTGGGGCTAAGGCGCTTGTCTGGGCTGGGGGAGACCCAGGTCGAAACCCCTCCTCGGCAGGATTTGAGTGGCTTGAGACCTGGTCACCCACAACCTACGTTAAGGATCCCGATGCCCCAGCTGCCGGCTCGGTCTCTCTCAAAGCATTTCTGAAAGAGCTCGGTTTGACTCCTCCTTCTCAGAACAGAACAAATACTGAAACCTGGAAATTTTCCACGGAACAGAGTTCCTGGCTTTCCAGCTAGCCTCGTCGTAAACATCTGGAAAAAGGACGAATTGGAGAGTGCCACCTCGAGATAATCTGTGTTGATACTTTACAAGAAAAGAATAAAAATGCTTCAAGGCTTTCCTTTTCCATACAATTAATCTCTCCAGGAGATGCACCGTTTCGTTATTACAACAAGCCTGAGCTCTCTCACGCATGTACTGGTAACGTATCATCAACGGCTAACTACTGCACGCAACCAGTTTCCTACCTAAATCCAAGTATTAAGCATCTTCCAGGCCGCGTGACGCAGCTCTCACATGATCGGGAAAGCAAATCAGTTAAAAACCAGACCCCTCTGGAAGTCCTCGTCCCCCTGCACCAACTGCAGTTGGGAGCAGAGGAACAGGAACAAAACACTTCCTTCTTCTACTAAGCAGCAGCAACTTGGCCGCTCAAAAGATAACCAGGCGCACAGGAGGAACACACGTGTGCCTGGTCCGACTCCAGACCGTTGCCCATCACACCAGATCGGCGCTCCCGTGTACACGATCCAGCCGGACGCGTACGTCACAGCAGCACCGTGCGCCAGACCGGAGTGAGCGGGGAACAGCTCGCGAGTGCTGCGCCATCCCCCGCGGGGGTGAAAGGCCTGTCCGGCTTGGCAGGCCAGGCGGGACCGGGCGCCCAGCTGGAAATCTGGCCAGGCACCTCCACGGGGGCTCGCTGACCCCACAAACCCGGCACGCAGGCCTTTCCTCTGGTCTCTGCTGCAGGCCCAAACACTTCATTTTCAGCAGCTTTCCTCCACCTTGAGCCTTTCCACCACCAGTGCCCTGCTCCGCGGGGCCCGACCGTGCCCTCTACCAGGCCCCGCATTCAAGGGGGCTCTGCCGGGCGGGCCAGCTTCTGGATTCCTGTACCCCAAAGGGCAGACCAGGCTGGTACGTGACCCCCTCCCACCCACTGCTCTCGCTTCTCTGCGGTCATGACAAAAGGGAAGAGGAAAAGGCATAGAGCTGTGCCACCCAGCCCTCGGGGAGGGCGAGCTCTGCAGGGGCAGAGGGGCTCCCGCCGCTCCAGTCCCATGCGCGGTGAGCTCAGCCTGGCACGGCACGCGTGAATCCAGGCTGCCTGGGGGAAGGGAAATCCAGCACAATTCCCCCCGCCCGGCCCCCACAAGCCATTAACCTTTGGATGACAGCCCCGCGAGCTGAATGACAGAGCGGTTCCAGGGTCAGCGCCGAGCTACATTCTCAAAACCTGACATCAACAAGCAAAAGTTGTGACTGAATCCCGGTCTCGCCGAGAGGAAGATTAAACGCATGTGACACATCTTTTGCAATCAAAGCGTTCCATTTCCCAAAGTATCTGTCACAGATTGATAACATCCACGCAAAAAGTTAAGTGCAATTATGTCTGTCACTGTAAAACACACTCGGCAGCGGTGAGTGACATCTTCCTTGAAGCTGACAAATTGTGCGAAGATTGTTTGAATGATTCTGGCGCCGGCTCCAGCGGCACCCTGGGAAGGAACCCGGAGCGTCCGCGCGAGCCGAGGAGGCCAGCGGGGAGAGCAGGCGGGCTCGCTCCGCTGCGGGTGCAGGGGTCAGGGCCCCGGCCCACAGCACCGGGGTTCAGGTTACGGGGGGTGCTGAGCACTAAATGCAGGCTGCACTGGGCCCTCATCACGCTGGTAACGGGGCCCTTATGCTGTCAACACGGAGCAAGGTCTCTGACACACACGGGTGGTGCTCACCGATCCACATGCTGCTCACACCGGGCAATTAAGGAGCAGCGCTCAAAAGGCAAGGCTAAAATATCTGTCGCGAGCACCTGCTCGTGGAACACCGCCTACCAAGCTCCCCAAGGCGGGAGCGCAGAGCAGCGGCACGGAGGAAAGCGAGCGGCAGCCCTGCACGCAGGATTACTGTGAACAGCAACCCAAGGCAAGAGAATGGATGCTTCAGCAACAGCCTCTGGGGCAGGAGACTGCAAGAGCATTTCTTCGGGCTGCCATCGATGCCAAGGGCCTGACGCGGTCTCGGGGGGAAGCCCCGAGGCTGTGTCATCCTGGGAAGCACAATGGCAGCTCACCAGGTCGCACGAGAGCACAACGTGTCATCCTCGTGGGTGCCTGTGGGGCCTGGAGTTTGGGACCATAAACTCAGGCACCTGCAACAAGGGGCCCGGCAGATGCAGCTTCCTCCTGGGGACT
>JAGPOW010003310.1:25699009-25729499 GCA_030014935.1 Caiman crocodilus | reverse complement strand
GGGCCGTGCCTGCTGCAGGGTGTGGAAGCAGGGACTGGGCGTGCGAATGCCCTCTCTGCCCTGGCTGCATGCCCCGTGCCAGTCCCAGGGCTGCGTCCATCCAGCGGTGTCGAGGATGGGAGAGCAGCCCAGAGCTCGCTGCGCTGGCCCTGCATTTCCACAGCACAGATGGTTCACGGGCCACGTGTGGGCAGCACTGACCCAAGGGGTCCAGGCTGCCACAATCCCCCGCCCCCCCGCTGTAGAGCTGGCCGTGAGGGCTTGTCCCTGGGTCGGATGTGGTCTGCCTTCCCCGGGGCTGGGCAGTCTTCACCAGTCCCCCCGGGCTTGGTGTCACGTGGTGCTGAGGGTGGCACCAGAGACTATGCCACGGGCGGCTCTGCTCAGTGCCCGAGCCAGTGCCCGGGGTGCCGTGGCCTTGTGCCAGTCGGGCTGTGAAGTGCCCTGACCGCTCGGCTGCCCGCCTGCCTCCGGGCTCGCTCGCATCCTGCTGGTGACGTGGACACCAGTGCCCCCGGCTCAGCAGGACCTGGTGCTGCGGGGCACGGAGCAGGGCAGGTCGTGGGTGGACACGGAAACCCACCTCTGCCTGTGGTCCTGATGGTAATGCCAGAATAATGACCGGGGGCTTAACGGGGGGCACTTTTTATCAGCAAACGAGCCCCCTTGCAATGCCGTGCAGGCATTTAACCATAATTTGTTTCAATAACTGTAGAACTAGTATTTTAAAAAATATACACTTTATTCAGAGCACTTCATCCATGAAGGAGCATTATTGTTTCTTCCCTCCCCAGAGAGTTATAAAGGTCTCTCTTACAAGTGAAAGGAAGGCAATCACCACCCTTCGCCGCTCAGCTGCTCCCGTCTGCACGGGCCCCTGGAAGCCGGTGCGTCTCAGGGAGGGGAGAGCGGGGCTCCGGCTCGTGCAGGCGCCCGACAGCCAGGCCAGGCAGGATGGGACCCTTGGGGCGAGTCCCTCACAGGGTGCTGGGTGTGGCGGCTGAGCCCACGCAGGGCAGGACAGCCTGTGCCCAAAAGCCAGCACCTCTGCCACGTCTCTACCTGGGCAGCCAAGCCCTCCCGGCCAAGGACTGGGCTCTTTCCAGGATCCTGGAGCCCGGAGAGGCCGCCCAGTCTGCACACCGTGCCCCGCCACGTGCCACCTCCCGTCTCCGGCTCTGGCAGCGGGGTGGCAGCACCTCTGCTGCGGGCATGGGGGCGAGCAGTGCCTGGTCCGGCAGGTGCAGATTCCCAGCCAAGATGTGCCACGTGGAGGAGGCTGCAGCCTGGGGAACCACGCGGCCGAGCACCTCCCTGGTGCACCAGCGTGAGCGAGGGAAGCTGGGCCTGAGCAGGACCCCGGGAGGGAGAGGAGCTGCTCACCGGGCCGTCACAGCCATGTCCTCATGCCGCACACAGCAACCGCTTGAGCCCCCAGCCAAGATGTGAGCTGCCGTGGCCGGCAGGGCCCACGGGTCCAGGGGAAGCTCTGTGCTGGAGCCGAGAGCCCTGGATGGGGTGTGCAAGGGGCAGTGGCCGGCTGGTGCTGGGCGCCCACGTGGTGTCTGGCAGGGCGTGATCTCATCTGAGTGCCGGCCGGGCAGGCGGGCGTGGGGTCACAGGGCACCTGCCTGGTCGTGGCCATGAAAGACAAGAAGCAGCTGCAGGGAAGGCCTCTCGGCCGCGCCCGCCGCTCTCGCAGCCTGCGCTCGGCTCCTGCCAGCTGGTCCCGTCGGGGAAGGCAGCACCGCGCTGCCAACACGGGAGCAAGAGCCCAGAGCCTGACCGGCTCCCACGCCTCGCGCCCTCCCTCCTGCTGCACCTGGGCGTCCAAGGGGGCTGTCCTGCATGAGGTGCGGCCATCTCTGCACAGGCCAGAGGCTCGTCCCATAGCGCCCTGACATGGTTTTCACCGTCTGCACCCCGGTGGCAGCTGTGACCTCCTCCCCCCCCCCATGCCCGGCACTGAACAACCCCAAGGCAAGAGAAGGCTCTGGCCTGGACGGCTGTCAAGAAAGCAAGCGGGACAGGTGCGCTGGTGGGACGGCCAGAGTTTCTGACCCAGTGATGTGGTCAGTCCTGCAAGAGGAGCCTTGCTGGTGACAGGCTGCGCTCTCCCACCGACTGACTCTGCAACGCAAGGCTCTGCCCGAGCTCGAGCGAGGGTCCGGCCCCGCTGCCCTTCCCTTCCCTGCTCGTGGCGCGGCTGTGATAGCACCAAGCAAGTGGCAGGACAGTCTGCTCACACCATAAACGTTGGTGAGAAAATCCATCTCTTCCCCATGCAAAACCACTGATGAGTTCATGAACTGCGCAGTGCAATAAATCAGGTTTGCTTGTGCAGGCGAGCTGAGGTTTTTTAGGTTCCTAATAGGCACTCTGACAATGTGATTGCTCCATATTTCTTTGTAGCTGTCACCTTTGCAGGCCTGTCAATGCTCCTAATCTTTTTTCATTGTGGTGTCAAATTTGGGTAGAGTGAAGAGGTGGGCGGGAGGATGTGACTGATAATGGAGCCGAGTTTGCAAAGTCAGGGCTCGCCGCGTGCACCGCTGCCCCGGCAGGCCCGGGACCTCCTGCCTGGGCTCCAGCTGAGGTGGCTCAGCCCGAACGTCGGCTCTGTGGAGGGTTGTCTCAGGCCTTGGGCTCCACCCTGCTCTCAGCTGCAGGCCCTGTGGGGCACAGGCCTGGGGCTGGGGTCTACCCGGGCTACAGGAGTCAGGACCGCTGCAGTCTGGGCTCCCGCAGCTACGTGCCCCCACGCTGCAGCTCACGGCGGGCAGGGAGCAGCCAGGACCATTGTGTCCCCGGTGTGATGTTCCTCCCACCGCCCCGAGCAGCACCTGGCTCGTGGCAGCGATTGCCCAGAGCAGGAGTCTGGGGTCCGACCTGCCACGATTGCTCAGCACGCGGTAGTGAAGCAGCCACCCGCGTCTCCCGGGAGCGTGGCCTCCCATGGACAGCCCGTTTCCGTCCCAAGGACTTTTCGGGAGTTGGTCCCTGGGGGGAGGGCAGAATCCTTCCTTCCCACCGGTACAACCGCGTGTTTCTATTCCACGGGCACAACTTGCAACCCCACCACAGCCACTTCTTCCGCCCCAGGAGAGCCTCACGCAGCCTCGTGCAGGATGATCGCTGCTAGAAGTTACTAGCAAAAAGGAAACGGTGGCGGTCCCGCAGAGTCCTGTCGGATGCATCAGTTGCATAAAACGGTCCCTGGAAAGGACGGCGCTGTCTTCTCTGTTGCGCTCTCTAGACGTCTCGAGCGGTCTCTGCGCACCTTGTTCCCTACCTAGCGAGCGCTCCCCGCTCCCCTCCTAGCACCGACAGGACTTCTCCGGAAGAGGTTCCCTTCTGTGCAGATTAAATCCTGTCCCAGTCAGGAAAACCTCCCACCCCAAAACACTTCCCTTTCCACTACAAAATGTGTTTCCTCCGTTTTGTATTTTGGAGAGAAAAGCTTCGGCTTGGGGACCCTTCCATGCTTTGCTTCGGGCAAAGCCTCCGTGCTCTGTAACGGTGCCACGGGCGCCCTCCCCGTGCTGGGGGACCCAGCACCCCCCCACGGGCCCACAGGCGTACGTACCGCTCCTGGTGCAGGCACACGAGAGGCTCAGGAGCACCACGATGGGGGCGCCACGGACATCCACGTGCATTCACACTGCCTCCCTGGGCTCGTCTGTCCCGCTCACCCCAGCGCCACGCGCCCAGGAGGTCTCCAGAGCTCAGCGCTGGATCTAGGCATCTTCTGTGCCCCGGGCAGAGCCCCCACGACCCGCGAGCGTCCTCTGGGACCCATCACTTCATGTTCCTTCAATCTCTCTGTGATCCCGCCGCCGCCTCCCTGGCTTCCGCGTGGTCTGTGGTGGCAGAGCCCTGGCACCGCCATCGGCTCCCTCGCCTGCCACGCTTGTGTCGGGAAGACTTTCCAAATGTTTGACTCCAGCAAATCAGGTCTGATTGAATCCGTCACGGGGGAGGGCGAGCGCGAGTAATTACCTCTGCACTAACTCCGGCGTGATTTACTGCCGCAATACCGCGGCAAGAGACCACAACGGCTACATTTTACATCTCGCACCGACCGCCACTTGCTCATCGACAGACCTCGTTATCCTTGCAGGGGGATCCGCCGGCCCCTCCGCCTCCCCCCAGCACGGCCGCGGGGCATCTGGCTCTGCCCCGTTCTCCAGCCTTAATCGGAGGGCTGCATTTATTAGCAAAAGGTGCCTTTCCCAGCAAAAAGCCAACCACCCCCAAACTGGGAGGAGAAGGAAACCCAAACAAACGTTGGCTGTGCTCCTGAGCCGTCTATAAATAAAGTTGTCTCTAACTGGCGTGTTCCACACACCACACACGGCTCTTTAATAAAATTGGCTTAGATTTGTTGATAAGCCTGAAGCAAAGTCAATGTGAAGTGTCAATCCTGCCGTACGAGGGAACCTTCAGGGGTCAAGCTGTTTCCTCTGTATGATCATTGTATCAAAGATATGTCAGCGGCGTGTTAACTGTTTTCTTATGAATCACGCCACGGATCAGACGCGAGACACAGATAAAAACAAAACAAAAAAGGCTGCCGTTGGGCTTGTGCTTTTAGCGCCGGATCGTATTAGCCTATGGGGCTTTTATAATCTTAAACCCCAGCCTACAGCCAGGCAAGACGGAGATGACAAAAGCAAGCTGGTTGAAAGGGGGAGCGCTCGGCGGAGATAAGCAGGGGTGGCCGCGGACATTAAATCCTATTTAGCTCTGTGTGTGCGACGGCGTGAGCGGCCTATTCTTTGCAGGATGAGCATCTAATAGTCACACAGGCCCCACTAAGTGAGGCTGAAAGGGAAGGAATCCAAAGAAGTGGGGTTTAATTAAGTATCAACTAAGATTTATGCAACTTTCTCTCCTCGTCATAAATATTAATAAGGAAAGTGCAGTAGCTCAGTGCAGCAGGCACTGCTGAGGCATGAAGAGATGTTAATTCCAGGCTCTTTGAGATGGACTGAGCGTGACACAGAGCCTCTTTGATTGGGAATATGCCTTGGGTTTAAAAGTTAAACAACGCAAGGAGGGATTTAGCGGGCAGGAAACCATTAGTGGCTCCGGGATTTAGGCGGCAGCCGGCACGTTGTGCATTTCACGATTGCCAACTCGATTACCGGGAAGTGCTGCCGGCTCCCTCCCCAAAAGCAGGAGGACCTTGGCAGGGGGATTTGCATAATACCGCATCTCCCCGCCGAGGGAGGAGGGCTGCAGGGAGCAGGGCTCCCGGCCGGAGGGGCCCGAATCTCGGCTTCTGCAAAGCAAGCAGGGGAAGGAGCCGGAGAAACCCTCCCCTGCGCCGCGGGGGACGTGTCTGTGCCCCGGCGCAGAGATGGCCGAGCGCCCAGGCCGGTCTCACCAGGGGCAGGGTGCCGGCGCGTCGAGTGCTTATCAGGAGTGACACGGATAGCCGAAGCACAGGCTCGCGGAGCCCACTAAATCTCTAGCCATCCCTTAAATAAAACTTTATGCTGGCTAATAAATTTTAATGCTACTTGTCAGGGCTTGATAACAGCAATCATTTAGCAGCGAGCAGGCGCCCTGGCGCGCTGCAAGGAGCAGGTCGGCTCGGGGCCGCAGCCCGCGCGGGGCCTGCATCGTGCAGCCGCAGAACCACGGATGGAGCCGGCGGGAGCGAGCTCGGGAGCTCACATCCCGGCCAGGCCCCCGCTCCGAGCAGGGCCAGCCCCGCCACATCACCCCAGCCAGCTCTGTCTGCCCAGGGCTTCACCACCTCCAAGGATGGGGTGCACCGCCTCTCCGGGGAGCCTGCTCCAGTGCTCCACCACCCTCCTCGTGAGAAAGGTTTTCCTAACATCCAACCTCAGCGACCTTGCTGCAGCTTGAGCCCATTGCTCCTTGTCCTGTCGTCTGCCCCACTGAGCCCAGCCCAGCTCCATCCTCGTTGCAGCCCCCGGCAGGGAGGTGAAGGCTGCTGTTCAGTCCCCCTCGGTCTTCTCTTCTGCAGACTCCGCCAGCCCAGGTCCCCCAGCCTCTCCTCCCATGCCCAGTCCCCCGGCCCACAACCCTTTTCCTTGCCCTCCGCTGGACCCTCTCCGCTGTGTCCCCATCCTTTCTGCAGTGGGCGCACAGCTGGACACAGGACTCGGGGGCATCCTCCGCCCCCGCTGCTCTGTCCTCGGCAGGGCCGCATCAGGGCCGGCAGTCTTCGCTCTCGCTGCGTGGGCCGTGCCGGCCCCAGGCACATCGCCCAGGCCACCAGCCCGGAGCTGGGAAAGCCACGTGCTTCTGCCCTTTGCCCCGGGTATGCCGAGGGTCCCTGCTCTCCACCCGCCACGTGCACTGCTGCCCGGCTGTGGGACGCAGCTGCCTTACGCTCTTTGACCCTCGGCCCCCAGCCCTGGCCCGAGGGACAGTCCCAGGGCAAGGTCTGGGTCACCAGAGCATCTGAGTGCCAGGGGCGCTGGGGAACAGCGTCCCCGTCGTCCTGCAAGGCCGTGGCCTGCTCCCCACTGCGTGCATCTGCACGCACGTGGATGCCCCGTGTACAGGCCACACTGCACCTCACAGGCCGGCACGTGGGCACTGCTGCCCCGCAGAGGTGGTGCCCTGCTAACCGGAGTGTGCGCTCCCTTCCCGGTGCCCGCGCAGAGACGTCCCCGCTCGGGCAGCGGACGGGCTCCCACCGGGGCTGGAGACTGCACACAGCTCCGCGAAGCAGCCGTGGCGTGTTGCTTTAAAACCCAGTTGCTAATTAGCAGGCATTATGCCACTCACAGCCCAGCCCACCTACGCTCCCCCAGCTATTTTTAATTGTTCTCGAGCTAGAAAACAACAAGCCACAAGAAGCCAGATATCCCCCTGCCTCCGTCCGGCACCGGCCCTTCAGCGCTGGCAGGCGCAGTGGGGCCGGAGCTGCTGGCCCCGTCTCCGTGCGCAGTGGGGCAGAGGCAGCGAGCAGTGCGAACAGCTGCAGTTCCCCAGTCCTGTCCCCACTGCTCGTCCCAAACGGCTTGACCCGCCGGTGCAGAGTCTCGGTCCACCCTCTCCTCCTCCTTGCTGCTTCTGTGACGGTCCCCGGGAGAGGACGGCAGCCGGCGTCACTGGGCTCCGGGACTCGAGCAGGCGTGCCAGGGCTGCACTGGGGCATGCGTGTGCCCACCGAGGGGGCCGGCGGCTGCGAGAGGGGCCGGTGCAGAGCATCAGGCTGTGGCCTACGTCGCTCGGAGAGCTTGGGGGTGGCTGGGACTCAACCCGCGTGTCCAGAGCGGCAAGGACGTGGGGAGCAGCCTCTGAAACGAGAAGCGTGAGCGCGGCCGGGTCCAGCTGCGGGGAGGCATCCTGCTGACAGGATGCGCCGGCTCACGGGAGAGCGTCTCCCTCCCCGCGAGCCGCCTTGCAGCACGGCGGCACGCTGCGATTCCGTGCAATTCTGTTTTAGTGCAGAATTTAATGTTAAGTTTAAATATGTAATTATCTTTAATTGAAATTACATCCATGCTTTTCATTAACAAGATGCAAAGAGTGAGCAGGCGAATGCAGAGACGGAGCCCGACGCTGCCTGGCAGGGCGAGACCCGACGCCCAGGCTCTGCCTCGGGCCTCTTTCACACCAGCGCCGACAAGCGCTCCAGCGAGGCGCGGACCCCAGGGCAGGAGCGAGGCAGGACCCGGCTGCGGGGTGCAGCGCTGGACCTGCAGTCCCGCGGCCGGCCCGTGCCCACCCCGGGGAAGCTCCCGGCCAGCACCCTGCCTTTGCCCTTTGCCCATAAATGCCAGCCCACCCGGGCAGGGCCTTGGCGCTCCGCGCTCGCGCTCGTCTCCAAGGATTTGCGCCGTGCTCTGTCCCTGGGCAAGGACGCAGCTCTGCAGACCCCGTCTCAGCACTTCCTTCCGCTCTAGAGGCAGAGCACAGGCAGAAGCCCCAGCCCGGTGCAGGGGCGAGGCCCGGGGCGGCGATCCACAGCGGCTCCGGCCGCGGCGGGGCTGGGACGCGCCTCCCCGAGCCGTCCGTGCTGCCCCATGGCAGGGAGGGGTTCCCCACGCGCCAGCCCTCGCGCGAGCGGCACGAGCCGATTCACAGGTTCTGGTCACAAGGGGGTAGCATTGGTACAGCTCTGCAGCGCTGTCAGCTAATGTCACTGCTTCCCTGCACAATGCCTCTAAAATAATTGAGGTCTAACCCCTTTCAAGAGAACATATATTGGTTTCTTTTTTAAAGTAGCCAAGGAACAATGCATTTCCATAAGTGAACGTAAAATTGCATTTAGAGGCGACCACAGCCCCTCTGTCATGTTGCATGGAAAATATCATCTGTTTCTAGACTCGGTACTTTTCAGCCCCTGGGGTCAGGGATTCAAGTGGACATTAGACTAATGCACCACGACAACGTTGTTACAATTGTCTGGTGACTCGCCTGAAAATTCAATTCCAAATGCAAATCTGGAATTTTTCATACTTGGTTTCGAGCCCGGCTGTGGCGTCGTCCCCGCGGCGAGCTCCGAGGCTTTGCCGCCGCACCTGCTTGCTCGCCTTGAAAAGATCTGCTCGCTCCACGCCGTCCCCCGTAGCTGCGTTAATCGGGCGGCTCGGCCGGGGCCTGGGCCCGCGCCGGCAGGGGAAGCGCGGCACGCGGCGGCTGCCGGGCAAGCCCCCATAGCCGGGGCCCTCGTGCTGGCCGGTGTCGTTTAGGAGCGCTGGTCCCGCTGAAGAAAGGCTTGTCAGAGTCATATCTCAGCAGCCAGCGTTTGCCACGGCCCTCGGCTCAGACCGCAAGAAGCTTGCCACGTTTTTGATGTAATGTTTCCTAATGTTTCACCCAACAACCCATAAATTTAACAAGAACAAGCCTATAAAGGGCTTGTTTGAGGAGAAAAGGACAGATTGCTACAGGCTGTAACTCTACCAAGTGGGAAGACTTTAGAGGAGCCGTTGACAACCGTGGAAACAAGGGCTGCACGGACACAGAGCCGGGCTCCGCAGCCGGTCAGCTGCCCGCGCCGAGGGCGACCCCGCCGCGCACCTGGGCACGGGCCCGAAGCGGCCCTGGCAATCCGCGGGCAGACCGCAGGGCTTGCACGCCGCCCGCGAGCTGGCACGCACGACTCCCGCGGCGCTCCGCTGCAAGGGCGTGAGGCTGCGCGGGGCACCCTGGTGCCGCACCCCGCGCCCGGCGTCGCCTTCGAGGCACGACCGCGTCGCACCCGCGTCGTGCGAATGCTGGGAAGTCATTAGGATGCCCTGAAGTAGCAAGGAAGGCGCCGCGGGCTCGGATGCAATCAGGACAGGGATCTGCTGCTCTCAGCTCATCAGGGGGACTTCGCTCGCTTCCCAACAATTACTCTTGCCGAGGCAGCGAGGCTGTCCTCAGGGTGCGGGAGGGCATCCCCTGCCCCCCACGTCGGCACCTCGCCTCGGCGGCCGCACGGCTCACCGCCTCGTTACCGCCAGCACCTTCTTCCTGCCTTTTGTTGCTACAGTTTCTATGGATTTATACTAAATGTTCCTCAGACATTTTAATAAGAGTCAGTGAGACAATCAGGGCATGCTAAAGCCCTGTGCTGACAGGGCAATCAATTAAATATCAATTAATCAGTTAATCAGCACAGAGGATATACACACCAGTGCCAGTGATTGCTAGTTCTTAGCCCTGGCTGCTTGCAGGCTATTTGTCTGGGTGTAAAGCGCGGCGCCTTGCAGGGGAGGCCTCGGACGGCGGGGGCGGGCCACTCCCAGGCCACGCTCGTTAGCGCAGCCCCTCTGCTCGCCCCCACGGCCCCTGGCAATCCCTTGCAGCTGATATTTTAGGGAACGAGATCGACCAGCGCCAACACTCATGAAAAGCTCGTTTCACGTTCGGGCGCTCGGACGTCCCCTGAACTGCACAGCGGCGCACCAGCCAGCGTTGGCCCGGCGTGCGAGGCACCATCGCCGGCCGTGCCGCTTTGCTTCCACGAGGTCTGTGGACACGGGACACCGTGCGTGACCGGCCGTGCCAGCGTGTTGCTAACCTCGCCGTGGCCTGGGCTGGGGCGTGCCCCAGGCGGAGGCTCGCAGGTAGCGTGGAGCGAGGAGCTAGCTGATAAACTGTGCAATTGCTCGTTAATGGCCGGGGGAAGTCTCCAGGCCTGGGCCCCTCCAGACCCGGCTCTGCTCGAGGCACCCGTGCTCGCCCGCCTCGCGGAGCCGTCATTGCCACTTCACTTCCCTCCCTTCCTTCTTCTCCTGCCGAGCTCCCCTCCACGCCCCCGTCCTGGCGTCCGCGCTGCGAGCCGACGCGACGGGGTGTATCTGCGCCGCGGCCTGTCACGGACCTGCCCGTATCCCCAGACCGTCAGCACGCCACCGCTCGTTTCCACAGGCCTCTGTAACTGGATAACTGGCTCCTTTAATCTTGTTACGAAATGGTAATAGAATTATCCCTCTAATCCTTCGGAGGGAGAGCACAACTCCGCCACCGACGTAAAATTAAAAAACCCTCCCGTAATCGTACGTTTGGAGTGCATTTCTTCCCACCCTGCTTGCCAGTGCAATGCACGGCAGAGGTTCCTGCAGCGCGGGCTGGGCCGTGGCCGTGGCCTGACCGGAGCCGCCTCCATCCTCTCGGCGCGTCCCCGCGGAGCTCCTCCTGCCCGGCGCGCGAGGCCAACGGGGCTGGGACGCGGCCGAGCCTGGCTCTCTCTCGGGACAGCTGGCCTCGACTTTGCACACGCCGCACCGCTATTTGTGCAACCGCTTCCCCGGGCGCTGGCATGCCGAGCCCCGTGCTCACCTGGCCACGTCCGGGCTGCTGACCCGGGGCTGAGACGCGAGCACCTCTGCGGGGCGATGGGCTCATCCAGTCGCTCCTGGGAGGAAGGTGTCGGAGGGCTTCCTGCCTTGCACCGCTCCCCCGGCCGGCACAGCGTGTGGCTCAGCCCTGGGTCCAGACCAGGCCTAGGCCCCGGGCACTGGGCACAGTAAGAGCAAGACACGCGGGCAGACAGACAGACGGCCGGTTACAGAAGTCGCTGCGGTGTTTCTCGTCCCAATCTGGAACACGTCGCCCTTCCCTTCCCGGCCGCTCGGCGCAGCTCGCTTTGCCTTCGCCTGCCAGCTGGACGAGATCCCGAGACTAGAAACCTCCTCGCGGCAGAGACAGGTCTGGTCACGACCAGGGCATCCCCTAACCTCCGGCTTTCCCGGGCTCAAATCCTGCCCTCCGCTCTCTTCTGAACACTTCCCATCTGTCCCAGTCCTTCCCAGAGCTTGTGCAAGGCTGAACTGGAGTCCACGTGCGCCGCGGGCAGCGGCCGTGCCCCCTTCCCGTGCCTGCCGCGGTTCCTCCGCTTCGCTCCTCGTCACAGCATTGCACGAAGTCCTCTCTGCGCCGGGTCTCCACCGCGGCCCCCGCGGCTCCCTCAGGCTGGTGGCTGCCCAAAACGCAGCTCGAGCGGGGGGCTGGGACGCCGGCAGCCGCGGGGCATGGCCCAGACTGGGAGGGTTGGATAGGCCTGGTCTCAAGCAGCCTCCGATGGACGAGCAGGACCGGGATCAGGCCGGGGGCCACAAAGATTAGCAGACGCAGACACCCGGCGTGAAGCGCGGCGTGCGCTACGGACACTGATTCTTGCACCGGGAGAAATGGCCGTGGCTGGGCCACGCTGGAGCACGCGTGGGCCCAGCAGTGCACGTGCAGCACCGACGTGCCGGTCACAAGCCCGCGCCGGGCTGCTCCGTGCCTGGAAGACAGCGCGTGGCAGCGAGCGGGAAGGGAGTGGGCTGGGGACGCGCTAGCATCTTGTCACAAAGCATTTGCTGACCTTTCTGTAAATATTTCTCGGAAAAGGCTAAATGCCTGGGTCAGTTCAGAGGGTGCAGCGCTGCGATCAGCGCTGTGCCTGGGGCCACGGACACGGCTCCCTTTGACAAATAGCAGTTGACCTGCCTGGCTGCAGGCGCAGGCCGCCGCGCCGCGGAGCGGGAGAGGAGAGGCCCCAGCAGCAAGCTACATATTTTAAACGCCATTGTGTTCTCCATCCCCGCTGCGGCTTTCTGTCCAGCGGCGATTGCTGCGTGCCACGCGCCCGCGATGCGTTAGGGGAACTCGCAGCACTTCGCCGTCGTGAGCGGAGGCTGCGGAGCGAGGACATTTCCGAGAGGCGTCTTTGCACCGGACAGCTACGCACGGATTTTCCAACCCTTAGTTAAGGAGGCTTCATCCACTCACCTTGGCAGCGTGAGATCTGATGTGAAAAGGGGTCCGAGCGATCCTGGGAAGGCTCCCGTCCTCTCCCACTCGCCCCTGGACGAGCGCCGGACAGCCCAGGCGGCAGCTGGCCGGGGCGTGCAGTTTGGAGGCCGGTCGGACGAGCACGGCAGAGGAAAGACGGGGCCGCACAGACGCACGCTGGGCCTGGCCGGCACCCTGGGACGTGCGGCACGTGCACCCCACTTCCCGTGCGGCTCCGTGTGCCCAGGCGGGCCGTGCCTGCGCTGGCAGCTCGCCCACGTCCTGCACGACCGCTGCCTGCTGCCTCTCTCCCCAGCACCTCCCTTCCTGCAGCATGGAAAGAGACGTGGGATCGGTTGCCCAGGGGTCGGCCTGGAGGTGGATTTCTAGCCCCATCCTACAAACCAGTGGTTCTCCACCATTTTAGACTCGCGGCACCCCTCCGAAAGTGCCAGCCCGTCGCTCTCACCCTCGTTTGACTACAGAAACACACAGGAGCAATGCTCCTGCTGCAAAATGCTCGGAGAGATCGCGGCAGGTCCGGAAGTTTCTAACACCGTGGGCTTCTAGTTAACGTCTCTGAGTTTATGGTGTAAACCACGTTTTTTGCACCCCTAACAGGGCGACCGCTGCACAGCACCCCGCCGCATGCTTGAACGGCTCTCAAGGCACCCCAAGAAAATTCCTGCTGGAAACGCTTCCACAACACAACCTTCTTGCACAAGCACTCCCTCTGAGTGTGCACCCGGGTGCTCGTGTGTGCAGGAAGGCTGTCTTAGGCCCCGCACCTGCGCAGTTTCCCACCTCTGCGCAGCTCTAAGCACATCCCATCGACGTGTCCCATTGAGACGACGGGCGCGACGTTCTGCAGAATCTGCATTTCGCATGCTGCGGCCGGGATCCCGCTCGCCGTCCAGCCCGGAGGACCCCTCGCACCGCCCGTGGGGAATTTGTTCATGTTATGCCGGGCAGGGCGCCCTCCGCGTCCCGGGTGTCCCTGCCTCTCGGGGTGGCAGTAGGCAATGGCCCCAGGCCATCAGAGCACGTGCTCGTTTGCCTGGGGAAAGGCGGGGAGGGGCGACCCCATTGCAGGCAGGCAGTGCCGAGCCCACCCCCGGCGCCGCACCCCGCTCCTGCCCCTTGCTCCCTCTGCTTGCCCGCGTGAAGGCGTGGAGCGTTTGCCTCGTGGGCTGCAGGGTGGGAGGCGGTGCATAACCGTGGGTTTGAGAACCAGAAAGAAAGGAGAAATCCCACGAAACACGGCCCCGTCTGTACCCAGCGTCAGGGGTGCACGCTCCCCGGGCGGTCCCGCTAGCCCAGGCAAGCCCAGGGAGCCGGGGACGTCTCAGAGCAGAGCGCCCCAGGCCCCCGAGCACCCTTCCCATCACAAAAGGCTCGGTGCTAACGAAGCCCCTTTGCTAATTGTGTTGCAAAAGCCGCACTCTGAACACGTACCAGAATTACTGGTGGTTCTCAGCACAACCAGGTGATACACTGCGAGCGGTCCCCAGACAGCGCCAGGCAGAGCCGAGAGAGGGGCTGGACCACATTCCCTATGCCATTGCCTCCCCGAGCACAGCACACACGCGTGTGCACACCTGCACGCACGCACGCACGCACGCACTGATTTCCTTGACCATGAACAAGCCCCCGGGCCTCGGGCCTCTTCCTGCTCGCTCTGGCCTCTGCGGCCACAACTTTTCCCTGCCTGTGTCTTCCCTGTGCGGCCGCCCCTCCCCGTCAGCGCCCCCGGTTTTGTCTCTCTTCGCCCCCCTTTACTGTATATGAATGAGGTGATCTTTTAGCTGCCCTTTGTCTTGGAAAAAAATTAATTCTCATTTGCATTACCTCGACTAAATGTCACCCACCGATATTTTGTTAGACATTAGCAATGCTGGCAGAGAGGGGCACGGGATAATTGCGTTCTGCCTAGCGGTGGGATTTACATAATTTCAGACAGCAATTAAAGAATCCCTGGGAATTTTTTTTCTCTTCCAACCTCTCCTACAAAGAAAGTGTTCGTTTACATTAAGCGCTCAGCTCCTCGCTGTTCATTTGCATAAAATTAAAGGTTTTTGTGTTCTGGAACAGCAGGGTAACATTTAAAATTCCGTTTTAAAAAGCTCACCTTAGAATAATAAAATGTTAATATCATTTCATGGGCTGGCGGAGGTTGCCTTTCACTTCAAACTTCTACCCAATGCTAAGGGCGCGGGCCCGGGCGGGACGCCTGCTCGTGGCTGGGCGAGAAATAAACTTTCCCGAGGAAGCGCACGGATGGAAATGGAGCTGGCGATGGGTCTCAGCAGAGCTACTCCGGAGCAGGATATTTGTTTGCTCCATAGTTTTTTAATTAAAAAATCAGGCAGAAGAGCAGCCGTGGAGCGTTGTCGGCTTTAATGTGCTGTCACCCTCCCGACTGCGAGAGGAAATGCAATTTGGATCAAACGCCCTCATTTGCTTTCATGGCTGCGGAAGTGGTGGCCCAAGGAGAGCCCTTGATGCCAGGTAACCGCCGCTGCGCTCCCCCGGCGCCGGCACCGTGCCTGGAGTGCAGAGGAGCTGGGTGCGAGGGGTCGGTTCCTCCGTGCACCCGGGACGCGGGCACGAGGGACAATCCCTGCAGCGGGTTGCGTGCAGGCCGGCCGCTGGAGGGGACGCGGGCCGTGTGCCGATGGCTTCAGGTGCTTCTCGGGCATCTGGAGGAGCCGGGCCAGCTTGGAGCCACCCCGGAGAGCCCAGACCTCCGGCCCCCCAAGCTCCCCCCTCATCGGCCTGGTCAGGACGCCAGCTCTGAGCCCGGAGAGGCACCAGCTACCCTTCCCCGTGCACCCGGCTGTCAGCGTGGGCACGTCTGCAGGCACAGATTCGAATGGCGCGGTGCTTTGCTCCGGCTTTCGGGAGAGGAGGCTCCTGCTCCACCTGGGAGCAGCCCTGAGGCTCTGAGCTGGCCGGGGAGAGATGGCCGTGAAGGCCTGTCTCCTCTGCCTGCAGCGCCGGGGCACAGAGCCCCTTCTACGCGGAGGAAGAGGCACAGATGTCACCCAGAGCAGAGCAGCAGGGTGCAACCATGCTGCAGCCTCAGCCCACACGCCGTCCCACCACGCGTGTATCGGGAGCGACTCGGGTGAAGCCACGCGCAGGTGCAAACCGGGACCCGTGGCCGGAGAGCCTCGCTGCAGCCCCGCAGTGGGAGGGAGCCTCGGGGCTGGCGTGCTCCAGGCAGGCTCCCGCCCCAGCGGGACACGCAGGTCACGTGGAGTCCCGGGCCCGGGCCCGACCCCTCGGTGGCTTTGATCGGTCAGAGGTGGCAAAGCATCGCAGGCCGTGCTTGGCTGGCTTCGCCATGGCGACCAGGGACGTGGCAGGCCCCTCGGAAAGGCGCTCAGACACGGTGCTTTCCAGCGACTCCTCTGTGTGCGAGCGATTGTGTGCACGGGGCGCCAGCAGCCATCCTTCTGACGGCGCGGGCTGCCAAGCGGGGCGCCAGGCGCTGGTCCCAGGTATTCAGCTGTCACGAAGATGCATGACGTGCCGGAGAGCGCAGTGCAGCTGGCAGCGGAGACGCCGCGGCCGCGCGGTGCCAAGACGTGCACAATGCAGTTGGCATGCTCCAAGCACGTCCGACGCCGGCCATAAACGCACCCAGCCCGGTAGCAGGCCCAAGACGCTGGCTGCGTGGCAATGCCCACTTCCCGTACTGACAGATGTGGCTGGTGAACTATAGAAGAGACTTTCTTCTTCCCGAGAGAAAGAGGCTGGATGAGAGTCGGGCTGGCACTGCGTGCCGAGGCACGGACTGCGGCCCAAGTGCGCGGGGCGGAGGGTTTCTCCTGCTTGCCAGCACAGGAGGAGACGCGGCCAAATCGGGGGAAGCAGGCAGCCCGATGGCTTGGACAATGGAGAGCCGGCGGGGAGGGGGATACTCCCGGGAGACCGGCACAGGCCTCGGAGAAGGGCCTGCACATCGCTGGGGGCTCGGACGCTGGGACACGGCGCGCAGGGTGTCAGTGGCCCGGGAGATGCTCTGCCCCATGGAGAACGAGGCCGTTTGCAGAGGTGCCCTTCTTGAAACAGCCATGGCTGTGCACATGTGGATGCGTCGCTCCGCTCACAGCCACAGCTGTGACTCGCGAGGCAGCCTTCCTCCCTGATCATCCTCCCCCGATCCCTGCTCCGCTGCTGCCTTTCACATCCCTCAATTGGAGCCTTATCTTTTGGAAACATGAAAAATGATGCATGTTTGTGGAATAAATAAGGCAGGGGGAGATCTTTCACCTGGCAGCCCTCTTATCTGCGACCATTTGGGGCTGCTGTGGGATTGTTGGAGACAGGAGTTCGTTAGAAACGGATCCAAATTCCAGCCACCGCCTTATCTGACTGGCTCCACGCTCCCCTGTGCCCGCGTCTGATTTCGGCTTCAGTCTCCAAGCCGCTAAACCTCCTGCCCACGCGCCAGCAAACACTGATTTTTCTTAATGACGTGCACATGGGAGAGGCACCTTCAGAACCGCGGCGCGTGTGAAACAGGACGGACCCTGGTTGTTAAGCACCTGGCACACTAACGACTTGCTAGGGATGTTTCCCAACTGCTGTGCATCTCCAGGACGTGGGAACGAGCGTTGTATTCCTGTAAAAATGCATATGAAAGAGGAGCCACGCGCTGTCCTTCCACATACAAGAGCTCGCAAATAAAGCCTTCGCCGTTCCGATGTCAGCAAGACTCCCGGTCGCATGCGTCTTCCTGTCTGTCGAGACACGTCCTAATTTGCCGAGGAGCTGGCTCTGTGCGCCACGTGTGCTTGCAGCTCCTCGGAGGAGCGCTGGCAGTGGTCGTGTGCAGGACGGGGCTGTGTCGGGGAGACTCACCCGAAAAGGACCTCGCCTCCTCCGCGGCGCACCTGCCGCCCGGACCCCGTGCCAGCGGGGTGCAGCCTGAACTTAGATGGACCAAATTCCTCCCTGCCCCGCAACCCACCAGGCCCAGCCCTGCCCTCGCCCCAATCCGGGCAGCGCGTCCTTTCTGCTCCGTCAGCCTCAGCCCCGTTGTGCCGGCGGGACCCCGCGGCCAGGTGTCGGGAAATGAGACCAGGTTTGAAGAGCATCATAATCGCCCGACGACGCGACCCGGCAGAGCACGCCGGGCTGGTCACAAATGGGAGGCCTACCGATAGCGGACAAGGATGGTGCCCAGGCAGGAGGAGAAAGGAACCGAAAATGAATTGGTTGAAATGAACGGGCTGGGAATTCGCTCCAACTGGGGGCAAAGTCACGATGGGACGGGATCTTCCAGACGGGACAGGGAGACAGGAGAGGATGGGCTTCACGAGCGTGTCTACCTCCCGCTGGGACCTCGCGGCGTGCCACGGCACCACCGTGCCTTCACCTCCGGTCTGGAAAGCGCCCGGCCAGACCCGGCGCGGGGAGGGGAGCAAGGATCCCGTCGCAGCCGGTCCTGGGAGCAGAGCGGGGCCGGCGCGGGCAGCACAGCTGCGAGCCTGGACCAGGCAGCTGAGCGCGGCGCCGGGGGCACAGGGACACCGGGGCAGGCTGGCAGGTCCCGCAGGGGCGACGGGGCCACGTGCTGTGCTGGGTTTCTCTGCGGCTCCTTTCTTTCCCCGTTCCTTGTGGAAGGGGAACGGCAGAGGCATCTCCAGCCCCTCCTTGAATTGTGCCCTTCCCCTCAAGCAGCAAATCGAACGCCTTTCCTGCCAGGGCAAAGGTGGCCAGGCCCAGGCGTTTCGTATATGAGATCCCCTGTCCAAAGGGGAAAGGAGGAGGGGGCACCACTGAGATGCCTTCAGCTTGGTTTGTTTAAGCACTTGAGCTGTGTTTATTCCTTTTTCTGTATTTTAATAGGAAAAGTCGGGAGCATTTTTCCTGGTGCCTCTTGCCGGGGCTCTCAGCAGGGTGAAATCCCGCTCCCCGAAACCCCTGACCCTGCTCAGCTGTTTATCGCTGCACAGAGACAAGGTCGTTCGAGCACTTTGAACTCTGGGTTCGTGGAAAGACGGGCGGCTGCACATGCACCCCGGCACACGCATGGGAAGGTGCATGCGCACACCCGCCTGCCAGCTTCAGGGATGCACACGCACGTACACATCTCTGCACACCCAGACCCACCCCGAGCACACAGGAGCAGAATAGTAAGTCCCGTGTCATCCAGAAATGATCAAAACCCTGGATTTCCATCTCGTGAGAAATTCTTGTGACGTGCCTAATTTCGCTTTCGCTCTGAATCGTCTTGAATGCAAACACGTTCAGCGCTGCCTTTGAAACGGGAAAGCCCCCGCCCGCCAGATTTGAGAAAATTTAATTTTGCAAAGATTAGAAAATTCATTTCTAGGCAAAACATTTATTTCAAAGTGGATTTTGTTTTTCAGTTTAATGTTATTTTTATTATTATTACATTATTCCATGGCATATCAGTAGAGGTAGTGCATAATGGCATGTCATATCATGTCAAGTCATGTCATAATATACATAATAGTAGTACTAGTGCATAATGACATGTCATATTATGACACAGTCAAAATATTCTATTATTATTGATTTTGTCAAACTGTTTAATTATAACACAGACGTGAGGTGCTGATTTAGAAAATAAGATGCTTCAAGCTAACTAATTAGCAGTTGCTTTTAATGATTTTTAAAAAATAAAATAGCATAAGAGAAAATCAAATAAGAGAATATTTTTATCTTTATGTCACACTATGACCTGATGCAGGAGGAAACGAAGTGGAGCACTGTAAAAAATCAGACTATACACATGTCAAGAGGCTAAAAATAATTTTGAAGCAAAATTTCAAAATGATCCAAGGCGACACAAACATTATTTGGGGAAAATGTGTTTCATTGGGCACGCGAATCCAAAGCCGCAGCCTTCTGAGAGCTGTCCTTGCTTTGCCCAGGGAAGCGGTGCAAGTGTTGGCTGCTGTCGTAGGATAAATGCTGCAGGGTACAAGACTTGCACGCGCAGGCCCATGCCCAGCACACACCCGTCCCCGTGCACAAGCCGGCTCTAATGCACTCGCACTTGGAGACACTCAGTTGTGCCCCTGCTGACACCCTCTCCCGCACTCGGGCCAACTGACTTCATCCCGTCCTTGCCCACTCGCACTCGCACTCGCACACACACACGGGTCTCTTGGGACTTCTAATTGACCTGACATGTTATAAATTGCCTAACCTGGTTGTGATTGCTGTGAAGAATGGTACTTTAAAGGACTCAATATCTCTATATCTCCCTTTGATAAACATTGGCTTGCTGAGCTTAGATCTTATTTATTTACCCTTGGAGCAGCTTCATTACTATGTATTAGGTAGATATGACATATTTATGGAAATATGGGGGCTCTTTATGGAATATATTAAGATTAAATAAATCATGTACTGTGTGGTCAGGAACTGCAGCAATCCTGATGAATGATTCTTTGATTTTTTTGATCTTTGTATAATTTTTTAAGAGCGGCACGTTTTCTCTTAGACGAACCTGGCACAACGGCTCGCCCCACCCACCGTGCGCTCGGAGAGGAGGCCGACGCTTGCTGATTAGCCAGCCAAAGGTTTTGCCTGAGCATGTTCAGGGGTCCAAACCCGACAGAAACCCCCAAAGAACCAGGCGCCCACGGGCCGCAGCCCGCCGAGAGCCTGCAAAGGAAGAGCTGGCCTGAGAGCCTCTCCCGCCCCGGACTGTCCGCGGCTTTCCTGCAGTCACCCGACGGCAGCCAGCAGCTGCCAGGCAAAACCCCCGGGGCCCTGGCAGGTTGTGCATGCGACGCTGCAGCTAGCAGCAGGGGCAAGGCCGGAGAGGTCACACGCAGGGGGAGGCTGGCGTGCAAGGCTGGAGCAGACGGAGCAGGTGGCCAGGTCTCGTTCAGCCAGGACTTCCAGAGAGCGCCCTCGGGCAGCCAGGCAGCGCACGACCCCTGCCCCGCCACGGCCGGGCCGCCCCCAGGGAGAGCCCCTTTGCACAGGCAGAGGGATGGGGGCTCTCCCCTGGCACGTGGGACCAGGACGGCGCACTGCTGCAGCTCGCACCTTCAAGGGCCGCTTGCAGGGCTTCGTGCGCCAGCCCCCGTGCAGCGTGGCGCCCGCCCGCCTCGCTCGCACCGCGTGCCCGCACTGACGTGACATTAGCACTGCCACTGGTGCGGGCCTGAGCAGTGCCGTCCTGACGCTGCGTGGGAAACACCCTCCGAGCCCTCTGCGGAAATGGAGCAGTATCGCCGAGCATCCTGCAGCCCGCCGCCGGCCCTGCTCCCGGTGCAGCGCGGCACGGCACGGCACGGCACGGCGTGGGCCTCCACGCGCCCACCGCGCAGCTCAGACCACGCGTCTCGACTTCGACCGGGCCCCGCCACGGCCCTGCTCGCTCGTCTCCACCCATACCTCTCGCGGAGCGTGCCGGGCCCTGTCTGCAGGGCGCTTGGGTCAAGCAGACGCTGAACCAGCCGTGGGGACGAACGGCTTTTCCAAACCCAGGGAAAATATCCCTCGGCCTCTCTTTAGCTAACTGAGAAAGGAGTCTGGTTTCATTATTCCACGTCATTCTGTTCAGTGCAATCCTGCTCCGTGCCATGCATGCATTAGCCAATAGATTTACATATCTAATGGTGCATTTTCACAAATTAGTAGTAATTACGTTTAAAACAGCTATTTTGATACAAATCAATGAGAGCCCCAGCTAATGACGTGAATGTTATTTCAGATGCCCCTTTAGCCTCGCTGCAAATAGGGGAGGAGATTCAGGGAGCGCAGGCTGCGTAGACTAAGGGCTCGGCCAGCCCCGAGCGCAGCACGAATCCCCCGGGAAGCACTGAACATCCCGACGCTCCATGGCTGCCCCCACGGCCTGCAGCCTGTGATGCTTTGGCTCCCTTGCTCCTCCGGATCTCTTGGAGAGATCGCTGCCCGGGTCCTCGCCGGGTACCGAGCGCAGGAGGGGAGTGAGCCGAGCAGGCCTGGGATTCTCCTAAAAACAGCACGTCCGGCGCAAGGTCTCGTGGCTGCCCCTCAGGTGCAGCTCGCGGGGTTGCCCTCGCTCCGTCCATCAGCGCTGTCGCACCCGCGGGAAGACAACGTACCACCCACAAGCCGTCCGTTGCCGGCGCGTGGCCACGAAGGGAGGCTGTTGCCAGCACAGGCATGCACTCGGCGCGGCAGACCGCGGCCGGCAGCGCAAACAGCGGCTCACACCAAATGAGAGCAGCCGACCTGGACGTCCCTTTGCCGCAGGTTGCGGGCTCGCCCTCACGTGCAGAGCAGGCCTGAGCGTGCAGACCCGCACCCGGCACCTCGACGTGCTCAGACAGACAGGACGGAGCAGCGCAGGCCCTGCCACGGTGCCCACGCGGCCTGTGTACGGGGCCGGTCCTAAGCACGGCGCTTTGCCCTGCGCACACCGTGCCTTGCACCCGCCGCCCAGGTGCCGTGCAAACAGGCACAGGCTCCTCCACAGACTCAATGCCCGAGGAGCCGGGAGAGGCCCGAGTCCCGACAGCCATGCAAACCCCCCGTTTGTGCGCGGGGATCGCTGTCAGGCTGCTACGCACCTCCCGGCACACCTGCTTCTTGCACTAGCGCTCAGGCTCCTGGCTACACTCGCACGTAGGTGCCGGCCAGCTGCCTGTGCTAAGAGACGGGTGAAGGACTCGTTTCTCTGCCGTGTCAGGCGGATGCGCCCGGCCGTCCCTGGAGCTCCCTTTACGGGCTTCCCTTTTTCTCAGCTGCTGCCGTGCCCTTCCTCACCCCGCTTCCCGAGGGCTCGCCGAGTTAAGAGGAGCGCCGAGAGAGGCGTGGACGAGAGACCGGGCCGCGGCCTTCGAGCGTGGCAGCAGGCTGCCCGCAGGGGTGCTTTGCCTGGGCTCAGGTCACCCCAGCAAAGTCAGGAAATTCTCGGAGATTCGTAAGGGTAGTTAAGTAGCAAACTATCTGTTGATAATAAAATTTGCTTGCTTCTCACAGATATCCAATTTGCTTACTATCCAAAGAACAGAATTGGGTGTCTGCTTCCTAAATTGTTTTAATCTCTGGCAAACACTGCTTCTGGCAGAGTTCTTCAACTGGAAAATGGGAAATGAGTTAGAAACAATAGACAAAAGTGCATAATATAGAGCTTAAGATGTTTGATCTTGATCTTGAGATGTGAAGTTTAAACAGATTCTTCAGCTCGCTTCGCTGTGACCGTTCCTGGCAGGGGAGGAGCGAATGCGTCTGAGGCCACGGCAGAGGTGGACACGTGGGCGATGCTGGGACCGCCTGGGCCTGGCGAGGGGTGGATGCCGTAATGCAGTGGCTCTTTCCCCATTGCTGATCCTCGTGCTCCCACGACCTGCGTTACACGCTGGGCCCGGCCAGTGACCCTAGTGGAGGAGAGCCACGACCGGGCCACGTGCCTTGTCTGCTGGGCTCTGCCTTCCCGGCGTGGGAACTGTGCCGTACTGCTCGTCCTGAGCTGCCAAGATGGAGCAGATGCCCCCTGGTCAGCCACAAAGCAGCGCCCAGGGCCGTGGCGGATGGACGCGTGCTGCTGCTTGGGGCGTGGTGCTTGCGTGACCGTGCAGGGGGCACCCCCAAATCTCTTGTCACGTCCACTGAGACTCTGGTTCGTCTGCATCAGAAATGTGCACGTGCTCCTCATCGCCACGTGCCACTGCCCCGGCCCCCACCACCCCTGCTGCCACGCGTGGCCGTGCCCATCCAGCCCCGGTATGGTTTCTCTCCCCAGTCTCACAAGTATTCCCTGGGTCAACTGCCTTGGCTCCAAGCAGGGACATGGCTCTCAACGCGCCGGGACCAGCTCTGCGCAGACGGGTCCTTTCTCTGTCACCCTTTTAATAATATTCAAGTCGCTGTGACGCTAGCTGAACTTTCCTCTGCAAGGGTGCGCGGGGGCAAGAGCCTTGCCCGCCGCGGGATGAGACAATTGCTATGCAACGCCCTCTCCCACACCGGAGCTGGCTACGGGGCACCGGTCCGTACCCGAGATTGCTGCTAGCTCCTTGCAAAGAGGTGACGGGCTCCATGAATCATGAAACCCGCGCTCGCCTCCACAAACCTGCACGCCACCGTCTCCGATTAAAGTGCGCGGCGTCCTCCGGAGCTGGGGGGTCATTTTGGGAATGGATGCCATATTTCTTTTTATTATACTCATCATCCTTTCCATGCAGATAGGAGCTCCGCTTTGTGTGCGCGTGTGTGTGAATGCTGCCAGTGCCGGCCCGAACAATAAAGGAAGCCCTCTTTTCCATCGCGCTAAGTGAAACAATTCAAACGGGGAAAATCTTGATAAAAGTTTAATTAGGAAAACTGGCTCCATCTATAAAGTATCCCCACTCTCCCCATGTATTAACCCTTTTGCCATAAATCTATCACCCTTGAAGAAACCTGCCTTCCTCACAAAACCTACTCAGGGTTCACATTATTTTAATCAGTTCGGGGGGTTTAATACATTATTGATTTTTAGGAGAATTGAAAAAGCTCCTGTATTAAGTCCAGGTTGCTTATTCTTTCTGTATATGACATTCAGGTACTTGTGAAAAATTATACCAATTATGAAATCAGCCATTTACTGCTTCAAAGTGCAATCAGTTGTCACACTGGAAAGCACTTGCTCCTGAATATTATTAGTTGGGCTATGTGCACAGGAAAAGTGCTGAGAGGAAAGACTTTAACCAAAGGGCAATTGCATGAAATTTACTTAGAAATAGCTATTTATCACCCTTGGATTTCCTACTGTTCAAATCCACTGCAGACACTTTATGGAATGAAACAGCCATCTCACCAGCGTAACTCAGCCAACTGAGGGGGTTTTTTCCTCACTGACATTAAATGAAAAATTTAGAAGTCATTGTAACAGCTTAAAGATGCATTATCCTTTTTGATGTGCAATTTTAGCTTCATATCAAAAGCCATATAAAATAACCCCCGCACAAACACAAAAAAGGAACTTTTAAAAGTTTTATGACATGTAGTTCATCTTACCTTTTATGCACCTAACAGGCAGCTTTTCTCCTGCTGCTCTCAGACCCATTGTATGATTACCTCTATGGGGGAGAAGTTATTGCCATAGTAGCAGCAAAACCAGCTTAAGGAAGGATTGGTCTCTGGAGCCGGGGAAATGGAGGGGGAGAAGCCAAGCACCGCAATGCCAGCAAATGCCTCTGAAGCACGAAGGCTTTGGGATTGCAGGAGAGATACCCATTAGAGGAGCCTTCGGTTGTGTCACTGCTGCCACCATTAATGGCTTTTGCTGCGGGCAATGAAGTGAGAGGGAACATAAATTAAAGAGAGTACATTCGAGAGAAATCCCTAGCTCAGTAAAGATGTCTTGTCTGCTTGTTTTCCAGAGTGGACATGAATTCGGGAAGGCAAGGTCAAGCAGGAGCACGTGGCGCGGCGCAGCACGGCGGGTGTCTGGGGCTGCTGGGGCGCCCGCCGTGAAAGCGCAGGGCTAACGAGCACTCGGGGATGGACAGCCGTAACGACTGCCTGCCTGCCTCTCGCCCCGGTTGTCGGTGAGCACAGCAGGGCGGACACCGCTGCCTCGGGGATCGTGCTCACCGGAGGCCTCAGTCCCTTTTACTGCTGGGATGAAACCATGGCATGAGCAGCCCTGTCCTGAGGGCAGGCGGCCTTGTGCCGGGCCTGGGCAATCAGGGCTGCAGCTCCCGGTGCGCCCCAGCACCCGGCGGCACTTCGGACGCGGAGCAAGGCCTTTACGCGCCGCCGGCCGGGCTCGGGGCCGGGAAACGCTCCCATCGCTGCTGTGCGGAGATGTGGCCCCGGAAGGACGCGGGAAGGAGCTCGCCCAGCTCCCCCGCACTCAGCTCGGCTCCGCTCAGCACCACGTGCCGCGCCGCCTAAGCCACGGGCGAGCGCACAGCTTGCTAAAGGCCCGTTCTCCTCTCCCCGGGGAAGGCCAAGCCGGAGGCGGGAGGGAGCCTGGCTGGAGGGAGATCCCACGCCACGTGGCTGGCGATGGGTTATGCTGGAAAGCCAGCTCCGGCGGGACCCCGTGCCAGCCCCTCTGGCCCCCAGCGCGCGCGGAAGACTCTCAAATGCGTTTCCCGCGACGTGTGCGACGGGCACGGAGCCGGCACGCTCGCTGCCGGGTTTGCCCGTCATGCTGCCACCCCCGAGAGGGGCAGTGACGCGAGGCACAGACAGAGGAGACGGGTTTTACCCCGTTTGGCCCCTGCAAATGCTCGACGGCTGCGACCAGACAGCAGTGCACGGCTGCACAGCGCTGGAAAGGGGCCCAATCCTGTGCAAATCGAACCCTTATTGCAGGAGGGTTCACGTGAAGATGCTCCAAAACAGAGCGGCTTCGGTCACTGCCGTCTGCCCTGCCGGAGAACAGCTATTTCTTCATCCTCTCCATTTTGCACGTCTCTGAAGTTCCTACTTCCACCCCAGAAAGGCAGAAGGAAATGCCAAAGCAGCTGAGGGAGGGCTGCCTCTGCTCCAGAGAGCCTCGTGCGGCTCCCCCACGGCGCGTCGCAAGAGCCACGAACAGTAAATTCTTTCCAGATGTCAGTTCCCCAAGATCTAATAGATTATTTTATCGCATGGAGATACTGCTAACAAAAAAAAAAGCACTTCATATATTTAAGTTAGTAAAAGGATTGCTATAAAGTTCCACTTAATTTAATTTAATAAATAATAAAGTATTTATAAACGGAACCATTTTATAAAGTGTTACCAATTTCTCCACATGCAATAATATGATTTGCACAAACGTTTGTCCTTGAGGCAATAGAAATTTTCTTTGCAAATCAATCCTTACAAGGATTGTAATTAGTATCCGTTGAGGCAGCCAGCAGTACCTGTAGCTGTATTTCTCCCATAAAACCCCTGATTGCTGCAAGCTCTCGCACAAAGCTAACGACACAGAAGGAAAATGCACACGTCGTCTAGACTATTCGTTTTAATCAGGCAAGGGTGATTTTTTGTGGCCCATTTGATATGACTTTTACACAAGACTACAACCTCCGGGTTGGCAGAAAGGTCAGCGCAGCTGTATGAAAATGCGTGTTCGGAAGGCGTTTGGGAAGGCGGAAAGCACGGAGAATGACCGTCACCGGCGAGGCGCTGCCTGGACGTCGCCCGCCCCGCGCTGGCTGCCGGCCGGGGGCTGCGCATGGGGGCAGACATGGATGAAGAGGCACAAGAGTCTTTTTCTGGCGGCTCCTTGGGCATCCCGGGGTGGGCACGCGGGGTGGGGGTGCCTTATTTACAGCAGATGCTTCCCCAGCACGACCACGCCGGCCAGACCGGCTCTGTTGGAGGGGCGGCTCCGGCGCGCAGCGGCGAGGCCTCCTGCTCCGAGCACTGCAGGCAGGGCTGAGCACCCTTGCCTCTGGTGCAGCACCCTCGAGGAGGGGCCACGGGTGCTGGGAAAGCCCGTCCCAGCCCGGCAAGCAGCGGGTCTGGTGCCGAAGGGGTGCAGAGCCAGGGAGCAAGCAGGCGCGGGGGGAAACGCTGCGGCGTGCGCCCAAGCTCGGAGCACAGCGACGGGCCTGGCCGGGGCCCGGATGGGGCGGGGGTGAAGTGCCCCCGTGCAGGCCCGGGGCAGAGCCCAGCCGCAGCTGACCGCGGCCAGCGCCTGGCATTGCAACCCGCGCCCTGGCCCGGCGCTTCCCAGAGGGGCCTGGGAGCTTTGGCCGGGAAGGGGATGACCGCTGCCGGGGCCTGCGGACGGTCCGGGGGCTCTGGGTGACCCGCACCGCACAGAGCAGCTGCCTCCGCGGCCCCTGCCGGCTCCTTCCGGTCCGTTTCCTTGCGCGTGCCGGAGCCGCGTAGCCATGCCAGCTACCTCGTGCTTAAATCAATGTTTTCCAGCCTCTCTGTCATTATTACACGCTGTTCCAAAGCAGTATTTTGTCTGGTGCAGTTTAGCTAATACCGCTCTCGATGATTAGTGCTGGTTTCAGAATAAAATTAGCGACCCTCCCGTGGCCAGCGGCAGCAGCACGAGCCGCCCCTGCGGAGCCCGCGCCGCTCTGAACAGCTGCTCGCAGTGCGGGAGCCCGCGTCTCCGGGCCGGTCGCTCTTGCACCGTGTGCCGCCCGCGGGGCTCGGGCCCCCAGAGCCGGAGGCATCGGCCCCTGGACCCTTGCGAGTGCCTGGAGCACGGGCAAGGCCTGCCAGCGTGGAGGCACGCCCGCAGGCCGCTCTGATGCACGCAGGCACATGTGCAGGGCATGTGGGGCGCACACGTGTGTGCATCCGTGCCGGTCCAGCCGTTCGCTGCAGGTCTGTGGTGTCTCCTCGCCTGCCCCGGGGCTTCCCAGGGGGCGAGGCGCTTTGAAATCAGACTTGAAACGGAAACCCGAGCCTTTTGATCCTCTGCACGTGGCGCGAGCGGGAGAGACGCAAGAGCCCCGTCGCCTTTGAAGAGGGCGGCCTGGAAAGCCCCGCTGCCGCCACCGCCACGGCACGATCCGCTCCCCCGGGCAGCGCGCAGGCCCTGAAACTTCAGACCGTCGGCCCGAGTCTCAGTCATAATCATCCCATTCATCATCATTACCCGCAGCCGCGCCGCGCGCTGCCCTTCCGCCGCCCGCGCGGGACACGTCCCCTGCCTGCCCCCCAACGAGCCGGTGCCCAAGAGCGGCGAGTTCATTGATCGCCGGCATTTGCCCGTCCTCCTGAGCGCGGAACAGGTTCATTCATCACTGGCAGGGAGCAGGAAGCCCAGGCTTTAAACTTCTCCTGGCTCTTAATTAAGCACCGAGCACGCCAGGCTTCCCCCGCCGCCTGGACCGGCGTGCTGACCGCGGGCCCCGCTCTGCAAGTAGACGTGCACGACTGGCGTGGGGCCGTCCCACCGGGTCTCTTGCTTCACGCCAGGCCCCGGTGAGCAGCTGGCCCCACGCCGCCAGCCGTTCGGGACGCTGCGGATGCTGCGGCCTCGCCGACTTGGCTGGTGGCCTGGCTCTGCCCGGGCGCACGGCCCCTCGTCTCAGCTGGGCAGCCGTGCCCGTGCACGGGGCTGCACAGCTGCGGGAACCCTTGCAGGGCTGCAAGGAGACGAGGCGGGCGGTGCTTTCCAGTGCTCTGGTGGGTGCCAGGGACCCATGCGGTTAGGATCGCCAGGCCTGAGCTGCGTGCGATGGCCGGTGTCTCCCCCTGCCCGCTGCCCAAGCTCCGCGGCTTGGTGCGAGGTCCACGAGACGCTTGCCAGGGCTTGCGGCTTGCACGGGGCTGGGTCACGCCCTGAGGGCGACGGGAGGAGCAGGCCCACCGTCTTTCCCGCGTGCAAACAGAGCAGGCACCTCGCGGCGCTGCCGACGGGGAAATGAAGTGGGGACAGCAATGCGGCGTGCTCTTGCCGCGACCAACAAGCCTGCGCCTCCCGTGGCATTAAACAGACAAGACAAGCTTGCTGTCAGTACCGGCCAAAAACATAACGAAGGAACAAGGCGGCGGAGCAAAGCCGAGTCCCTGGACCAACCAAGCGGAGAGTTTAATTTCTCGCAGGCTCCTCCGCGCTGACGTGTCTCCACGCCGCAAGCCCTGATGGCTCTGGCCCGGCCGGCCGGCGCGGGGCCGCGGTCGCCCCATCACGAGCAGTGGGGCAGGAGGCGCAGGGCAGGGGTCACCCGTCCCCTGCCCCGAGGCAGCGCTCCACGGCGGAGGGGAACCAGGTTCCCCCGTGGCACGCACTCGGGGCGGGGCAGGGGGTGCCCCGAGGCCCATGGGTGCCCCTGCAGAGAGCAAGACCCTGCCCGTTCTTGGAGGGGACAATGTGCCGAAACCCCCGCCGCGGGTTTGAACTCACAGCGGTGGCAAGACGGGCCCTGGCTCTCGTGTCACGCTCGTGCAAACTGTTCTGCACCCCACGTGCCACGTGCACGTCTGCCACGGGAAGCAGGAGGGAGCACAGCCCCGGGACGCACATGCCCTGCAGCACAGCTCGTCCTGGGCAGAGCGACTCCAGTCCGGCAGAGCCACAGCCACGACCGAAGGGCCCCTTGACCGGGCCATCGCCTCAAGCAGAAGGCAGGTCTCGGCTGCCATGACCCCGTCCACTACCAGCTCTGGCCAGACCCCCGCGTGCAGTGCCCGGGCTCCCGAGCCGGTGGCGCGGTGCCTGCTTCAGCACTTCGCCCAGACATCGACCCCAGATTTAACAGGCTGGAAATGCTCAGCCTCTCCCCAGCTGCGAAGACGCCGCTGAGCCGAGTGCCCCAGGGCAAACCGGTCGCACCGGCCCCGGTCCCTTCTGGGTGGAAAACGTCAGTGCCTGGTTTCAGCCCCGGGCAAATGTTTACAGGCCGTGATAAAGCCTTGCAAAATGCTGACAGCCCCTTAACTACAGCGGTGCTAGCAGGTGCCCCATAATGAATGTGCCGAATGACCTACCAAGCAAAGTTACCGAGGCAAAAAGCACCAGAGTCATTCAGCAAACAATTAGAGAGCGTCCTGGTGGGGACAGACTACTAACAAGGGAAGGCGCCCGGAAGAGCTGAGTAAGCATCCGGCCGTGCCCCCCAATCGCTCCGCTCTCCAGCCCCGGCTCTGATCTATAGCGTGACTCGCTGGAGTTTCAATAAAGCTTTGGGAGACTGTTATGCTAAATGAGAAAAAAAAATGTAATTGCCTTTCCCACATCTAAAACTCCAGATATCTCACTTGGAGAAACATAATTAGCTGCTAACTTCAAAGATGCATTGGAGTTTTTGTAATGGGCACGGAGGCCCTGGATTAAAAAAAACTACAAGAAAAATGATCCGCTCCTGTTGGTAAGTGGACTGAGATCCGGTGTCTGCAGCTGGGATTTTCACCAGCGGCTCGGGGAACCGCCAGAGCTGCAGCCCCCTTCGACGGGCCCGTTCTGCGCGGGGCGGTGTCAGCAAATAAATATTTGGGGGAAAAGTGCACCTCGTCCTTAGGAGCAGCCACCCCCGTGCTGCTGAGAGGAGGGGAAGCCGAGACGCGGGCTGCATTTAACGTTTCGTGGCTTTCCCAGGACCGAGAGCTGAGCACGCAGCACGGTCCTGGCCCTTGGGCCCGGAGAGAGGGGGTGCTTGGGGGGTACGGAGAACGCAGCGCTGCATGGAGCACGCTCCGCGCGGACAGGGACGTGCGCCTCTGCTGCAGCGCGCCCCGGCCCTGCCTGCAGTGCGTCCCCCCGCCGGCACCCCACGCTGCCTGGGGGGAAACCCCGGGCACGGGGATGGAGGGAGGCCTCCCCTGGCAGCGCTGCGTGCTGGTGGCAAGGCCCCTTGCCTGCTCCTTCACTGCCGCCTAGCCATGCCCGGCAGCAGCCCCCAGCCCAGGA
>JAGPOW010003310.1:25666290-25693369 GCA_030014935.1 Caiman crocodilus | reverse complement strand
ATGAGAGACGCTGCGCTGGTCTGAACTCTTGCCCCGGGTCTCCCCCGCCAGGCTCCAGCGTGGACCTGGTCTCCTGGCGCAGCACGTGCACGCGAGATGTCAGCCTGCTGCTCCCAAGCCGCGTGCGCGACGGGACGGCGGGGTGGTGGGACCGGGACCCGACACTGATTTCCGCTCCGGCAGCGAGACTTGTCCTCGCAAGCGTGTTTAAAAAACCAACACGGGTCAGAGCTAGAGAATGAAGTACTATTTTCCTCGGGGACCCTGTGTATTACTTGTGGTATATTTTATGGATGGAGTTGGTCCCATATGTCTCGAGGAAGGCATTTGGCTAAGCAATGTGTTAACAGTTAGTGTGCTAAGGAGCTATTGTTTGGGTACTTTAGTTTTGACATTTAAATGCATTTTTCAAATACAGTGAGATGAATGTGATGTCACTGGGGAGTCACGAAGAACTCTCAAGCAGAAAAGCAGACGGCTGGGTTTTAATCTTTAACAGCACACGAGCCTCTTATCCCTAAAGGTCCTTTCCGTGGGAGCTGCGCTGTGCTTTAGGTACCTGGAATACCAGGCTTTTTATCCACTTGATGACACTGTATACAGAAGAAAAATGTGTCTTGGCAGGAACAGTATTTAATGCTGGCCAGGGCTCTGCTTCGCTAGGCCAGGGGAAATCTTGTGACTAAAAGATTTTGCAGGCTTTGGCAGTCGGAAAGTAGGACAAAGGGAAAATGGAGCCAGACCCCGGGGCCTCGCTCGTTCTTTCTCCAGGAAAAAATGCCCGCGGAGGAGAAGGACTTTGGTGTCTGAACTTGAGGTTAGAGCAGGAATCACTTGTGCGATCGGCGCGGAGGCTTTGGTGGAGCGAGGTCATGCCCGGTCTGATCGGGGCTGAGACGCACTGTCCTTTGCAAGGCATAGACAAGGATCAGCGGGCATTTCCCTTGGAAAAGCCATGCGAAACGCGAGCCCCGGGAGCTCCAATGACTCGTTTCTTAGAAGGAGTCTCTGGAACGGAGAGATGCCAGGAGGGAGCCGTCGCTCCGGCCTCATGCTGGAGCCCCCCTCTGCTCCGCCGCAGCCTTCGGCTTCGCAGCTCCCCTTGCCCCGCACAATACCCGCTTGCGTCGTGCGTGGAGCCTCTGGCCGGGTCCGCGAGCCCGATCCCATCCATCTGCAGCAGCCAGCACATTGCTCAGGGTAGAGCCAAGCATGGGCACGGGAAGACGTGCAGCTGCCAGAAGAGCAGGGAACGGCTGGAAAGCAATGAGTGCGAGGGGATTCCCTGTGCCCGTGCCCCTGCCAGTGTCACTCGAGTGAGTGGCCCGGCACGTGGGAACGGCACACGTGGGAGAGCGCTGCCACCACGCGGATATTCGTGCGCTTGCCAGAGCTGAGACCCTCCCGTTGCAGGCACGCGCCCGGGGCCTGGCAAGCCCGGTCAGACAAGCCAGCACGGCTCAGACTTCACACACGGAATAGCTCAAACTCCGCGGAAGCAGCCGCCTACGTGCTAATTACTCTGCAAAATTTATTTGGTAGAAAATTCTGAATAATGAGTCCATTAGGGACTGAACCCAGGAGTCCTGTTCCCTCGTCCCATTTTTTTAATCAGTAGGAGGAGCTGGCCAAACTCGTCTTCAGTATAACTCAACTGGATTCAACAGTTACCCCAGAGATTAATTTGTCCTTCTGCATCTAGCATCCAACTGAGACTATCCAGTGCTTTCATTTTAAATATTAATGAAGATTAGAAATTCTTCCACCAGGGAAACCTCATTGCAGAAATGTAGAAGAGCCTTCTGGAATTAACTCTTCGGAGACTACACGGTGGCTTAAAATAAATGCCGCTAACCCCAAAGCCGCCTCACGGGCAGGTTTTGGAAGCCGCAGCAGACTTTGGTCGGCTCGTCAAGTGCATCCACCAACACGTCTCAGCGGCTCATGCTTTTGCAGGGAATCAAATCCGTCCGTGAACAAGCCGCGCAGGGCCTCCTGTCTGCGGCTCGGCTCTCCTCCACGTACAGAGACATCCCTCAGCCACAGGGTCCTGTCTCAGCCCCGTGGAGCCACGGACCCACGGCTGCACGGTGGCCTTCCCGAAGCGCAGAAATATCACACCCCGTTTTCCCGCCTGGTAACGCACCTTTCACCTTCACCATAACTTAGAAAGGAGCCCAAACGTTTCAAGTGCTCAGCCTTATTTTTCTGATAATTTATATGAAGGGTGAAATGTTTCATTTATTTCACTCCATCTCTTTCAGGTTTCCCTTAACATTTTTTTCCAATTTAGCAACATCTGCAGTCCATGGTTTTTGGAGGGTTTTATCTTCAGGGGAGAAAAAAGATTCCAGATCAAGACGAACATGGTTTTAATTACGAGATACTGATTGTTGGCTTACATAGCAATATTTGCTCAGTAAATTGCTAATTAATGCAAAGAAGAAGTCATGTGACATTAAATATTTGCTTCCATTTGCTCTTCAGAAATATTTTTACGCCGTTTTGCAGCGAGCAAAACAAACAAGCCCCTGATCCTTCATCCGGGATGTGCGCGATGGTCAGGCAGCAGGTACCTTCCTGCTCACGCTGTCTGTATTCATGACAGGGAGCAACAGCGTGCATACACAGGCCAAGCGCACCGCGTCGTCGTGTCGCTGCCCCCCTCCGTCTACTGCACCTTCCTCCCATTGCTTGTCACGTTCACGCAGCGTTTCTCATCTTAAATTGGGCCTGGACTGTAGATGCCGCTATACGTGTGGCCCCAAGGACACACGTGACCTCCTCCTGACTGGTGCCTTTTGGGTGCTGTGACTTAATGGCAATGATCCTGCCTCTCCTCGCATTGCCTCCCAAAGGTTTCTAATGCCAACGTAAGCAGGAGGGAACAAAGGGTTACGCACGTACTCTCCAGCATGTCACCCTCCGTCTGAGCGGCGTGCCGGCGAAGGCGAGAAGGAGGGAAGCTGAGGGATGCGGTTCCACTAAAGGAAAAGTGAAGTCTCTGCCGTGGGTGTGCGAGGCTGAGCCAGCTGACAGCGGCTGCGTAATGAGTTTCCCTCTTTGCATGGGGCAATGGGTGACACAAACGTTGTTCCAGTTGCTTTAATTAATACTCCTCTAGGTTATCTCGGGCTGCATCTCGCGGAGAGGAACCTCTCCTGTTTCCGAGCGAAGGCCTGTCAATAGCTGCGGTAGCACGGTACAAATCATCAATCATACACGGTCCAGCACTCCCAGCCCTGCTGCGCGCCAGGCAGTCGAACGAAGAGATGAAATCCAAGTTGTGCTCCTGCAAACTCGCAAACCACGCGGACATCGCCTCCGTCCCCATGCCGGGGACACGGGGACTTCTTGCCCATCAAAATAGCATCAGAGCAGGCGGCCACCTTGTCACCAGAAAAGCATGGGCCGGCATCGTGAACTAGGAAGGCGGTCTTGGGCGACGGCGTCACAGCACGGTGCTGCCGGCACGGCGGACCTGAACGGAGGACACAGACCAGAGCAGTCGTGACAAGTGCTTGAGAGGTTTATGATAACAATAGGCACAGTGTGAACTACTAAAAGGTTTATCTGGCTTTACTTAGTTGACCCATAACAGCCCTGTTGATACACGAGTAATTTATAGACATGCTGAAAAAGCTGGATTTATATCCTGATCATAGAAGTGAAATGCTAGTACATAAAATTGGTAGTACCTTTGCTGTATATACCTAAATCTTTAATTTTTATAGCAGCTAAGAGAAAAATAAGCTTGCATACAATACACACAATGTAAACTGACTGTAAATCACGGCCCTGAGGAGAGCGGAGGAGAGGATCCTGTCGCTCCTGCGGCCCACGGCACTAGCACGGGGGCCACAGACAAACCAAGTGCGTGCTGGCGCACGGCGGGGTGGGGAACGGGCACGCTTGGCTCTTTGGCTGATCCAGAACCGTTGCACAAAGCAGTTGGTGCTGAACCCAAGCCGGCAGCGAGGTTCCAACGGAAGGAGAGCGCTGCAACACTTCCCTTGGGCCATATGAAACACCGAATTTGACCCAAAAGGCTTTTTTAAGATTCCTTAACCTTCCTTCATTCTTTTTGACCAAAAAAATGGACCATCCCTCCAATCCCAACCCCAATCCAATCGGCGCAGTTACCACCCCTCCAATCCCACAGCCATCGCTTGCTTGCTGCGAGCTGCAGTAGCTCAAATAAGCGTGCAATGCGTGCAAAGCCTTGAGAGAGGCAAGAGTTATTTCGCCGCGCAGAGCACCAAGGGCCGCAGTGTCTTCCCACGTTGGTACCGCCTGGACTTTCACTTGCCGCAGGGGGATTCACAGGCCTCGGCGCGGCCGCCTCCGGTTGTCCATCCGCCGGCACGCGGGCAGAATCCGGCCTCGTCTTTAGGAAAGTGTTGGCACGGAGACGCAGGGAGCGCGTGGAAGGCATCCGTCTAGTAAAGAGTGACATTTAGTGTTGTACTCTGAAATACGCTCCAACTACCATGCGGCAGAAAGACCCTAAGGGGGCCCACGAGCCAAATGAGATTTCAGTGTCAGCGCCAGTCACGACCTTTCCTTTACTATATCTACTTAAATACAGAAAACATGGTTTTGTTATAAAGTCAAGTCAAAACAAGGATTCAAAGTAAAATATAATATATACTTAGGGCTGCCCTCAGGGACCTTTTTAATGGTTTAATATAAAAAACCCACTGTTTACGGTAAGAGCTTTCTTTCTCGGCCACGTGGCACCCTACCCGTCTCGGCCTGTTGAGCTCTCCCAGACGGGCTTTTGACGGCAGCAGGACGCTTTCCCGGCAGGCCCGCGGTGCTTGCACCGGTGCGGCCCGGCGGGCGTCAGACGCAGTCAGGAGAAACAGCCATGTGAGCGCCGAGATTGTTTCGTGCCCGGCTTTACCTTTCAAACCTCTCCGCCCGTCAAAGGACCCAGCGAGACGAGTCCCGCCGGCGGAGGGAGGGCCGGAGCAGGCAGCCCTGGTAACGGGGCTCCTGCGGGAAGCTTCGTTTCTTGGCACTTGCGAGGATGTTCATTAATTACAAGCATCGTCGGCACGGCGGGTTGCCTGGGACCCTCCCAGCCATGCTCTGAGTCCACTTAGCAAGACCACGCGCTGCCGTCGGAGCGGGATGGGGCGGGGAAGCTGGCGCAGGGTTTATCGCCAGTGACGAGCGTGGCCCTGTCCACGGCACTGGCATGCATGCGTGGCTATTCTGGGACTCTGGACAGGGTCCTTATATCCATGCCCAGAGGGGAAGTCTCCCACGCCGACCCCCGGGATCACACCCGTGCTAGGTCTCCAGTGGCCCACACAGCCCACAGTCCCGTGTCGCACAGACGGGAGACTTGGGGAGGGGATTCGGCTTGCTGCGACCCAGACGCTCCCTCGACAGCGGGCCCGATGGCTCGGTTCGGTGCAGGCTGGCTGGCTCGGCCCATTTTTCAGTCTTCAGAGTGGTTTGTTGACTGGAGGGAGGGTTTTCACTTTACTTGTAGCAAACGCGCAGTGCGCTAATTGTACGAGGCATGAACTGGGAGCCCGCAAAGTTACTTAGGAAGCACTTATCCTGAGGCGCGGTCTGGCACCGGGTCTTTCCAGGCCGTTGAGCTGCTGTCGGAAGGGGTCCTGCAACCATTACTTACTGCACGACAGGCAACGCTAACCCGGGAAGGACCCGCCGCCCACGTCTCCGCCGGGATTAATGCCCTGCGCAGTGGCCGGTTGTGGGTTGGGCTGCCGCGGAGCAGCAACAAGCCTTTTTGCTAAGTACTCTTTGCACGTCGGTCCTCGAGGCAGGGACGGGAATCCGCGCCGGCAGGAGGACTCGCGGATAGCGACGCTTCACGTCACGCTGTCATTGCCCTGCAGCATGCGGCGTCTGGCCTCTTCGCACGCCCTCCGGCTGGGGTCCAGCTACAAACCAAGGTCCCAGGACACGGGTTTCGTGGAGAGTTTGCAGTCTCCTGTGCAACCCACACCAAGAAGGGCCGTGCGTTGGGTGCCGAGCCATCGGCAGCAATAAGGAAGGCAGACATGGGGAAGCAGCAGACACGACTGGAAAGAAAGGGAATTGGGGGCAGTGCTGTGGAGCGGTGTCCGGGACCAAGGAAGGCAGCTGCCGTCAGCAGCGATGGCACCTCTTCTCCCGGGACTTACCCGGAAGGGAGGGGTAGTGCTGGTAGCAGAGACGGAAATGCCCCCAGGAGAGCTCCAGAAGCTCCCAGGAGACCGGAGGTGTCCTCTCGCGCTCCTGGGAAGAGACCCTCCTGCCACGCAGGAGCCGCCAGCTAGACACGGGCAGGCCGCGGGACGTCTCAGCGTTCGGTAAATGATGCATGGAGCTCTGTGGCGTTTACACATCATGAATGATTTAGTCATTTATAAATACTCCAAACTCAACAAACATTGTCTGCGAGGTGTTTAGTTTCCTGGAATGCATTGGGTCATTACTATTTAATACCCAAGTTGTCATCCAAGAAGTTGAAAATATTTGCTTTGCTTGCTCGTTAAGGATGGGGAGGGACCAATTCGTGGGGTGCCCAGCCCCAGCACGCAGGGCCCTGGGAGCCGCCGGCAGGAGGTGCACATGGAGCTTCTCCCCCTTCTCGCGGGCAGAGGTGGGCAGGTGCTCCATAGCAAACGCAAGGCCGCGTCCAGATGGGATGGCTCGCACCGTCCCCCGCAGCCATCCGCTGCCGGTGCCGTCGGCGCAGGGTCTCTGCGTCCCTCCGGATGGGGAGCGCGTCACCTTCCCGGCTACGGACGGGCCTTTTGTCCCGGCAGGGTGGAAACCCGCCTTGTTCCGACGTGGCTGTACATGGGCGCGGGCATCTTTTTGCAGCTACAGATGAGTGCTTGAGGCGAGCGCCGCGGTGCTTCGTTCTCCCTGAAACGTTGCACGGGAGCAATTGAATCCAGGCCCCGTGCGGAGCTCGTCGGGTCCCTCGCTGCCCGAGGCCCGCCTGGCTGGTGTACATCTACGCGGGGCAAGAGCAAGCGGGTCCCTCCGCCGTCTCCTTTGTTTGTAATCAGAGGCAGCTGAATCCGACGCCCTCCTTTCTTTCTTATACCGATGTACCAATTTGAAGAGCTCCGATGAAATGTGTTGCGTTACAGCAGCACCAATAAGTCACACTATCTGTGTTGTGACACGCAGAATGTTATTAATTGTCAATCACAAACCACCAGGCTTGTCAAGATGTTCTCTTCTGAACAGGCTGCTTTAGACCTGAAGTGATTTTTAATCAAATGTTAATAACACAGCATCTGTCAGTGGACCATTGGCATCATACAATAATAAAAAGTTAACATATGACACAGCAAATTTTAATGTTTTCATTTCTACTTCTTTCCAATTATCTGTGGAATTTCTGCCAGCGTGAGAGTGTGCTGACATTATTACACGCAAAGTACACTGCCAAAAGTGAACATGTCTATTAAAGTCTGCCTTCTCCATCACACCAGCCTCCGAGAGCCGTGTGGGCCTCCTCGTCCCCGCGCCTCCACCCTTCGCGCCCCAGAAGACCCGCCGCCGAGCCCGGGGACGAGGCAGGAAGGATGCCGCTCGCGGCTCCCTGCAGCAGGAAAGGCACGTGGGGCTGGGCACGGTGCAGGGGCCTTCCCTCTCGACTCAGCTGAGCGAGTCGTCTGCCAACCCGGAGCCAGGACGACCCCGAGCAGGGCGAGGAGGCGGCACTCGCTGCACCTTCCCACGCAAGCCGGAGGTGCTGCCACGGGCAGGCCGGCCTGGCACGGCAAAGGGGCATCCGGCCTCCCCCGCGGTCAGGCTGACGCCTTCCTAAAGCAAAGGACAGCCTGCGGAGAGCAGCAGCAAACCCAGCCCCGGGGAGCCGCTGCACACGGAGGGCGACGGGAAGGGCACGTCCGCCACGTGAAGGACAGACAGCAGATGGGCAGAAATGGGCTTGGCAGGGATGCCCACGGCAGAGCGTGCAGGGGACACGGACCAGCGCAGCCGGCAGCCGGAGCAGGGCCCGGTGCGAGCCTGGCCCCGTGGGGCAGCGCAGGGCTGGGAGACGCTGTCTCTAGGCCCCGCGCGGCTGCGGGAGCTCGGGTGCTCGGCGCCAGAGCCGTGTCGTTCGCCCAGGCATTATTAGCACTAATAAATCTCAGCCCGGCACTAACACAGTCTGAGAAGGGCTGTGCCGCCATCAAATATTCATGGGGCGTTCGGGCTCCCGGCCTCACTGTGTCGAGGAGGAGCATTTTCTGTCTTGCTCCATCCGGGCACAGGGACCGGCCGGAGAAAGAGGGTGCAGACGCCGCGCTGCCGGGCACAGGGGTGGCCCTCGCCGGGCGAGGGTGGCATGGTGGGCCGCCTGCACCCCCAGGCCCTGCAAAGGGCCATCTGCTCCTGCCCCGCGGTGTCGCGGGCGCGTGGCGCCGATCCCTCGGGACCTGGGAGCGGTCGGAGCTTTGGGACCTCGGCCGGGCACGGCAGAAGGTGATGATTATAAATGGCTTGTGTTTCCAAATCAAGCAGCGCATCACAGATCTGCAGCTCTATCAAGTCTTCAGTCAGGAATTCATCACTCGGAGGGCTGGATGTCAAACCGAGGCAGCGCACGCGTAGCACACGGCGGTGGTGTGCAAACAATTGGCACGCGAGCACGCGGCACCTGTCTGTTCGGAGCGTGCTTCAGCCCCTTCTCGGACTGCATCGCTCGTGCTCGAATGCTTCACAACAGCCCGCGGACTGCAGTTGCCTCATCTATAGATTCAATTTGTGTCTCTGGACAGTGTTTGAATGGATTTATTATATTGAAATGCAATTTTGCAGACATAACCTTATATCTGACCCGTCATTACTTATAATGCTAAACTTTGCTATGTTAATTCTGCCTTATGTTTTTATATATTTTACGACACTTGGCTTAAACATTTTTAATCTACATATTGGTTTATGTCCACCTAAATTATTGTTGCTTCCGGGGACAATGCGCACACGAGATCTGGCAATTTATTATGCTATCCCTGCTTAAATGAATTTCAAAAATTTAATAAAGTTCTCCCCCTCCTTCCATTGCGTTCAATGGCTTCAGCATAAACACCAGTCCAGCGGTATCAAATCAGAGAGGAAGAATAAGGTTAACCCTGGAGAAGCCCAGCCAGGCCGCACACTTGGAGGAGCGTCTTATTCGATTAAAGCTCTCTTCTAAAGCCTGGTGCCCCTTCCCTTGCCTGCCGTCTGATGCCTGCTGCATGCGGGGCACGGATTTGCTCGCCAAAGCCTTCTCCCTTTCTGCCATTGCAGTTGCAGGCACGGGAAGGAAGTGTGATGTCCCGGTGGTGACAGCTGCCCAAGCTGTCTTGCTTGCCGTGAATGTTCGTACACAGCTGCGACGTGCGGAAAAGAGGCGAAGACCAGCTCTGCTTTGCCGGGAGGCGGGCGAGGAAAGCCACTGCGTGCACATCCTGCGTGGAGGAGTCCGGCCACCTGGCAAGGAGCCGCGCAACAGGGCCAGCGCCGCATTTGCACCCCGCTTTGCCGGGGCAGGCCTGGGCCAGAGAGCATTTTTCAATCTTCATGTCCACCAGCAGCGTGGCCTCGAAGCCCAGGGAGAGTCAGGGAAGGAGCAGGCCAGCCATGCTCAGCTTTCCCGTGCACCTATCCACCCGATCCACCTTCCGTCCTCCCTTCCCTTCTCGTTTCCTTTTTCCTGCAACAATGTCATGAATTTTTCATCCTTGATGAACTTCAAAGTCTTTTAATGACTCTTCATAAAAAAACAGAGGGGCCAAAAGTTGAGCAAAGGGAGATGATTAAAGGACCTTATTAAAAGCAACCTTGTAGAATTCTCCACATGAAAGAGAGCGCCATTATGAGGGCTTATCCTTATAAATGACACTTCGCTTTTGCGAACATGCCGAAACCTGATTAGAGTGACAAGCACTGAGTGATACTGCAAACCTGTTAATAACATGAAAATTAGAAGAGTCTCATGCAAAGAAGGGAGATTAATTTAGCCCGAGTACATCTCGCGCAAATTGCAAAGTTGTGAATATGTTCTCAGATAATGAGCCTTCGCAGTCATCAGCTCACTTGTCATTTTCTGTAATTAATGTTAAGGAAGACTCCTTCCTGATGGTTCGTATTACTCATATACCAAGAAAATTTCTTCAGAGAAATAATTTACATTTATTATCATCGGTCTGTTTGTGTGGTTTATTTCGCTGTGGAGTAATTTATTGCAGCACCGTTTCACTTGCCTTGATTAGTCGCTCGTCAGCCTGAGATGTAATTTTTTTTTTTTCCTGATGGCAATGTCTGAAAATTGACAGTGGTGCAATACTCCTAGTCGGGGATGTGTTTTCTTAACTTAAATAAACTTTTGGGCTGAAGACTGGAAATACTTCTCACGTTGAATCACAGCGAGTAACTCGAAGCCCCTCTGCACTGAGGCCGGCGCGGGCACTACGTGCACAAAAGATGCCCGTCCAATGTCCGTAAGGTGAAGTGCACGCTCCGCGCGCCGTCACGTATGCCTAGCGCATGCTGTGCATTTAGGGCCCGATGCCACGCTTGCTGGAGCAGCTGGAAGTCTTCTGCGGACTCCAACGGGCTTTGGCTCTCACTCCTTAATTTCCTCTTAACTTACAAAGCTGATTCAATTTTCCGACACGTGCAGCTGTTCTAATTACCAATTAAGTTTTGCTGCACACTCTCTCCGGCAGCGTCCTTGTGTGCAGCGGCGCAGGTGCTATTAGCAGTGCTCGGGCTCACGTGAGCATGCCCCGGGCTCGCCATCACAGCGAGCGCTGATACACGGGGTGGCTTCTCCACGAGCATCCTACAAGGGGTCTGCGGTCCAGTGCGTGTCCGGCGCTCGGGCGCCCATTCACTGCTGCACCTTTGCTTTCCCTGGAGCTTTGCGCAGCGGTGCTGCCATCCTCACACATCCGTCCGCACGACATTTCCCTCCATCCTTCCCACCCCTGCACTGGGCACGCTCGATCCACTCGCCCCATAACTGCCGCTTGTGAGCAGGAGTGCAAGGCCCAGCCAGACACGGTTTCCAGCAGCGTAGAGGAGCCGTCCGGCGCTGCGCTGGCTTCAGACCCGTTCCCATTTTTGTCCTAATGGGGATATTCCTTTCCATTGCTTGTGACAGCCTGGCCGGTGCTGGCCGCGTGGTGGGCCTGCCCTCTGGTCCCTTGTATTTCTATCCGGCAGCAACTAGCCCTGGTTTCCAGGCCCGTGGGCGCTTCCAGCACCTCCACACTTCCCAGGGCATTTTCCAGCAGGTAAAACCTTGACCTTCTTTCTCCTGCCGAATGACACAAGCACAAGCCGTTGGAGTGAGTGACTGACCCTGGAGCTGCAAATGAACCAAACATTACTGATTAGGGTTTTTAGACAGGGATAATGATTTTTTTTTTTTATTATTGCATGCCTTCCTTCCAAACATGCCTCACAGAGCGGTATCTGTAGGCAGCGTGCTGCCTGTGCCCCTGAATGATAATCCATATTTATAAAACTATAGCCCATCAAAGCAGTATGAATATTTTAAAAGCCGTGGACAAATCAAATTGTCTTTGTCAAATGCGCAGACTTTCCACGTTGAATATATTTCATGAGTCTTTCTAGCGCAAGAAGCAAAGGGTTTCCCGCACGGGCGCAAAGCTGCCTGCCTAATTTTTGCTTCTATAAACAGGCAAGTCGCTCTGCTATTTTAAAGAACTCAATGAGCTGTGGAGATTGACATTTAAGCCATAAAATTGTACTTTATGTGATGAAGTTAACAAATAATGTATGAAGTGGATTTATTTGATGTCTTTGCAAGAACTAGTTGGTTCATCCTCATAGAAACAAATTGACTATTTTTGAAGGCCTGTCTGAGGATGGGGGTGCGCGGCATGAGGAAAGGCTGGGTGCCGTGGGGAAGAGCAGGGAGATGAAAGCCGAGGCCCGGAGGCTCCCTGCTGCGTGCGGGCACCTGGCTATGGGCAGGGACACGTGGGCCCAGCGAGACCTGGCACACGCTGAAATGCATTTCCTGGTGGGCATCTGCAGAGGCTTCCCCTCGGGATCCAGAAACCCGTGGAAAGTCTTCTATTAATCCGTGTGAGCTGGCATCAGACCATTACACCCTCATGCCTCAATCCCTCCCTGCCACCAGCAAGACCACGAGGAGATTCCCAGCTTGGAGCGTGAACCCGCTGAGCTGTCCAAAGCGCCGCCTCCTCGCCTGCCACGCGCATGGCCTCCGCTCGGCCCTCGCTTGGTCCTGGCTCAGCCCGTGATGGCCACGCACTGCATGGAGCCCGGGGCTGTCAAAGCCTGCTTTTACTTCCAAAAACAAAGGTCTATCCAAACTGAGACGACGGAGGCCCTCCTGATTCCCTGTTAGTTCGTTTTAGAAGTGATTCAGGATGGTCAAACCATGCTTTTCCTTTTGCCAATGGCTTTTTTTGAGAGGAAGGGACGTGTGGCGTTTTTCTTTGTGACTTGGGAAATGTTTGACTCCCAAGTTAAACTCCTTAGATTGGCCTGCATGCAAAGACTTTCCTTTTACAAACACCATCAAGATTTCCAGGGGGTCCCCGCTGGGACAAGAAGGATGCTTGGAAGCCCAGAGCTTCTTGCAGCCCCCGTGCTGGTGGGGTCGGGTTCAGGGTCGTGTGCGGACACACGGCCTGCACTGGGGGAGCCCCCGAGATAGTGCCGCTGTGATCCACGCTTGCTGCCCCTCCTCCGCGGCACTTGGCGGAGCACGGCCCCTCCACTCACAGACCCCAGATCAGGGATGACGACATGCGAGGGGTCATTCCCAGCGCCTTCACATGTCCCCAAACAGTGCCGTCAACAGCAGCTGCAAATCACAGCTCAGACGGGAGCAAGCGCTGAGCGCTGTGCAAGGTGCATGCTGTGCCAGGCCGGCTGGTGGGTGCGAGGGCTGCAATCCTGGTAGCAATCACCTGGAGACTGTCAGCCCTGGAAATAAAACGCCAGCCACTAGCAGGGCTCACCTCTCCTGCCTGAATCGAACTGCAGAAAGTTTTGCCACATCTATCTTGTGATGTCAGAGAGACAGGCTGATCGCACCAAGACAGCTGAGACAGCACTAGGTTTAGCAGACAAATAAATTTGAGAATCATCTGCATAGAAATGGAAAGCTACTCCATGCTGATGAATAATATAACCCAGTGGCAGCATATAAACACGAAATAACAACGGGCCCAATATAGAGCCCTGGGGAACCTTGGAAACAACTTCACTAATGGAAGATGAAAAATCACCCATCGAAACAAAATGCTGTCTATTTGATAAATAAGATTTGAACCGACTGAGAGCAGTATCAAATAAGCCAAGGGAGCCGCTCGCACCATCATCCGGGGGGATACCTTGACTAACCACGTCAAGTGACAAAGACCTAACAGCGTGAAAACAGATCATAAATTAGGATGAAAATATTAATCAATCGCGGGCCTTCTTGCTGAATCAGCCACGCTGCCCGAGTCGGGTGGATGGGGAGTCCCGTCTTCTCCCACCCAGCTCCTTGCCACGCCACTGCGCGAGTGGCTGTCAGGGCCATGGCCAGAGCCACCGGTCTGGAGAGCAGGGAGGAGCGGCTGGCGGCCACCGCAACAAAGACAGAGCCGCAAGCACAGGGAGAAAACAGCCCTGCCTCCGGGAGACGGCGTCGCAGGTCCACGTGTGCTGCACAGAGCCGGCAGCCACGCTCCTGGGGTCCCACCACCCGTGCATCCAGGGGGCAGGGAGCCCTGCACGGGGGAAAGGCCATGCATGCTCCAGCCCCTCGTCCTGCTAAGGCATGGGCGCAGACAAAACGTGGCTCACGGGCACACAGGTGGCCCCGGGAGAGGGAGGGGAGCGCCAGTGCCGCATGGGGGCTACTGGCTTGCTGGGCCAAACCCCACCTGCTAGCTAGAGATATCCATCTGAGGGCCGGGCCCTTTCTGGGAGCAGGCCCATGGCCCTGGTAGCACAGAGCAATGATGGGGACCCCAGGCTCTGATCCACGGCTCTGTCACGGGAGCCTGCGGGAGCAGGAGCGGGGATCTGCAGCGTGCCCTCGGATGTGCAAGGGGAAGGGGAAGGTCTGTCCCAGCCAGGGGACACAGCATGGAGCAGGGGAATCTGAATACGCAGCACGGTGGTCTTCACGAGGTGCTGTGCCGGACCCACACGTGGGTCAGAGTCCCTGTGCAGCAAGGAAGCCCTGTTAGATTCAGGGTGGAGATCGATATGAAGAGCAGCGAGCTCTGGCACCAAGCCTGGAAGAGCAAGCTCTGCAGGGAAAGGGCAGCCCAATGCACAGAGAGGAACGACGCTCGCCACGGCGTCCCGGCAGAGAAGAACCAGGAAGCCGGGCTGTCAGAGGCAGGGTGCGTTGTGCATGATGCAAAGGTGCTGCGGGAGGGACCTGAGCCTGGCGAGGGGGGCGTGGTTGTGAGCTCTCGTGGCAGGAGGAGGTTGCCCCTTCCCCTGCAATGGTGCCAGCAGCTGCCCCCCCCCAGCAGCGTACGAGGATGCCAGGGGAGCATGAGCTCTGGCCGCGTGGGCCCGCAGGCAGGGTCCTTCACTCGCACAGTTGCATCGCTGAAATAGCAGGGATGGGACAAAGGCGCCAATGTCTGGCACCACTCTGGGGTTGATGAGTTATGGGGTTTTGCTTGGAGAAGCCCTTTGAGGGCCCAGGGGGGCCCTGCTCTCTGGACTCGGGGGACACTAAATATGCAGGTGATGGTCCCTAGAAATGCCGGGAGAGGGAAGGGGGAGGCTCTGGGCAGCCGCACTGCTGCACACAGATACAGCCGGCACGTTGCCAGCAGCCCGGAGCACCCGTGCGAGCGAGCAAGAAGAAGAGGGTGAGGACTCGCTCTGTCCTCCGGCCAGGACTGCTGCAAAGGCACATCCTCCGCGCTCTCCGTGGCAGCCTGCGCCTCGTCCGTGCCCTCCGGGCAGCTTCCCACGTGCTTACATTGCATGTGCAGCATGTGGGTCCTGGCAGGCCGGCGTGCCCTCGGCAGGCACCAGTCCCAGGTTTCGTGCCCATGTTTTATGATGCAGAGCACACGTCCATAAAATGGAGCACGTGGCCATAACAAGGGACTCTAGCAGGAGGACTATTTCATCAGTTTGGACAGGGGGGCAGACTAGATGACATCCTGAGGTCCCTTCCAACACTCACTTTCTACCGTTTTCTGATAGGACGCTGCCAATTGTGGTGGAGGAGCTCAGTGCAACCGGGATGGACTGCCGTAACGGTTAAACCTAGCGCCCGCGCGCTGCGACCAGCAGTGCAGCGGGCCGTGGTGTGAAATGCGTTTCACGTGGAGACGCTGCTCTGCGAAGCAGGGACACTGGGAGCAAAGCCTGGCCCCGGGACGTCTCAACACCTCCTGGTTCCAAGAGTCGACACGTGGTCTCTTCACCTTGTCCCAATCCGGTGCTTGCCAGCGACTTCAACCTCCCGGCCGGGCTCCCGGTGTCTGGACGGGCAGCAAGGCCAAAGCCCGGTGTTACGGTGGCTCGGCTGAGCTATGCGTGTGCGGGGACGCTGGTCTGGAAGGCCAAGGCAGAGGTGGGCTGGGTGCCGCGCTGGCCCGGGGCTGTTCGGGGTAACTTGCCCACTCCTGGCCCACTCCTAGCGCCCGCCCCGCTGGCTGCCTCGTGGCGCTCTCCCGGAGGACCGGAGCGCTCTTTAAAAGACGTTTGTTTGTTTTCAACGTAAAAGTTGCTGATTTGAAGAAAAAGCATCCCACCAAATAAATCAAGCCCTCAGTGCTGTGTGTCGTGGAGTCACCTCCGTGGGCCTGGCCCGGCGAGGAGGACTGCTTATAAACAATTACATTGTTTGAAAATATATTAATAATTCTGTCAGATGCATTAACATCGCCCATTGGTTTCGAGCAAATTGACACCTTTTTAGCTGAAAGAAATCCTTATTAGTTTTCATTTTGATGGCTTTTCCTGGAACAACTATAAATTATGTTTATTTCACATAATTCCTCCTGTCAGTAGTTATAAATAACTAGTTCATATGGAAATTATGATTCTGGCCTGGATATGCATGCACCTTAAATATAATGCTGCAGTAGTAAGGGGGTAATGAATTACTCCAGTTTTCATTGATGGACCTTGCTAATTTAAGTAGTGGCTAAAAATGTGTTTGTCAACAGTCTTCCTATCTCGGGTTTTACCGCTTTAAATACCACCAGCTCCATTGTATCGGCTTTTTTATATAGCATTTTTCATACACTGTATCTCAAAGCACTTTACAGGGCAATTAATTACCTGGCGCAGAGTGACGGGATGCAGGCAGATATGACGGCCATTATGCAGTCAGCAACATTCCCCACTCCGCTCTGAACATTTGCATTAGTGTCATTTAATTTGTGGTGGTATTAATGGGAAGAGGGGGAGCGCGCGGAGAGGACGCAGGCTGGGCTGCTAGCATCTCTGCTCCTCCGTCGCAGCCGCCGGCTCGGCCCTTTCTGGCTCCCGGCCGCACGGGTTGTCCCGGGCAGGGCGAGAGTCCAGGCCCTGGGGCAGGCGGCCGTCCCTCGGCCCCCCCTCGAGGGTGCGTGGTGGGAGCAGGCACGGGGTTGCTGTGATGCCATGCGTTTTGGGCACTAAACGTGAATCTGCACGTGGGAGCGGGCTCGTGGCTGCAGGGCCAGAGCGGGCAGGTCTCCCAGACCCCACTTGCCTCTCGCCTACCATGAAATGCACCCTGCACCAGCGTGCGTGCGGGGCTCGGGGACAAGGCCCGGGGGCTCTGAGCCCTGCCCGTTGCAGCACGTCTGTCTCGGCTCCCCGCGGCCGTCGCGCAGCGGAGCCGCAACATGAGCCAACACGCGTCTGCTCCCCCTCGGCACGGACGTGCCCGTCCCCGTCCCCGTCCCCGTCGTGGGCAAAACGCAGCGTTTCTGTGTCACCAGAAATACCACGACATGGAGGTAGGTGCTCTGAATTGGTAAAAAAAAGAACAAAAAACACCCAAACTATTTAAAAAATTCTTATGCAATTAAAATTCAGGAAAAAAATTGGTTCTGGTAAAAAAGCCATCAGAATGTCAAAATGAAATAGTTTTAGCTTGAATGATATTGTTTCTGAAGTGTTTGTGGTTCTGTCTCGGCGGGGCGCGGGCGGTACAAAATGTACCTCATTTCAGCCTCAGACTCTTCTGCTTCAACACAAACAGCAGCTACTTTGAGGTCGAAAACAAAGATTTCTCAGTACTAAGCAGCAGCTGCTTTCATCTTAAAATCAAGTAAAACCAGGGTGTTTATTACCGAGGATCGCCTGTTTTCAAATGTCTAATGTGCATGGCACAGGGTGAAAAAAGAGAAAGAGCAAATGAATATTTAAAGTATTTTTAAACATGCCCAAATCTGACAATCTTCAAAATGTAGTGAAATTTAAATTTTTCCCAGACAAAATTGTAATTTGTTTCCACGGGATGAGGAAGGAATGAGCACAGTGATTGCAAGCAGCAGAGAAAGCGCCGCGCTGACCCTCCCTAACCACCCACAGCCACGGTCACTTTTCCATCTGGGCTCCTGCCTTTCTCCAGCGACCGAGGCTTTGTGGCCTCTGCCACTTCTGAAGCTGTTCAGGACAAATTCGTTTCCCACCGCTGAAACGTGATCTGACTCAACGGCGCTCGAGCACCTAAACCTTTTGGCCAGGTGTTGCCTTGACAGCTGAATGGATCACTCAGAAACAAGAATTTAGTCGATGAAGTTCACCTCTTTTTGGCTCAACTCCTCCACGCAGAGGCGGGGTGACCCTTCCGCTTACCCATTTTTTGGACCTCAGGCAATCATTGTATCTGCACCACGAATGGGGACTGCCAGGGGGACGTTAAAAGCAGACGTGACCGGGCAGCCCGGCTTCACACTGCTTTTGGAAGCGTGCGCCCTGATGGCGTCGGGCCAGAGCGCACGCTGCCTTGAACTCCAGCGACAATCCACGGCTCACTTTGCAAGCCGTTTGCTCGCCCCCAGGCCGGGCGGGACCCGCGGGGAGGGGGTGGCGGCGCTACCCTCGCTGGTCAGTTGTGGGAGCGAATCCCTCCCGCGGCGAGTCTCGCTTCGCGGTGGTTGCCGACCAGGCTCGCTGCACAGCGGTAGGCTGGGAAAGTCGGCTCTTCAGGAGGAAAAGCTCTGCGCCGAGGCGTGTGCTACCAGCGACTCTGTCTGCAGGAGTCATCCATCAGCGTGCTGGGAGCCTGGTGGAGAGCCGGCGGCCCCCAGCGATGGCTTAAATGGATGGCTTAATGACAGCTCCAAGGACGGTGGAGTGGGCAAGACTGCGGAGGCCATATTAGCGCCACTAATTAACTGGCCAGGAGGAAGGCGGCGGCAGGGAGATGCCACCGCACTCTTGCAAGGACAAAGGAGGAGACGGGCGCGTTCTCGTGGCACGCCGCAGGCCCCGCGTCCCCCAGCGAGCACGGACACGGGGGCTGTGCATGCCACAGCAGGACCTACCTGCGGGGCTCGGGGACGGGTTGGGGTCCGCCGAGCCTCTGGCACTCAAATGGGCCGCTGACGGCTGAAGTGTGCGGGCTCAGCAGGCAGTAGCTCTTCCGCCGCCCGGCTCGCCTTCGGAGGCACCAGCTGTCGTTTCATCCATCTCTGCGGCCTGCAATCTGCTACCTGCATTGATAAATAGTTCCCTGCTAAAAATAGCAGCGGCAGGTTTGGCCCCGTCTGTGGGCAGCGGTGCCAGCAAGAAACTGCCCTGGCTGCTGGCAGGGCCCCGGCCGCCCGTGCGGACCCCTCGGGCCTGTGGCCGGGGCAGCGCGAGCCATGCCCGGTTCAGTGCCAGCCGGAGAAGGGGCTGCAGGCAGCTCCCTCTGCAAACGGGCAGCAGCAGGCTTGGCTCAGCTGTGCTGCCGTGCGCCAGCGCCGAGCTGCACGAGCATGGCAGGCGCAGGAGCTCCGTCCAGCGCAGCTGCTGGGGTATCCTGCCCGTGTCACGGCTCCACTGTGCCCTGGCCCACGTCCGAGGGAACGCAACACCCATCGGCCGCCCCAGCACCACTCAGGCAACTGGAGCCCAGTCGACACGAGCTGGCCCAGGAGCCGGCGCAGGCAGCCTCCCAGGATGCAAAGCCTGGTTCCCCCGATGGCCACAGAGCCAGGGTTCCCCCGAGCCACCGAGAGAGACGTGCCCCCACACCTGAGCTGCCCATCGCACCCCGCCTGCCACGAAACAGGTCGCTGATGCCCACCCCGTGATCTGATCGGATACCCACGGGCCCCCCAGGGCGGGTGGGCAGGCAGCAATATAGCGCATATAGAAAACAAAGGATTTGTGTGCGTGGAGCCATATGGATGGCGCGTATATACAATACACAATAAACAACACATCTTTCAGCCGGGGTCTGTTTGGAGCCTTCCAACATATGTTCTGCTAACAGTTTAACAAATTGATTGCTAATGTTATCCTGCTCTGAAATCTGGCATCATGTGCCGGAAAAAACCCCCAAAAGCGTTCATATCTCAACAGAAATTCACAAGAAAAGCTATTAGAAAAGGCTTCAGGATGCCTGACAGGAGAGAATTTCATGCCAATTTGTGTGCTCGTTGGAAAAATCATTTATTAAGAGAGAAGATATACCTTCACGTTAGTGAAGCCAGGGTGTAAAACTGAGCTGGGTCTCCCACGGCTTCAGCTCTATAACTCACGTTATATTCATCAGAGGCGTATATTTAAATCATAGCTTACTTTGCTTTGTGTTCTGAAATTTATTAGCCTACTACTTAAATGTTTTATTCATTAGGCCATGTAAATAATGCATGGTTGTTTCCATGGCAATTTACCCCTTCTCTCGGGGAAGCCCACTGCCCGCCCGTCCAGCGCGCCTCTTTAATTGCTGCGATCGAGTTTGCCTCTTCCCCAGCGCCGAGGCCGGGCCCATTTCTCTCCTTTTTGTGGCAAATTCATTAGGAAGAAACTTTCCCCTGGCAAATCGGATGTCTTCAGGTGCAAGGAGGGGAGGGGATGGAGCCATTTGCCGGGTCCTTTACCGGAGCTTGGGCACAGCAAGGGCTGGCTGCAGCTCGTGCTGCGCCTTTGTGTCTTTGTGCTCTGGCAGCTCCCAGAGGCCAGGATCGGGCCCTCCCCGCGCCGGGGGCTGTGCAAACCCCGGGAGGCTGCTGCACCCTGTGCCTGCACGCTCTGCCGGACAGCAGGCCCCAGAAGACCTGGGAGCGCCGGCTTGCGGGCACCGGCCTCCCCCTGGGAGCAGGCTGGGATGCGCCCTGAGAAACCCTTTCCATCTGCTCCATGCGAGGGATAGGTGGGACGTGCTGGCGTTGCACCTGCCTCCTCCCTGTGGTTCCCCCATGCTCAGGACGTGGCCCTGGGTCAGGTCGGTTGCAGTGCTCAAGCCCACGCTCCCCACGTGCAGCGTGCAGGGAGCCGGAGCTGGGCTCGTCCATGCCGGGAGGTGCCGACGCGCCCTGACCCGTCCCACAGCAGGGGCTGCACGGGGAGAACCCGCGGTCCAGCACCCTGTTCGTTAGCATAGTCGCCGTCTCCCTCGTGCATGTTAAACAGCACCCTAACTTATGCCCCGCGTGAGGCGCTGCTCCAGACACGGCCCAGGCCCCTCTGCTAACCCAGGCACCTTCCCCTCGCACTGCCGGGCACCCAGAGCCATTAGAGGGAGAGGAAGGGCATCGGCTCTCCTTCTGTCTCTCCCAGATTTCGTCAGCCGAGCGCGGCCCATTCTCTCCGTCCGTTTCTACCAAGCCGCGTCAGGATGCTGCCCTCGTTTCGGAACGATAACAAGTTACCGCGCGCGGCCCCGAGTGCTGCGGCGGCCGCTGCAGTTATGCAGACTTGACGGGACCGTGTGATCTAATTCAAGCGAATCCTACTTGTAGGGTTGCTTCCCTTCTCTCCCCGCTCCCTGGGCTGTGTTTAGCCAGCTCGTGGCATCACGGGAGATGCTTTTTCTCCCAGCCGACTTCATGCAGCTTGTGCTATGGACTGGGCCGCGGTAGCCAGTGCCACGTATGGCCCCTTCCGCACCGGGGAGGGGGGGACACCGCCTCTCCTGGGGCACGTGCACGCTCCTGGCTGTTGTGTCCGGCCAGCGGCAGCCAGGAGAAGCGTCTTTATCTGGGGTCGAAAACTGACCAGGTGCTCGGAAGAGGTTTGCACTTGCACGACTTGCGCTGCACCCGCCAGAGCCAGGTATCAAGTCCGGTCACACAAAGCTGCTGATTACAGGTGGGCGCTTTGTGAATAACTGCCTGGCCGTGCCGCCGCGGCTCACCGGCGCCCGGGTAGCGATGGGCAGCTGTGCATCCGTGCAGACCTCTCGCGTGGGGTCCCAAGCCGCTCCGTCCTGGCCCAGCATGTTCTCACCAGGGTCTGTGGCAGTGGAGCAGACGGGACCTGACACGATGCACAGGCGACAGACGGGAAGGACTGCAGCACTCTGGGGTCGGCGCTAGACTCGAGATGATTGGAATAAAGTGGAGACACCAGAAATGACAAAGATCAACTCGATACCAAGTACAAATCGCTATGCCTAGAAAAGAGAAGTCAAAGGCACAAATGCAAAACGGCATAGCTGCCAGCGCGGCAGCACTGCAGGAAAGGGCCCGTGGGCCAACAATGCAATGCAATGCTGCTACCAACAAGGCAGATCTTATTTTGGGGGGCATTAACACCAGTCTTGCACCAGTGAGGCTTCGTTGTGCCCAGTTTGGGGCACTACGCTAGGATGAGCTGGAGAGGCCAGAGGGGAGCAATAGATGTGCCAAGGGGGGTAGCAAATAGAGCCCATGAGGAAAGGGGGAAAGGACTGGATCCTTCTTCTAGCTTTTTAAGTATAGAAAAGAGAAGACTGAGAGAACACGAGTATTCAAATATGTCTGAAGATCAGCGGTCACTTGTCTTCCATGTCCACCAAGGACAGGACGAGAAGTATTGGGCCTAAGTTGCAGGTAAGGAGATTTACATTATGCATTAAGAAGAACTGTCTTATTTATGAAGATAATCAGGTGTTGGAGCAGGCTACTTAGGGAGGCGACAGCATCGGTGTTCCTGGAGGTTTTTAAGAACGAGTTGGAGTTTCTCATGGGTGGTCCAGCTACGTGGGCTCTGCCTCCGGGCCTGGGGCGTGGGCTAGATGACGTGTGTGGTCCCTTCCACCCTGATATACCTCCTTTATGACCATATAAAATAATTGCCACAAACTCCCAGCACTTGGGCAGGCATCCGCTCATTATCTTACCGGGGCTGGCTCGTCTGCCCGAGGTGCACACGTTTCAGAGGGACGCTTCAGCCGGGGCCTCCACGGCCGGTCAGTGGCAACTGAGACGTGAGCTACGGCTGCTCAGCTGGAAGAACATCTGGACTGCAGCCAGGACCAGGTTTCCAATTAGATCATCGACGTTTGTTTTTGATGCTGCTCAAATAGTCGGGAGCCCAGATCTGCTCTTCTTGGGCAGGGTTGTAGGCTGAAGTCTAAAACACAAGGTGCCGCGGAGCCCAAGGTCGCCGGTAGGGGAGGGTAGAGATGTGCACTTCTGCTAGAGGGCTGCACCTATTTTTTGCCTATTGCAACCAAATGCAACCATCCAAGGGGAACGTTTCCTACACACGATGCAAGGGCGACGGTTAGATCCTTGATGCTGTCTCCTGAATACCTACCTGGATCACATGAGCCCCGGGAAGGGGATCTGGGCATGTGTCGTGGATCTGCCCAGCCCTGCTCCTGCTTCCTGTGGATGGGGAGAAGCCCAATGCCTTGCACTGGGCTCCTGTTTGGGGTGGGAGGGAGGCTTCCCAACTGGCACGTGGCCACGTGGTGACAGGCTCACGGCCTGGGGCTTGCAGGTGGGGAGCTAGACCCTGCGACTATCCATTCATCAAGTCTCTGCCCTGGAGCCCAGGCCGTCGTCCCTTAGCAGAGCTCAGCTCCTTGTGTCCCATCAGCCGTGGGCTCCTCCGTGCTGCCCCTGGGCAGTGCGACCGGCTGGAGGGCACCTGGGGGGCTGCCCAGCCCCTGGCTCGGAGCCGGTGCCCTGCACGTCCAGCAGGCACGTGAGCGGGTGCTGGATCTGGGGACCCGTGCAAAGCCAGGGGTGCAGGATGCATCGCAGAGCCTCGCCAGCCTTTCACAGCTTCCCAAGTCAACGCAGGCAGCCCAAGGCCCAGGGCTGCCAAGCCAGATCCCCAGGACAAGGGGTGCTGCCATCCGGGTGCGCCGTATCGGGACGTGTCCTCCTGCGGTGGTCTCCGTAGCAGGGCACGTGGACGGAGGTGTGAGGCCGGAAGCTGTGCTCACAGGGCCAGGCGGCCAGGGATGCTGCTTGACAGCGCGGTCCAGCGGCACGCGGAGTAACTCGTATGGGCTAAACAGACCCACTTTGTTAACAAGGCCGTGCCGGCTGCCTGCCCAGTGGCTCTGGGTTAACACCCCGCTCAGACAAGGCGCCCACTGCTCTTCCCCAGCTATGCCCCTACCCGCAGAGGGGCATGGAAAGGTTCGTGCTAGGTGGCAAAGAGGCCTCGCCGTCCTCCCGCAGCACCCCAGGCACGAGGAAATCCCTCCGGACCAGCGCTGCATTCATAGCTGTGCCCCACAGGCTTCACTCGTCGCCCACAAGACATCTAGCCTGGTTTCCACCACCCCTCCTCGCTGCCCCGCATGCGAGATGCAAGGGGAGCCGAGCCGAGCCGAGGGAGGAAGGGCTTCCCCACCACGGGCAGCCGCAGCGTTTCCGGTCTCTGCCCCCCTTTCTCCCACCCAGGAGCACGTCGCCATCCCGCAGACGCTGCAGGCACCAGGATAACTGCTAGCATGGCTTGGAAGACCCGGCTAGACCTGGCTGGGATGATCTAATTGGGGATGGTCCTGCTTCGGGCAGGGTTGGACTAGGTGACGTCCTGCAGTCCCTTCCAGCCTCGTTTCCTCTGACTGTCCTTTGTGCGACACGACAGCCTGTCGCCGTTTGCACCGCGTACCGCCAAGGAGCGAGCGAGGCCCGTGCACACCAGCAGTGCCCCTCGTGCCTCCCAGGCCTTCCTGGCGGCATGGTGCGAGGCACGGAAAGCAAAGCAGCGCTCCTCCGGCGGGAGCTCTTGGCCTGGGCCTGGGAGATACCTCTGGTGAGACCGAAGCCAGAGAGCCCAGGCCAGTCCACTCGCCGCCGGCAGCCTCGCCGCTCCCTCCCCGCACCGTGCGGCTGCACGGTTCTCGGTGAATTTTGGTGAAAAACAAGCGGCGACAGAAAGGGTTAACAGTTTATTATATTTTTTCTGAGTGATTTTATCACTGTCGTTAGAACATTCATTGAACTAAGTGAGAAATCCATCAAGACATGACAGCAATGTGCAGACTAATGGCTGTTAGATGGTAATAATTTTTAATATGATTTTTATTTCACTTAATTTCATATGTGCTTGACAAAAGGTCCCGTGTCACTGGGGAGCTATGTGGGACTGGGAATACGCTGATGTGAAGGTCTATTAAACCAAGCGTTTGAACTATTTTTTAAGATCTAACTTCAGGATTCCAGAGAAAACTCCGGCGCCTTCACCGGCAAGAAGTCAACGAGACGGCAGGGAAAACGCACACGGGGCCAGCCCGGAGGGCCCATAAGCCGTGCCCGCGGCTATGTCTGACCTCACCCTCTTCTCCTCCATAGTATTTCAAGGCAAGGGTCCTAAATGTCTCCCCCAGACTGGGACGCTGGTGGCGGGAGCGACGCCTGCGCGTGTGCTGCGCGTTGCAGGCAACCTCGGACCGGCGCGTCCCTTCGGGTGAGATCTCCATGCCTGCCACGGCTCAGAGAGCAGGTGGACGGGGACGCCGCGGATGCCCGAGCACCCCAGGAAACGGCACGGAGGAGCCCGTGGGAAGCACCCTGCTCCCTCTCCCCCGGGACAGGCCCAGGGGCTGGATGGCCGGCGCTGCCCCGCTGGGGAGGGCCGTGGGCAGCTGTGGCTGGTCGCGGCTTTGCAGCTCTGCCACCCATCCCAACCTGCATCCGCTGGGTCCGGAGCGGCTTCCTTTCCTCCCCTAAAACTCCTGGCCCGGCTGCGGATTGCCAGCTGGTAGCGGGGGTCCACGTCGGACCTGCCCGTGCTGCGCGGCAGTCGGGGCTCGGCGCTGCACACCCTGTGTGCCCGCACGTCCCGGCGACAGGCACGCAGGAGGAGCGGCATCCAGTGCTCGCACACCGCCGTGTCCTCCTCGAACGCAGGCCAAAGCTGCTGGCGCGAGGCTGCTGCATCCACCGTTGTCTTTCCAAGCTTCATGGCCTGGGCCAGGGACCACCTCTGCCACCGACAGCGGGTCGCGGTGCGGGGACGGGCCCCTGGGGCAGGCTTTGTGCCGGGGACACCAAATGCCTCCAGATTAAGCATGCTCCTGGAGAAGCCGCACCAGCCTCGCTCTCGGAAGACCCCCATTGCTGTCGCTCGTCCGGCAGCTGAGCTCCGGCGACCTGGGACTTCATTTTCCTTACTCGTGTTCCAAAAAGAAATGCGTCTCCTCTCCCGATGGGTTTAGGGACTCCTCCCGGGCACCTTTTGGGTTTTGTCGGTCTTTATTCCTCGAAGCTGGGGAGGCCGAGGAAGGCCCCGATGCTCTGGTCACACGTGCTGGGGCACGCGATCCCCAGGGCCGCGCCGTGCATCGGCAGCGCGGGGTGTACCCAGGCCCATGCAGGGGTGCGGGTTCCCGCTACGGCGTGGGGGCTTGGGCGACCTGCAAGCCCAGCCCAGCGTCTCCCCTTCCCACGCGCTGGAGCCGGCAGCTGCAGAGGCGCGAGGAAGTGGCCCCGGGCCTCGTGCATTTTCAGAGCTGCCTGTTTCCCGCGCACGTCGCTGCCTCCACGTCCGACCCCTCCGCCCCGACCCGAGAGCGGGCAAGGGCGAGGATGGAAAAGGAGGGAAGATTCCCGACGGCTGCCGGTGCCTGGTGCTGGAGCCCGGCGGCGTCTCCTCTTTGTATTAAGTAAATGGGAACAACTCCAAATAAAAATATTACATTTTGTTTTAAGGGCCCAGGAATTCATATACATTAAAGAGAGTCAAGGTGGAAGCTGGAAATTCCCCTGATAAATGGGAGGCTTAATAGAAAAGCTTAAGATGGATAGATTTTACACGCTATGACACTGGTTTAAGGAAGCAATATCACCCATTGTTTAATGTAATATAGAGCCAGAGGTGGAAGAAATGATGGTAATTCTATTGTAACTGAACTTGAAGATCCCTGTCAAATATGAGTGCGAATGTGGCAGTTATTTTAGGTCTGTTTGTAATCTTTGCAGGCGTTTTGTCAAGGAGGCACGGTGATATTAGTACGAGTGCACAAAGGCTCTGCAATGGTGTCATGCACAATTAATGTCCCCAGGTAGCAACTCCATTAGTCTTATGAAGTGAGCTCACAAATGGGAATACTAATGGGGACGTGCCTGGGGGCATTCGCTCAGCTCACTGCTAGTTTATTTCCTACCCTTTCTTCTCAACACAAAATTTACCTAGCCTGGATTTAAAACCTGCCTCATTACACAGGCAGCATCCTCTCCCTCCAGTGCCACCCTTTTAACATGCAAGATCTGCAATTCTAATCATATCAAAACCTGACGACTACTGCTCAAAGAAAAAAAAAGATAAATAAACGGAAAAAATAATCTAGCGATAAAGACTGTCTGGGGTTTTAATCTTCTCTGACAGGTTTTTTTCATATGTACATACTGTTCGCACACGTGCTTGTGTGACAGGCTGCAGCAAGCCCGAGACGCCTGCAGCGGGCTGGGGGAGGCTGGCCCAGGAGCAGGGGCCGCGGCTTCCCCCGGGCGGGGGTCCGGCCGTCTGTCCGGGCAGCGCGGTGGAAGTTTCTGCTTCCTCCAGCTCTGGTCTATGGAGGCGAGTGTGGCAGCCCGGCTCCCGCGCGGTGCCCGTGCCTCGCCAGCCGCCGACGCCAACCAGCCCTGCCACTGCAGCGCCAGGGCCGGGCCGCGCCGCGGGGCCCGGGCTTTCCAGGCCGGGTGGGCTCTGTTTTGGGGGCAGAGTCCAGTCACGACCTTCCTCCCCCCACGGC
>JAGPOW010003310.1:25659135-25666190 GCA_030014935.1 Caiman crocodilus | reverse complement strand
CTGGCAGGCTTCGCAGCCATGAAGCCCAGTGTGTGCGGGGGGGTGCGCGCGCGCGTGTGTGTGTGTGCACGCACTTAATTTTTTTAATTGAAATGCCTCGATTTCCAAAAGCCAGACACTAGTATAACGAGGATCTTCCTGCATCTGTCTCTGGAGTAATAAAGGCTCGTTTGCAGCGGCACGAATTGCTTTCCCTTTTCTTTCACTGCAAATGACTGAAATTTAATATTTTTCCCCCCTCTTCTGAAAATCGAGGCGCAGCACGTACGCGGACGGCAAAGTCATTCGAGCCGCCCGGCAGCGGGGGCCGGCTGCTCGGAGGTCGGCTGCATGGGTAATTTCCCCAGGTATGCGCTGCAATTTTTTTGTAATCGTTCCCTTTTTAATAATGTATAAGAAATAACGTGAAAACATTTATGACTGTTTAAAAAGTGCGGCCACTTCCCACCACCTCCAGTGCACGAGCCCCTAATTGGGTTTCCGTCAGGCGCGCTGCTTGCCGAACGGCGCCTGCAAGACCTTCGTGCTGGCGACGCAGCCCCGCGACAGCGCGTTGAGCTGCCCGGCCAGGCCCGGCTGCACGGGTTCAGGGCAGCGCCGGGGACCAGGGTCGGGCCCGGCGCCGGCGAGGTCAGCGCTCCTCCGCTTCACAAGGCTGCTTGCTGGGAAAAGGCACTCGAACTAGAGAGTCTGAAATCGGCAGAGCAGCAGGAATCGGTTCGGGGCTCGCGCTCAGCTGTCGGCGCACGCCCCACGTGCTGGGCGCCAGGCACACCGAGAGCAAAACGTCTCCACCCCGAGCAGCTTGCAGAGCAGGGGCGGGAGAGGCCGAGGACGAACGACCCCCCGAGCCGTGCTCAGCGGGTGGGGGAGAAGGCCGCCCAGGGACCGGATCCTGCCCCTCGTTCCCACTCCTAGAGCCGAGGCGCTTGTTCTGCGCTCGAGCGCGGAGACGGCGAGGCTGGGGGCAGCCGTGGGGCAGAGCGGGCTGTTCCCACCCGCCTGCCCGAGCTCGGCCCCGCCGGCCGGACACGTCTGCGCTCGGGGCCCGTTTGCAGCAGGGACAGGGGCGACATGTGCCCGGCGGGCACTAGTCACGGCTTCCCCCACCCTCCGCAAGCGTCCGTGGGGGCCTCAGACTGGCCCCGCGCATTGGATTTCTGCTGCGCCAAAACACCGGATGAGCCCGGGCAGATTTATTCTCGAATCCTGACTCAATCACGGTATTGGATTTGTAATCACAGGCTCCAATTTTAGTGGAATAAATATACTAACAAAACTAATAGTTTGTTAGCTGCAAGGTAGGGACAATCAACGTGTCTTGAGTGAAATACAGGCATCCTCCGGAGACCCCCCCGCATGATAGAGATGTTTACTGTCTTGTTTTTGAAGACAGAAACCCGGTGCCGTGTCCTGCTGCTTCCCAGGCAGGTTCCCCGGCGCGGCGACGCGCGTGCGTGCACACGCGGCGGGGAGGGAGGGTTCAAAAAGTTCACCAGCGCGTAAGTGTCTCCAGCCGCGGCACGAGCCTCATCAGGAGAGGACATAAACTAAAATGACTCCTGTGGAACCCAGAGGAGAAGCCGGCACTGTTTGGTGGAGAATTATAGCTATGGGTGAAATTAGATGTACTCAGAGCCCCAAGGCTGAGAGAAATAAAAAGCATTTTAAATGGAGTGTAGAATTCATATTCCTCAGTCACTTCCAATAAATAAATCCTTGACAATTTTTTTCTGTAAACAGTGGTTACACTTTGCTTCTATTGTCTCTGCGTTGCATATTCCAGCAGCAAGTTGAGCTCTGCACCGTAGCAAGGCCGCGCTCCCGGGGGTCCCGGGGGGCTCCCGGCTCCTGCTGTCTCGCTGGATGCGGCGTGAAGGTGCCCGAGCCCCCCATGCATGTCCGGGAGCCCCTGGGCGCCTGACCCCACTATGGTGTCGCATTGCCTTGGCAGCGGGATCTGATTTCCACGAGCGATTGGGCCCAGGACCTGCCTAGGGATCCACAGTGCGTGGCTCTAGCTGCACGGCCTGATCCTGCTTTTCCTGCCCGCGCTGGTGCTGGCATGTGCGGGGAAGGCCCCCGGGGAGCTGGGCCCCTGCTCGCAGCGCAGCACTTCGGGTTGCCCGTGTCTGGCCGTGGGCCGTCCCCCGCGGCTGCCAGCCCCATGGGGATGCATGACCACGCAGGTCAGCGTGTGCCACTGGGAGCTGCCCGGTGCCCCCATCGGCCGCCCTCCCCTTGCTCAGTCGGAGGCTGTTATCCGCTGTGGGTAGCGCTGCCCCGCTGCAGAGGCGCCCTCGCCGTCGAGGCAGGTGCTCGGCACCGCTCCAGGCCAAGAGCTGGGCCCCGGCCCCGCTGGCACCTGCGGGCTGAGCCGCCAAGCCCAGCAGTGCCTGGCACCCAAGTGGCACAGCTCCCGCGCCCGTCTCTCCACAGCTCCCGCTTCCCATTCCCATTTCCACAAAGAAATGAAGCACTTGATACGTCACGGCTTCCCACCATGGCCGGTCCAGCACTTCAGCCCCTGAGAAGAGGGGGTGCTTGGAGGAGAGGCGCGTGAGCTAGGGGCTGGGCCGGGTCCCCGTGCCCTCCCTGGGGCTGGCGCCCGGGGCCAGCCGCCCACGACCCAGCGCGACCCCCTGAATTAGCAGCCAGGTCACTGCCGGGGTTGACTTCTGTGCATCTGCCATATGCCGGCCCGTGTGGAGGCCTGGACTGCCGCAGGGGGGATAAAACCTGGAGCAGGTCTCGGGGAGACAAAAATCACTTTCTACTGGTTTTCATAAAGGGTCGTTTTCCAAAACACTTTGCCGGCGTGTCCGTGTCGACAGTGACGGTCGGGGGGAGAATGCTAAAGCGCGCCCGGGCTCTCCTGTTGTGCCAGGGACGTGAGGACGCGCAGGGGACGTTTTCAGGAGCAGGCTGAGAGATGCTCGGTCGGGGACGGCCGGCCTTGCCAGGAGTAGGTAGCGCCCCGTGGGGTCCCGTCCGGCCCAGCTGCCCTCTGGTCCCCTGGCAGGGGGAGCCGTCACATTGCACCCAATGGTTCGAGTTCAACTACCTGTGTCTGTACTCAAGCCGCGGTCTGCCACAACCAGTGCAGATCCACCTGGAGAGACGGTTCACAGCCCAGGAATCTGTCTTTTTTTAAAAATTCCTCTCTTTGTCTTGATTTTAATGGAGATAAGTCTGGAAATCTTAGGCTCTTCCTGAGCGCGGAAACCTCCTACTTCAGCAAAGTGCAATACAAGCCCTGGGTGCCGGGAAAAAGACCGCATCGAAGTCCTGCTGCGCCGGCGCTGCCTCGCGTGGGCCTGATGGACCTGGGGGCAATCCAAGGGGGCAGCTGCTGGCACTGGAAGGGACAGGGCTTTTGGACTGTCGGGTTATCTCCATTCCTTTCCTTCTGGCTGTTAAATGCACCGTTTTAGGGAAGAGCGTGTTTTCTCCAGGCTGCTTGCTCTCCAGTCAGCCCCTTCGCACATGATGTATTAATGCAGGTGCATGCTAAGGCCTGGTCACTGGTGCAGGAGATGCACAGCTGGGGCGCGGGGGCTCACACGGCCCATGGTCCTGGATGGGTAGCAGGCAGTTGGGCATCCAGCTTGGCACGCGAACTCCTTCACACGCTCTCCCCGTCTAGGCAGCACTCTCAGGTTGCTCAGGCATCAGAGCCGACCTTGCCTGTGATTTATGCAAGCGCGTGCAATAGCACTCAGTCCCCCGGCAGGACCCCGGGGCGCGCAATGCCTGGTGCTCGGCAGGACGGGTCCCTGCCCGGCGCAGCGAGCCTGCCGCGAGTTCAGGCCTGGCGGGGGGACGCGTGCTGGAGCAGAGGAGCTGCAGCCGCATCCCCGCAGAGCGCGCGGGGACAGGCGTTGTTTGAAAGGGATCTCACCAAGCAGCAAAACGCGGCCGCCAGACTCAGACCTGCCGCCCTTCCTTCCGGGCCGCGTCGCTTCTCTGCTTTGCTCATCGCCGGTTCCTGTGGCCTGCCCGTTCCCCGGGGCGGGCGCGGGGAGACGGCGATGCGGGGGCCACAGATTCAGCCCCATGCTCAGCCATTTATTTTGGGCTAATTAAAACTGCAAGATTTTTCTCTTTATTATGTACTGTCGGCCAAGTTCATTATTTGCTCCTCCATAAATCAACTCCAGCAGCTGAAAGTAAAGTCCCGCTCCCTCCCTCCTCCCCGGTTGAAGGCTGCAGCCAGCCCGCGTGGTGAATGCAACGGCAGGAGCAGCCGGGTGGCCATTTCCCCGTGCCGACGTTGCGCCCGGCTGGCGCCCTGCGCTTGGAGGACTTCGGAGATCTCGTACAACTGCTTCTCCCCCGGTCCCTGCAGGCTGCGGGCTCCGACGTGCCGTCCCGATGGTCTGTGTTTCTCTTCTCCATCCACCTCCATCTGCCGGCGCGCGGACCAGGCCCTGCTTCCCGAACCCTTCCTCTGCTCCCGCTGCTACACCCCCTTCTGCGTCCTCATGCCTGGGTGCTGCGAGGCCACAACCAGCGGGTCCGCGGGAGTGGACGCATGCAGGCCATTCAAAGAGGCTGGACAGAGGGAAGGCCAAAGCGAGCGGGGCCCCAAACCCTCATTTCCTGCACGTATTTGTCACTGCCCTGCATTCGGGCAGAGCATCGGGACGTGGGTCTGTTTTCCTGCGACAGACTTGAGCGAAGGGGGAAGCCCTGCATGGGGGCTGGCAGGCGGCGTGGCCTGCAGGTCCCAGGGAAGCGGGGAACGCGCCCGCGAGCTGTCGACAGCTCCTTGACATCGGGAACCTTCTGCCTGCTGGAAGGAGGCCAGCAAATTTACCAAACTTTTGTGTAACTAGCAAGTTATTGAGCGTCACTCTGGTACAGTGTGTGTGGAAAATGCATGGGGTTGCCAAGAATGCTGCATAGTCTTTAACTATTACATTAAACATCTGCTACTGCCATTTATGGATCAGATAGCATTTTACTCCTGAGATATTTGATTTTATTACCTTCTAGGGAGAGAGCCAAACAAGTGTTCTTATTGATTTGCACATTAAATATATTAGTAATAAAACAACATCTCTGTAAACCAATTGTAAAATCAATATTAATTGGTACCAAAATATCACAAGTAGTTGAATTACAATTAAACAGGGTTGCGTCAAAGCCTCTTTGCTAGCCCCGAGGTGGCACGCACCCAACAGAGAGGATCTGAAGCTCGGCGCAAGGAGAAGACTTTGCTTGTGTGTGGACGCGTGCGCCCGCCGTGCTGCTTCCGGGACCCAGCCTGACCTCGGCCGCGTCCTCATCCACCGACCGATGCTCCGGGGAACCTCCCAGGAAGCCTCCGTCTCGCAGCCGTGGCAGAGGCAATGTGGGCGCTCCGTCCTGGCTGGTGGGGCCTAGCACCAGCCCCGCCGCGTCCACGAGACCGAAACGGCAGCACGGGCAGAGGCGGCCGCCTCTTGCTGCTGGGCTTGCCAGTCTGCGGCTGCACGGTAGCTGGGGTTTTCAAAGGGGTCTGCTCTAGGGGCTGAGACCCCCTCCCCTGCAAAGGCTTTGCAAGCGCTGGAGGGGTCCCAGCAGCGCCGGAGCTCAGCAGGAGCTGGGAGCACTTGGGCCCCGTGCCACGAGGTCCGGCGTGCCTCAGTGAATGGCACGGCATGGTGTGGGGGCACGTGGCGACTGGGCCTGGGCACCCCCCGTGCTGCCAGCACCCAGCCTTGCTGCTCCCATCTCCCAACCCAGCCCTGGGCACGTGCATCTAGGACGGCAGTGGGAGCCAGCACCGTCCGGGCAGTGCATCGGCCTCACTGCGCATCAGTCACTGCCATGCCACGGTCAGGGCATCCCGAAGCTCTTTAGTGGCGGGGCGTGTTTTCCAGAGCCCTTCCCAGGTGTGAGCTGGCACTGCCCAGTGCAACGGGCATGGGAAACGCTGAGCACCTTGCTTCCTGCCTGGCCTGTGTTGAAGGGCAGGAGGGGCTCGGTGGGAGCATGGGGCAATAGCCGGCACCCGCACTTGCTTTGGCCCCACGGGAACCCCGTCCTGCACAGTCTGGGGAGAGGGAAATCCCTGACGTTAACATAAGCAAAAACTTTCCGCAGGATTTTAACGCTCTAACCAGAGCCCCTGCCACGTGTGAGATGCAAAGCCTGACCCACTGTCTGCTGCCCACGTGAGAGCAAAGCGCCCGCTTCGCAGGCCAGATGTTGCCTGGTTCCTCCTCGCGCTGCGGCTCGCGGCCAGGGCCCGCTCCTGCTCCAGATGCAGGTGCACGCCGCGATGCAGGAGGCGCTTGTAATCCAGGAGGAAGTGTGAAAGTCGGCCCCGAGCCCCAGAGTCTGTGTTGAAACCTTGCTGTATCCTCGTGCCAGTCAGCTGGCTCAACCCCATTCGCTTGCCCGAGGGAATAAGGGCCTGGGGATAAGGGTGTGCGGCACTGCAGCTCCACATCCCGCCACATCTGAGCGCCCGGCACCCACGCAGACAAGTGCAGAGGCCTGTTCAGCGGGAGAGCCTGCGGTGCGTGGTCCCTGACCCCCTCGGGTAATCTCTGTGCCCCTCGCAGTGCGGTGCTGAACAAGCTCGCTTGGGTGGGTCCTCCCCGCCACGACTCCTCCAGAGGGAAGCAATGAAGACGTCTGTCTGTGCACCCTGGGCTGCACCAAGGATTTGTGGACTTGCACGGAAGAGTTGTTGTGGTGTATTTGCTCCTTGGGAAATCCCATCGCTGGCAGCAGTACTGGCACTGTCCCATGGCACCAGGCTAGCGACAGCCCTGGGCTGCAAACGAGCAGGGTCCTCGCACATGCTGGAGACTATCGAGTCCAGTCCGTCAGCGGGTTACTCGGCCTGGCCGCGCTCACACGGCCCCTTTGGACCTGCTTTGTCTCAGCAGCCAGTGCCCGGGTTTCCCTGGCACATTGGGCGCTATGTGAACGTTGCCCAGCGTGCAGGGAGAGCAGATTAGCTCAGCCTGGAGCAGAGCGATGCCCTGGCCACTGGGTTTCCTGTCGCTGGGTCTGGGGCGCTGGCCACAGCTGCCAAACAAGCTGCGGCACAGGAACGC
>JAGPOW010003310.1:25641635-25654135 GCA_030014935.1 Caiman crocodilus | reverse complement strand
TCTAAACCGGGGGCTGTGCCTTCGCCGCCGACATGAAAGCCGTTTGTCTTTCCTTTAAGGCTTTTTCCCTTCAGTTGTTTTGAATCCCTTTTCTCTTTGTTGCTCTTTTTAAACTTGTTTTTAATTTGTTATTCTCTTTGTGGGCTGTCTTTATTTTTATTCTATTTCACCAAAAGAGCCTGAATTTTATTCCCATCCCAGCCTTATTAGCATGTGGGCCTTTGATCTCTTTTTAAAGGATTTATACTACAGTTTTATTATTCAATTTTCCAAAGTGCATTTTTTTTGTGTGTGCACAACTTGCAGAAATGACTGAGACAAGAAAACTTTACAGAAAGGAGGATTGTTCCTCACCCAGCTGTTTAATTGCAATGGTGGATGGCATTCTTCTGGGAACAGGCACGGAAAAAATCTTTCATCTTCTGAGAAAAGCCTGCAAAGAACTGTTTCAAAAGTACTAAATGGCTCTCCTGTGTTTGTGTAATCACTACATCTCCGCTCAACACATGACTCCCGGTGCTGAAAGGAGACGACAGACCACGCTTGATACGGACCTAGGGCTCGGCAAAGCAAAATCAAACGCGCCTCCACATCCATAGATCTTTCCCCCCCATTTATTCTCATATTTCCTAAAACCCTGGCAGCAATTACAGCGCAGTCGCCATGCTGAGACGACGGTGACCACAAAGCTACTCTTGGTGTAGCTATCGCTATTTCCAGCCTCTGCGTCCCTTCAGAATACCTGGGCTATTTAAGGGCATTACACGGAGGACGGAGAAGGTTGACCACGTCGCCGTGTCTGACGCGCCGCGCGCTACGAGCGTGGTTGATGGGAGCCACCCTTTGCCCTTCCAAGTCCAGTCCTCCCCACGCTGGGACCCGCGGTGGAGTCGGGGGGCTGAGCGAGTGACCTCACAGCCGCGCCTCTGATGTCATCACAGAAATGCAACATGGCCCCCGTGTTTTTCGGGGCGGTTCTGTGCCGGGCGCGTGCTTCCAGCTGCATAAATCGAGGATGGTTTTATCAGGGCCCCGAGCGCCCTCCGCGCTGAGCTGCCCAGGGCAGGACGCAGCGGCTGGGGGAGTCTCCAAGCCCACCGACACCCGGGGCGGAGACGGGTCTGCGTGCCAGCGGGCAGGGCCTGCTCCGAATGGCATGCCTGGCACTCGGCCTGCTCCGGCCCTTGCTCCTCGGGGCGCCAGCCCGGCATCCTGAGAGCGGCGCTCGGCCGTGCGTTGGCACTGGCCTCTTGCACGTGCGAGGAAATGCACGGGCGAGACGCCTCCAGGTCTTCGCCTGCTTGCTGGTCTCACGACCGGCAGGTCAAGGGACTGCGGGGTCTGAGCTGCGCCCGGGGGCTGCCCTGGAGGACTGGCGATGGGCCCTCTCCGCCGGGGGGGCAGCTGCCTGGCGTGGTCCTGGCGAGCCCCGTCCTGCACCAGCCCCAGTGCCAGGGTGGGGGTGAGCTCGGCAGCCCCGACCCCGGAGCGGGACGCGGGGGCTCCCCGGCGGCGATGAACGCTGCGGCACGTTCTGAATTTCACAACCTTTCGCAGCTCTTTGCTAGGAATCACTTTCTAATGAGCACAACAAAGTGATAACAATTAATGAGGAAGCAAAGCATTTATTTCTGAGCCCTAATTAACATTATCCCAAGCATTCTCTCAATGCTCTTTTGATGTCATAAAGCATGCCGGAGCTGTAAATGAGCTGTTCGCACATTAACATTGGCATGCCCCCATCCGCTCCCCCTGTTACCCAGACATTAACCGAACCACAACACTTGCTGGAAGTTAAAGGCTGCCTCTTTATTCACAACACAACAAGACAAACAACGGGCAGGTGAGCGGGGCTGCCGTGTCCCCGCGCCACGCCGCGTCGCACGGCCGGGCTCCGGGGGTGTCACCGGGCCACGCGTGGGCAGGCTCGGGCTCCCCTGGCTCGGAGGTTGCACCGGGCAGAGGAGCTTCTTCCATAATCCTCCAGCTCTTCCCAAGCCGAGCGTTTACGCTGCCCAAGGAGACACCGCGGCCTCGGTAGCACGGCTGAGAGCGGCACATCGGTCCTTCCCCAGCCCTGCAGAGCCGGACCTAGCCCGGGCTCCGTGTGCGTGGCTCCGGGAGGTGGAAGGCCACTGAACGGGGATTGCTGCTTCGTGGGATCCTGGCAATCGACGCGCGCCAGGGACGGGCACAACGCCGCGTGTTTCGAGGCCTCCAAGAAGCGCGACGCTGCTTCTCTGTAGGCGTCAGCAGGCAGGCGAGGAGGACGAGGGGTGAGCGCTCGCAGTGATGGACGGTGGCGGGCGGGGAGGCCCGGGGCGATGGGAGCGCCACTGCAAACCACGCTGTGTCGGGAGCGCCGGGAGACGTGGGTCTGGCCCGGCGCCGGGAGGGGGGCTCCCACGCGGAGCACGGCCCTCCCCCACCTGGCATTGTGCTCGGGGCCCAGTCTCACCTGCATCCGAGGACGGCGGCGATCCACCTCTGCACCTGCCTTTGCTTGCAGCTGCGACGGCGGGGGACGGTGCCTACGGCCACCGCTGTCTTGGCACACGCACGAGGCTGCAGCTTATAAATCCACCTGCTTTTCTGTCTCGCCTCCTTCGCCACGGGAACAAACATCCCATCGCACCCCCACCGCCTGCTTCCACCAGCGCGGCAATGCACGCTCCTTTTGTAACGTCGGGAGGTGCAAACCTAGGTGCGAATGCATGGCCACGTTCCTGCTCCCCTCGTGCGCTTGGCTGCTCTACGTGCTCCCTCCTGCGCGCTCTCCCCGCGAGCTGGCGGATGCAGGGGCCACGCGGCTGCTGGGCCGGGCTGCCCGGCTAATTAGAGAGAGGAAACGAGCAGCTTGCCCGCCGCCTGGCCTAGCCCCCACAACCCACACAGTCAGGGTCGAGGGCACGCGGCCATCTCTGCAGCAAAGCAAAGGGCTGGGATGCATTAGCTTCTCGCCTCCCCTGGGCCACCGACCCTCGCCAGGAGCCTGATCCCCGCTCGCCGCATTGCTCGCAGACAGCGCGCCCTGCACCCTGGGGCTGAGCAGCCCTGCGAGCACGCGTGGAGGGGCTGGAGCCTCACCCCTAAGGAACCAGGCGTGTTGCACACGTGTGGCTGGCATGATGCATCTCCAGAGCCGTGAGCATCCCTGCCAGCAGCCACCTCTTCGAATGCACGTGGCCCGAACTCCTTCCGGCGGCCGTGACCCTTTGCATTTGGAGGCCAGGCACGAGTCCAGCCCTCGGGCTGCCGCGCGCACCCCTGCTCAGCTGTGGGCAAGCGACCTGGGTTGTGGGTCGAACCGCCTCTGCAGCCCGCAGGTTAACGCCGCGGCTCGTGGGGGCTGGAGCGAGGGGAGCGGCGCGATGTCCCGTGTGCCATCGGTCACGTTCGTGTCTGCGCCCGAGCAGCGCGCGCTGGCCCCGCGGACGGGAAGCCTGCAGGTCCGTGCCAGCCCATTACAGGGAGATCAAGTCGCTGCCAAGACCGATTGTGCTCAAACGCAGCATCCCCTGAGCAGTTATCTGACTGGTTTCTGTGACTTATCGGGTGCCAGCGAAACTCCTGTTTTTGACGGGGTAACGCAGGCTTGAAGGCAGAAGAGCCCCTCCGGCTCCCACCACATCAGTTCCTGATCCACGCAGATGCATCCCCTCGGTAATAACGCTACAGGGCAAAGGGTCCCAGCTCGGGAAAGATCCCTTGCGTGTGCAGCTGCAGCCCCGCGGGGTTGGAGACGGACTCGTAACAAAGCCCCTCCGGCAAACAAAGCTTGGACCCGGCTCGCCGGCACGAGCGGCCCATCGCCTGGCCCCCCCACCTCGAGGAGGGACAGGAGAGCCCCCCCATGACCCCCGAGGCCGTCTGGTCCTGGGGCCGTGCACGGGGCTGCACAAAAAGCCGGGGCCGCCTTGCAGCCGCCGTTGCGACGGCCTCGCCGCGCCCAAGGGGCCCAGGCTCTGCTTCTTGTCAGAGGTGCTTGCATTTACAACTAGAATGAATGGCTGGTCCTTCGCAGCGCAGGTCAGGGTTTCTTCCTTCGCCCCCGTTTCTTGGTTTCCGTTGGCTTTCGGGATGGAAAGCCCCGAGGTGGGGCCGTTGCCAACCGTAAGCACGGCATCAGCAAAGCCCTGGGCCGGCGGCAGAGCCCCAGCTGCAGCACGTCTGAGAAAACCGGGCACCTGAGCGTCTTCAGGGTGAGAGCAGCCCTCCGCCTCAGCCATTTGTCATTAATTCCCATTTAAAAGGGAGAGGAGAGCTGTGCAAAACATTAGGGAGATAATTGGCCTCTCTTCTAGATTTCAATAAAAGCCAGGGACAAAATACCACTATGTGAAATAACTACTTTAGGATAACAGCACCCATCACCTTGACAACTAGGTCAGAGGTCTGGGAACTGCAGAGCGTGTTCAGCGAGGTGTGAGAAATAAAGGACACCAGGGACGGGGGGAGATACTTGTCTGACCGGCGGAGATGTGAAGACCGCAGCAGACGGTTAGCACCACGGTTTCTAAACGAAAGCCGCTTCCACGAGACAGCGTGTTAGAAAAATAACCCCTGAGACGCCGGAGGAGGCCGTGGCAGGAGCTGCCGAATCGCACGTGGCCGGCACGGGCGGACACGCCGCGGTGACGCTCGCTGTGGCCGGGCTGCCGGGGGCCGGGCTTTCCCCGGGGGCACAAGGACAGGCCCTTCCTTCCCCAATCGTACAGTTGTAGACAACGAGGGTGGGAGGCGCACCGAGTCCAAGCAGGACCAGCCCCGCCAAGGCTTTGTCTACCGGGTCTTAAACACCTCTGAGGATGGAGGGTCCACCGCCTTTCTGGGTAACCTGGTCCAGTGCTTTACTACCCACCTCGGGAGCAATTCTTTCTTAATATCCAACCTCAGCTTGCCTTGCTGCAGCCTGAGCCCATTGCTCCTTGTCCTGTATCTGCCCCCACTGAGACCAGCCCAGCCCCATCCTCGTTGCAGCCCCCGGCAGGGAGGTGCCGGCTGCTATCAAACCCCCCCTCGCCTTCTCTGCTCCAGACTCCATCAGCCCAGGTCCCTCACACAGAAGTCTTTTCTAATGCATGACGTGCCCCAGCCTCCAAGTCATTTTTGTTGCCGTGCGCTGGCCTCTCTCCGACGCGCAGCCCGGCCTGGGGAGATCCTGGGACTCGCCCGGCTCGGACCCCTGGCCGCGCGGCCCTCGGAGGGCGGGGAGCTGCTCCCTGCTGCCCCGGGCTCCCGGGCCGTCCTGCGTGGGAGCTGGCTCCTGTGCCGCGAGCACGCCCTTGCACCAAGCGTCACGCGCTGCACGGGGGCTTTGCACACGAAGCTTGCTAGCTCTGCTCGGGGCTTCACAGCCACGCCGGTGTTTAAAGCAAGAGGCAACTCCAACAGCACAGCCCTAAGGCCCGCAGCAGCGAAGAGACACGGGGTGCCGGGCGTGGAGACCCCGATGGCCTCGGCGGGAGGTGCCGGCAGCCGTCTCTTCCCCGAGAGGCACGCGTGCACACGTGTGACCTCGGGAACGCCTGTGGTAACATGCAAACACATGGAACAAGGCAACGTGGCCAACAAAAGGTGACAACGTAACACGCTAATATGAACAGACGTGAAATCAATGAGAATTTCTATTTAGGTAGGAAATCAATAGGAATTTCAAGGTAGGAAAAAGGGAAATTACTTACCTTTAATTTGAGCGCTTTTTGAGGCCGATCCTCAGCGGATTGACGCGTGGGGCTCACGGGGGTCCCTCCCGGGGCCGGAGATCATCGGGCGGTTACGGGAGTTTGATGCAACGGCTGCAGCGATGATCTCCCGGCCCGCCGCGCGCCCCGTTGCAGACGGCTCCGGTCCCTACCTGGGCCCTGTGACGGCTCCTCGCTTTCTTTCCGCCTTTGAGAGATGGGCCACCCCCCCCAGACAGGCTCAGGGCAGCTTTAAACCCACTGGAGCCCAAGTCCCAGCAGGCAGCAGCTCCATGCTGCAGCTCGTGATTTAAGGGTAAAACGGGCCGTTGCATTTAACTAAAAGCACCAGCATTTTGGTCGTGCGAAAGCGGGAAGGTGGTCTTGGCCAAGCGAACCGAGGCCTAACGCGCAGAGCGGAGGTAGGGGCTGGTGCATGCTTGCCCTCGCAGCCCCCGGGGAGGCGGTCGTCCTCCCCTCTCCCACCGGCAGGTCTGGATGCTGGGTGCAGCCCTCCTGATGCAGGTCGGGGTATCTTCTGGCCCTCGCGCCGTGCTGACTGATGTGCAAGGGACCCCGATGCCCATCGGTCTTGTCCCCGGGGGAGATTTTCAACACACCTGAGCAGCCTAGTCCAAAAGGGCCCAGGCTCCATAGACACTCTCGTGCCTGGGGCAAGCATGGGGGCTCCAGGGGACGTTGCTGCCCCGCATGCCGGAAGGCACACGCAGGTTTCGGGGCAGCCTGGCAGCATCGCTGCTTGCACCGCTGCAAGACGGCGCGACAGCGTCCCCTGCGCCGTCCACCACGGGCCCTGATGGAGGCGAGCGCGAGCTCGCAGCAGCCCCAACCAAGAGTCCCCGGGATTTTACCGCGGCGGTCGCAGAGGTGACATATGGTAGATAAAATGTAATGTTGCCAAATGGGAAGCGAGGCACGGTGGCCGAAGCAGCGTAAAGCAAAGAGCAACGGGAATGGCAGCGAGCTGGTGCTGCAGGGAGGGAAGCCCGGCGCGGAAAGGGATGCCCGCCTGCCCCAGTCACCTCCGCAGACCCCTCCCCGCACCGGCGCTCCGCTCCCCTCCGAGGCCACGGGACGCTGAGCCTGACACGACGCACAGCACCACGCTGCGCAGAGAGCAGTCAGGATCAGGCCGTGGATGCTAGCGAGGGCAGAGGGCCAGCGCCGGGGTCGCCCGTCGCAGCGCTGTGATGCACGATTGCATTCTTGCGAGCAATTTGCAAACTTTCTGTTTTACTCCAGCACCGGTTCCCCGGGCTGCCGGGAGGCCATAAAGCATTGTGTCTGTGCCGACGGCTGGCATAAAAGTTAGAAACTCCTTCGTTGGAGCTGGAATTTAAAAAATGCTGGAGTAAAAAATATTTCAGCCAGGGTGATTTATGCTTAAAATATCTGAATATACGGCTGCGCTGATGGATTTGAATTGTGTTGTCATGCTAGTTGGCAGAAAGAGATGAGATTTTTCAATATGTCAAAGTGGAAATGTTGTTAAAAACACAGTATTAGAAGATTAAGATTCTGACCCTTTACATTCCAATGATCGTAAAAATAAGACTTCCAGCCCATTAAAGAACAGCTTGCCAAGGCATTACACTGAATCACTTCACACGAGGATGTTATAACCCTGTTCTAGCGTATTCATAGGCATCTGCTTCTGTGGCATCCGTATCACGCTGTAAATGGAAATGCAAACCCGAGGACTTGCATGTGCTTTAATAAACTCTGCCCGATCCCACCGAGCGAGCTGCAGGCGAAGCGGCCTGTCCTCCTCCCTGGCAGGGCAGCGCGCGGCCCCCCGAGCAACTCGCCCTCTTCCAGCGCGCTCCCCTTGCGCTGCCCTCGGCGTCTGTGGGCTCCAGCCCGAGCAGGGACTCCTGGCCATGGAAAGCCACGTGCAGCCGTGACTAAAGATACCGGGGCCACGAGACGCGTGCACCCGCGGCACGGCGCGGTACGGAGCAGAGCCTCAGGAGGTCTGGTGCATCTCGCGTCCTTGGGGAGCAAGTGCCACCACGTAGCCGTGTCTGTGCAGCACACGGGAGACTCTGCCCTGCCCCTGGCTACGTGGTGTGATGCGAGTGCCGGACGCCGCTGTGTTTTATTGCACAGAGCCTGCCTCGGACGCTGCTCACCCCTGCTGCGCCAGGCCCGGGAGGTGCGGGGCATTTGCTGGGAGCCCGAAGGCCGAGCTTGTAAGCGGAGCAGGATGCCAAAGCAGCCGGAGGACATCGCGGCCACGTTCCCCCTTGCCGCGGAGGAGGGAGCAGAGCCTGGCGCGGCAGGGGCTGTGCAGGTCCCCGGCAGGGCTCGGGCACCCCCGCGGAGGCTGGACCCGGCTGAGCTGCGGCACGGCTTGGTCGCGCCGCGGGGCGTCCCTTGCACCCAGCCCCTCGGTTCTCAGCCCCGCCGTTCCTCTGTCGCGTGCAAGCTGGGTCGCGCGCCGCGCTGACTTCCCTGCGAGCGCAAGGAGGCCTGCCCTGGGCTCCTGTTCGCCCGTCCCTGCTCACAGCTGGGAAGCCACGCAGTCACTAGCGAAGTGTGGCTCCATCGGTCACCTCTCGGTCACTTAGTGCCGCCGGTTTGTGTATCTCTGGCTACACCTCTCTGGGCCCAGCTACCGCCTGCCTTGGCATGCCACCCATTCTCCGCCGCGCGCAGGAAGGGAGAGCAGGAGCGAGGCCCCTGGCCTGGTCAAACTCCCACCGCTCCCTTGCATCTGGGTCAGCAGCACGCGAGGCACGCGTGGGGGTCTCCGGCAGGCTGCGCGAACCTCCTCGCTCTGCAGGACATCCTCCCCGCCGCCCGAGCGAGGCGCCGGCATCCTGCTGTGCTCCGCAAGTCCCGCCGGCGACTCCCTGCCCCGTGGCGACGTGCTCGTGGCCCCCTCCCAGGGGACAACCTAAGGCTGCAAACGGGATGCGAACCCGCTGCCTGCGCAGGCAGTGACAAGGGGCTCGCATTAAACCAGCCGTGGGGAAGCCCCTATGGCGTAAGGACGGGGCAGCACCTAGCGCGCAGCGCACCCTTCCCGGGTCATGCCGGGCGAGCACGTCAGCTCAGAAAACCCCATCCTGGCTTCCTTGAACTGGACCGTAAAATGAGACCCATTATCGAGACGGGTGAAAGGGAGGCCACCAGTAACGTCCCTCGATGCTTGCTGTCGACCGCTCTCACCGCAGAGAAGCTGGGGCCCGTCTCCCATCACCGCTCGCGCTGGCCCCGGCGGGGTGCTGCCACGCGGTGGAGCTGGGCTCCCGAAGGAGGGGAGCAAACCCGCGTGCAGCTCCCCACGGCGCCACGGCCACGCACCCCGACATCCGCCTTGTGCAGCATTCATCCAGTGTAAACCCAGGCTCCTGTTAGTCGTGGAGAGACGCCGCGCGGCAAGCGCCTGGCGTAGCCCCTGGGCCCAATGTCAGCCTGCCCGTGGAGAGGCTAACGGCAATCCAGTGCCCCGAAGGAGTGGGAAAGGGGGTGTAAGCCCCTGCACGCGCATGTGGCGGGGATGTGCACGCACGTGCACGTGCATCCAGCCATTCTGCTGCAGCTCGGGCTGCAGTGCTGACGCTCCCGGGTGCACAAAAGGCCGGCCGAGGCCTGGAGCAATGCTTGGTGACGCACAGGAACCGGCTAACAAAAACACTCGGTTTTTGTGTGGGGAGGAAGGAACCGCTGCTGCACCGTGGCGCCGACCCGGCCCAGCGTGCGCGCCGCCTGGCCGCCCCTCGACATGCCTCTCACGCTGCCCTGCTGCCCCCTCTCCTTCCCCGCCTGCATCCCCGACCCGCCGCGGCCGAGCCAGGCCCCCGGGAAGCTCCCGAGCCGGGGCAGCCCCCGGCCGTAACGGAAACATGCAGATTCCAGCTCTTATTTGAGGCAGGTCTAAAACAGCGCTGAAGGTTATTGAAAACATAACCAAAGCTCCTCCTTATTTCATTAAATACAAATGTGAGTGGGGTCATCAGTTTTTATAGGGGCTCGTAAAGCATCCCTCTTGTTCAAATAGGCTATCAAATCACCCAAGGCTTCTCTCCACGAGGAGCGCAATAAAACCAGAGTTTCTTCTTTAAGAAACTCATCTCAACATCATAATAAAATAACCTTAAATAATACAGTATGGAACAGTTTTTCAATAACATAATTATAGGCTTCCATTTTTTTCCTGCCAGGTCATTTCTTGGTGTCTATTTTGGATGCCGTAATGCACACCGGAGGGGAGGGGTCCGCCGCGGGGCAAGGGGGGGTTTGGAGCACGTCCTCCGGTCACAGCAGATCACCTTGCCTCTCCTCAGGACGACGCGGGCATCGGCAGAGCCACGCGGGCGTCTGGCCTCGTGCCCTGCGTCCGAGGCTGCGGACGGGGTCAAGAGCCCCGAGACGAGGGGCAGGGCAGCCAGGCGCGGACCCCGGGGGCACCTGGAGGCTCCCGATGGCCCTGGCCGTGCCCGCCCGGCAGCCGCTGGGGTTGCTCCTGGCCACACGCCTCTAGCCAAGGTGCGCGGTGGGTTTGGCTATGACAGGCGTGGCGTGGCGTGTCGTGGCGTGGCGTGTCATCCCCCCCCACGGTGGGTCAAGGAAACGCTCAGGAAAAGGAGCTCCCCCATCAATAGACCGACTTTCCAACCATCTCCCTGGTTCCTCGCCGTAAAACCCTGCAGGCTTCCCCCCCGTTGACTTCTGGGCGGTCCGTGTGGCTGGTTTCTCGGGCGCGTGGCATGGCACGGCCGAGGGGGGAAGGCAACCTCTGGCGTCGGAGGCCCCCACGGCCAGCGCTGCCCCCTCTCCACGCACGCGTCCCGGCAGCCGCGGGGCCTCGCAGCCTGGGCGAGGTGCTCGACGAGGCCTTCCCGGGAACCCCGTGCATAGCAAACAGATGATGCACGTGCGAAACGGCACCGGGAACTCCTAATTTATTTAACATCTGGACTTGATTGCAGAGTAGCCCCAGGCGGGAAAGAAAGAGCCCGTAGAGGCTCGCGGGCCTGCTCGCTTCCAGGGGAAACGTGCCTGTGCCCTGGAAGAGACGCCTCCCCTGCTCTGCAACACGCAACCCCGCATCTTGCTCGCCCCGAAGAGCGCCCCCGGCACCGGGGCACGACTGCAACGGAGGGGCGAGGAGGAGGAGAGCCTTTTAGGGCGGTTCTCCAAAGCAGCGTGTGCAGGGCACGAGCATGTTGCTTTCCTCTTGACACGGGGGTGTCGGACCTGCCCCGTGCTGCGGCCCGTCGTTGGTCCCATGGGGACGGATAGCCGGGCTGTGCGAACCGCCTGCGTGCCCCCCCGCTCTGCTTCTGAGCAGGTATTTACACAATGCGGGTGTTGCTAGTATCACTTGGAAGCACTCATTGAAGTGTAACGAAGCATTTAATTTGCGAACGCGTGGCTCGAAGGCGGTCGCTACCGTGCCGCCGCGGTGCATGGAAGAGATCCCCGGATGGGCGCGAGCGCTTCCCCAGGTGTCACCGCCCGGGAGAAAGCCGTCGGCGGACCACACGGGCACGTGCTTGCTGGGAACGCCGAGCTGCCCGGAATAAAAAGGAAAGCAAGAAAGCAAGGAAAGCAAAGCCTCAAGTGGCAGAGCAGTTAAGGAACTCCTAGGTGTTTTTAATAACATTGATCAGGCCAAATGAAAAAAGCCCGAACACGGGGAGACAGGAGCAGCCGACAGATGCTGACATTCTATCACGGCAGACACATATTGACTAGCGGTCTGAACAAGTCACTCACTCATCAGAGGCCAGCCTGATTGAGTTGCCTCCAGCCAGTAAATGAGCCTTCCATCCACTGCGGGTCGAAATGAACTGCAATCTTTTCAGACCTCGTTGCTGGCCAAATGAGAGATTTAAAACCCTGGAGGACTCCAAATGAATTTACCAAGGAGCCACAGTAACTAACAAAGCTGCAATATATCAGCGTGCAGGGGATCCTGGGTATTGCACTTACTGTTCCTTGATCAACCCGCGTTGAACAATGCAGAGGTAAACAGATTAAGCAACATGAGGTGTGTAAACCTTTTATGGTTTCTTTAAGGATTTGAAGGTTTTGATGAGAAAACATTACAACTTTCCCCGGGGAAATCCACTCTCATTGATTTAATGTTTGCTCGCATGCTAGCTGTCAATTTTCCAAGCGCTTCAGCAACAAAATTCGTATTTGATATTTGACAGATCCCTGGCTATTTTGCATGAACAAAGCTGCTGCCAGTGGGGCTCGGGTCGGGGAACGCGCCTGGGGGCCGACGCTCGCAGGCCGGCTCAGACGGCGCGGCAGAGGCCAGCCCTGCCGGTGCACGACCGGGCAGCGAGCGGACGGCGCTGGCTGAACGACACCCTCGTCCCAGCCCTGCCCGCCGTGCCCTCCGCCCACGCTCGCGGGGCCGCGTCCAGGCTGGGCTCCTCCTGGCACGCCTCGCCTCCCCCATTCTCCATCCGTCCGGCGGTCAGAAGCCCAGCTTGCGAGGGCCGCTCCTGCGGCATGGCCGAAGCCAGAAGCCTCTTTGCGCTCCTCCCCGGCTCAGCAGGAGCATCCCAACCCGCCGTCCTCTGATGCTCGCCTGCTTTGTTTCCTCAAATCAAGACTTCCTGGAGGAAAAACCCGCGCCTTCGCACCCTTCCCTGCCCGTCGGTGCCGAGGACCCTTCGGAGACGAAGCACAGCCCTGCCACCAAGGCCCCTTTGCTGCTGCTGTTTGCAAGCTCTGGCTACTGCCGAGATGCTCCCGCTGAGCAATACTCGTCGCCCCTCGCATCCCCACGGCCGGGCAGGACAAAGGCATGCAACTCCCGTGCAGTCCCCA
>JAGPOW010003310.1:25589744-25615022 GCA_030014935.1 Caiman crocodilus | reverse complement strand
GCCACCTGCTCAACGGCGGCCGAAAAATGGCAAAGTTTGCAAACTGGAAAGTTCATGGTTTCAGAGCTGGAAAACCTCACACCGAAATGTAGAAACGTGGAGCAAGCCTCCTGGATCCTGGCTCACGGCCGGCGTCGCTGAGAGCCCCCCGAGACCGGTGCGGCCTTCCCGGCACCCGGGAGACGCTGGGACCCCCGGGTCCCCGGACCCCCAGGCCTTCCCGAGGGCTGCGGGCAGCGTGGGGAGCCCGCACAGCTTTGCTTTCAACGCGTCAAAACGGAGCATCTTGGGCGTTCGTAGCCCGCGAGCCGGCCCGGGCGCTCGCCGATGCCACTTCCTGCGGCGACAGAGCCGAGCGCCGCAGCACGGCGGCTCCGCAGGAAACGGGCCGTCCAAAGGTGAATATAGAAACAGTTAAATTATATTTCCTGTGGGGGTTTTTTTTTTTATTAATTTCATTGCGATAATATGTTAAACGCCAGCACCGTGAAAATTAGTGTTAATGAACATTAAATGTGTTGGACAATTTAAATGGTGTGTATATATCACCTCTCTTATTATTGGGATTGGCCCACTGGTAATATCCTTTTATCGATCCTCTGCCTTTCTCCTTGGCGGTGTCCCTGTGGAAGTGGCCATGAAGGACACAGTAAGCATACGGCTATCAGAGACATAATCTTTTAGCACTTTAATAACACGGCGAGCAGCCATCGCCTACCAGCCCTTAATAACTGTCTCCGTCAGCTCTTTAGAATTTGCAGATTACAGACTCCTTCTAAATCTTCCTTGAAAAGGCCAGGCGCGTGAAAGAGCCCTACCTGGGCGCCCCGCCGCGCTCCCGGCCCCGCCGCCCCTCCCGGCGGCAGGCGAGCCTGTCGAAACAGCGCTTCCTCCCCACCAAAGCAGCAATTGCACGGGCTATTTAGAGCCGGGAAGATACAGGATCTATATATAGATTTTGTATCCCAGCTTGCGGGATTCTGCTTTATGCTGGCGTGTGCTTGCCTCCGAGACTCGCCCTTAATGAGGTTTGTGCAGTAATATAGATTTAAGAGTAGAGGTACGAGGCGGGGTGACTTGCCTTGCACTGACTGTGGCCCACGACAGGTTTCACGGTAATACGTGCCCCAGGGAGTCGCCCTTGACCCGTGTCGCCTGCGCCCCCGGCACCGGCTGCTCTTGTAACAGCAAAGCAAGCCCCCGCTGAAACGGAAACGCGGCAGCACTCGCACGCGCATCCGTCCCACACTCGTGTCGCACGCCCTGTGTCGGTGGCCGCAGTTTCAAGCTTGCGGCTATGCAGCAGCTGGGTTTTGAGGGGGGCCGAGGCTCGCGGGCGAGCCCCCCCATCCCCGCAGGGCGTCAGAGGCACAGAGCGAGAATGCCTCCGTTGCACCGCGGCCTTGCGCGGCACGACCCCGTGCTGCGTCCGCGGAGGGGTCCTGCCTCGCGCACCCCGAGGACCGATTCCCGGTCCACAAGGCGCGGGGAGCACCCTGCACAGCATGCACATCCATGTCCTCCCGTGCATTTCTCCCGGCCTCGTCTCCACGCTACAAGGGCGGGCCTGGCGGAGCGATCCCATTTGGGGGCACCCAACCCGAGGCCTGCAGGGCTTTGGCTTCTTGAGGCCTTTTCGGAAGACCCCCTTTTTTCAGGGGCGGCTTCTGCTCCCCGGGCTCCGGCTGCCCCGGGCAGCAGGCCCAAGTCCTCGGAAAGGGGGAGCACGTGTGAGCAGCCGCACAGCTAGAGCTGCGCTTAAAGCAATGGGCTCAGCATCACCCACGGCCCCTCTCGTGCCCCCTTCGAAAACACGGGTGGGAGGAATTTACCCGGCCGGCGCCTGGAAAGAGAGCGGGCGGGCCGTGGCTCGAGCAGACTTTGCAGCCAGGCTCTAACGAGCTTTTATCCAGAGGAGCAAACACGGGGTTTGGAAGGCTTGACATCTGGCAGGACGGGGCCACCGCCGCGGGGGGACGCTGCTCGTTGTCCCGGTCTTGAGACAATCTGGAAAATGTCACCGGATCCAGCATCCCAGCTCCAAAGCTGAAGGGCACAAGGACCGTCTTAGCCAATGGTTTCGCCAGCATTAAAAGACATCGGTATTATAACCAAGTATTTTGGCTTAGTCTGGTCGACAGGAACGGTTACCCCACGCTCCCTGAAACGTCTCCAGCCAATTATTTACAGGCTGCATCTGTCGGTATTTACGTTTTAGCTGCACGTTTATATGCCTCTAAAACAGACGGGCTGCGGAAAGGGCTCTCGGTAAAGCGTGGCCAAGGAAGAAGAAAATTACCCAGGCTGGGGAAAACCGCCCAGAAGAGGGAATTCGAGTCCCAGCTGCCCTGTCTCGGGGGGGCACTATTTCGCAGCTGCTGCCGGGAAGCTCAGGCAGTATTTTTAATTATATTTTTTTCTAAACTTCTGGTTTATAAAGAATGTGGTAAATTCAATTTTGTGTTTTATTGTTCGAGATTCATAACCGACGTTGCAGAGTAAATTTAATACACAGCGCTTACACTTTAAAGTGTTTTAGTTAATAAAATGCATAAAAGTAAATAGGAAAATCAATGCTTTTGTTAATATTTTGTCATTTTTACACATTTTTAAATTCATAGCAGCTTTACTAGCACACGCTGCTTCCCATGTGCGCTGGCTGGGTACGAACTGGAAGACGCTGAACAGAGACGTGTGCTCATGGAAGTGCGGGTAGCACCGCTGCCGTTAACGAGCTTTCCTCCCTGGAAAAGCCCCTCGGCCCTCGGAGCAGAGCCGGCAAGGCCGCGCGGCCGGCGGAGCTCGCTCGGCGCTGGCACGAAATCTGCTTCACGCCGTGGCCGGCCCCAAACGGGCGAGCACGTGGCACCGCTCGTGGAGAGCTCAGCCTTCGCGACACAGGCCCCAGCGCCACAGCTGACACCCGGCAGCCCAGGGACCGGCGCACCGCGGCCCCGTGACGCCCTCTTCCCTCCGGCAGCAAGGGCTCGGGGCTGCTCTGCCCGGGCGAGGCTCCAGCTCGGGCGCCCGTGGGCACTGCCCTGTTTCTCGCGGCGCCCGGGGGCTCAGCCCGGAGGCCGTGGAGAGGAGAGGAGAGGAGAGGAGGCGGCGCAGGAAAGCGCCCTCGCTGCAGACAGTCTTGGAGGCAACGGGACTCTCCGCGGCATCCGTCCCAGAGCGAGGCTGGAGAGACACCAGGGACAACGGGGCCCAGGGGCGCGGGGCTCGGGGAGTTGGCAGCGAGGAGTGACGGGGTTTGGTGTGGACGCAGAGAGGGGCTGGCCTGCCCGCCTGCCTCGCCCTTCGGGGGAGGATGTCTTCGGACACTGGAGGCATCACCGCGGCTGGTGGTCCTGCAGCCTGCAAAGCCCTTTGCCGGTGTCCGCAAGCCTGGACACGGGGCTGCCAAGAGGGGCAGGGTAGCTCGGTGGCTGTGGCCGGCCTGGCCTGGCTTGCTGGCAGGATGCCTGTTGCCACTGTCCCGTGCTTGGTCTCTGCCTGGAATGTCCCCTCCGGAACGACTCCTCCGCCCGGGGCTGGAGATGCAGTCCGCTCCGTGATGCCACGACCCCTTCCTGCACGGGACGTCCCCGGGGCTCGACCGAGAGATGGTGCAATGCAGTGCAGTCAGCCCGTGCTGCCGGGAGCTCATCTCCCGTGCCCACCACAACCCGGGTTACGCGGGCCCTCGTCCTGCTGCCGGGGAAGGCTGCGGGCACGCGCGTTGCTTCTTGCGCGGCACTTGCAGCCGCCAAGGGGCCCGGCGGTGGTTGCAGCCATCTCCTCCCAGCACCGGTGTAAGCTATTTCCTGGCATGCCGCGCACTAGACTAACCGGTGGACATCATTCTCCCCGCACATAAACGGGAGGCGTTTGGCTTGCAGCGCGGCTCGCCAGACGCCGCCGGCGCGCAGAGGCAGAGTTTGGGGCTCAGCCCTGCGCGGTTTCATTTTAGTCCCAAGGTTTCTCGTGGCGCTCTCCGGTAATGTAATTGCTTTATCAGCCTGTCCCGCGAGACGCAGTGTGGAGGCACCAAGCTGCAATCTATAACCCTGTTATAACATTCAGATGCTTATTATTACATCAGGCCCCTGTCTTGGGCAGAAATGGAATTTTTGATGGCATTAGCCTTGTTGTCAGTTTGCAATCTGACGTTTCCTCTGGCCAGAGGAGGAAAAAATAGGATCAGAATGAGATGGGGACAAATAGATGTGAGCAAACCAGAAAACCTCCAACTTAGCGCGTGCACATCCATGCAGAACCGGCTCACGAGAGCCCCCGCCAAAACACGGCCAGCTCAGCCTCGCGAGGGAGCCGACAAGTTTCTTCCTGCGCAGCCCGGCGGGAAGATTCCCGACGAGAGGGAAAAACCGGGAGAAAGAAGAAATTCCATTTTCTTTGTGACTTTTTAAACCGCACGGTGTTAACAGCCACATGGAAAATCTTTCTCATTAACACCTAGGGCTCAGGGGGAATGTTGTCGGCGAACGCCTTATTGCATATAACCCCAAACCCTTTAGGACCTCGAGACGCGCAGACGAACCGGAGTAATGACCTGGAAAGAGTCCTCCGGGTCTGCTGCAGTAATGATGTGGCTGGCTGTATTTTTTTAATATGAGGAAAGAGATTAAAGAAAATAACAGCCCTGCTTGACTCGTTCATTATTACGGAGGTGAAGTGACCACTAAGAAATGATGACAGAAACCTTGCTCACCAGTCACCGGGACCCGAAAGGGGCGACCCGCACGCCGCCTGCCCACGGGCAGCATCATACATCCAGGCGCTATCTGAGAGGGCTGGATTGTAATGAAAAATAAATTTGCAAAACAGCCTGATATGAGTTAATCCATAAAGTGTTTTATTACTTCATTCTCCTGCATTGAATCCATCATGCATTTCTCTGGCAGCACAGTTTTAATTACTTTTAATTTAAATATATGCATCCGCTGCTCAGATTGGTTTTGACGTGGGGGAAATTTGAAAAAAGGCAATTATTGTCCTTCTCCACCCCCTCCCTCGCCCTTCTCGCAGCCCCCTCTAACGACCGCGGGCCGGGTCTGCATCTAGCCCGAACGAGCCCGCGTCAGGCCAGCGCTCGGCCCCGTTGGGGGCTGGGGAACGTGACCCTGAGGGAACCGGGCTGACCCCCCCGTCGCACTGGGGACCAAAGCCCAGCGAGCCAGGCCCGCTCGCCCAGGTCCCGCCTCGCTGCTGCTGGCCAGGGTGAAGTCGCGCCCGGGCTTTCCGCAGAGAGCGGGTGTGAGTGGGGCTTCAGGGGGTCGGCCCCCGGGCAGGCTCCAGTCCAGCACCCCGCAGGAGGCATCCTGATTTGTGCTGTCTCTAAGCAATAACCCCTCGGAGGGTCCCTGGGTGATGCGGCGAGCCCTGGCCCCACTCCCAGACCGTTCCCTGCAGGGTCAGGCATTGCCCCCGGCCCGCTGTCCCCGGCAGGTGGTCTCCCGGTCCGCTCGTGCCCCTCGGCAGGCTGCAGTGGCTCGGGGCGATGAGCACCATGCCGGCTCTGCCATCTGTGCCAAGGCCCAGCTGCCCGACGCTGGACCCAGCTGCAGCCCACATGGTGCCCTGCTCCGGTCTCTGGCACACAGACGGCTCCCGGGTGCCCGACTGCTCTCTGGCCAGAGAGGCAAGGGAGGGAGACGGAGGCTCATGTCGAAGCAGCCGAGCGTCCCTGGGTCTCGGAGTGGCGGCATCGAGCCCAGCCGCCGAGGCGGGCGTCCTGTCAATGCCACCGCGTGGCTCTGCTTCCACCTGCCCACCTTCTTCGTGACCAGCCCGGCCCTCTGCCCACCTCCCGGCAGTCTGCCGCCCCAGCCCCAGCTCCCGCCGCATGCAGGGCTGCGGCCAACACAGCCCGTGCAACCTGCGCGGGGCAGCGAGGGATGCGGATCCCACGACCCCGTCCGGAGCAGTGCAGCTGCTCCCATTGGAAACCCCCAGCGATGGGGCAGTTCCCCGTTTTTCACCGTTCCCCTTGGAACCGGAGGCGTGAGGCAGCCCCAGATCTCAGCAGGGCCGGGCAGGCCTGTGTGCGGGGCAGAGCCCGGATCTGTCGTCTCTGGGCCGGAGGTATCTTCAGTCCAGCCGGGCCCAGCTGCTTTCCTGTCGGCTTGCGAGCGTGGCAGGAGCAGACGCCACCGCCTCTGTCAGCAGCGTCCCCGCCGCGCCGCGCCGCACCAGGCAGCGCTCGGATGTGCTCAGCAAATATTGAACTTTGTTCATGTAATTGAATTAAAATGTATTAACCTTTTCTTAAAAGCAAACCCTCATTACAGTTCTTATTCTGGTCTCCTACCGAGGCCCCACCACCCGCTCGCTGCCCAGCTCGTTAAACATCACCCAAAGAGAGGCGATCTCCCGAGGGCCCGGGGGGCCGATAGACTAGACTCACCGCCGCGGCCGGGCTCTGCACCAAGACCCCGTCTGAGCACCTCCATGACGGGGCGGGCCGGTCCTGCTGGGGGGCCAGGGCCAGGCCACGTCCGTAGCGCGGGAGCAGCCTGGGTCTGACGAAGTGCCCCAGGCCCCTGCCTGCCCCCCACGCGTGAGCCTGGACCAGGTCCCAGCGGGAGGTTTGGGAAGTTCACACTGCTCACGCTGATGGTGACGTTCATGCCCCTGCGCCCAGAACAGGAGCGCGGCCACTGGCCTCGCAAGCCCCCGCGTCCCCGACGTGTCGCCGAGGCCCGGCTCTGCCCAACGCTTCAGGAAGCAAAATGCATTGCACTTGGAGTCTAACGTGAAGCGGCCACCCAGCAAGCATCCATCGCCTCGCTCGGCCCTCGCGGCTCCAGCACCCTTCTCCCTGCCCAGGCTGGGCCAGGCCGTGCGGTTTCCCAGTCCTACAGCAACGAGCAGTCCTGCAAACCCTCGCTGCCCGCATCCGAGAGGCAGGATGACAGGGAGCAGCAGCACGCTCGGCCCCGAGCTCAGGAAAAGCCTGCGCTGCCATCGCATCGCTGCAGAGTCACTGGAGCAGTTCGGCGCGTGGCTGCCTGCCAGCCCTTCGCTCGGGTCTCTGCTATCAGGCAGCGGTGCAAAGATGGCACATGCCCTAAAGGACGGCGCTGGCTTGGCACACAGCTTGACCTTGCTCATCACAGACAAATTCCTGTGCAATAACTATAAAGGGAAGATCTGTTAATTGTAGCACATAAAATCTATGATTACTTCGGCTAATCTGTCAAGGCCGGGAAATATTGACTATTCTGCAATGAGACAACAATTTGCTGCCGCATCTGTGGAGGCGAGGCAACCCGGAGGGGCTCCCTGGCCGCCGCAAATGCAACTATGGCAGCACGCAGTGGGCTTGAATCCCCCACCGGTGATGATGGAGCCAGAGGAGACGGGCAGCTCCTCCAAGGCCAGACAGATTTAGGGACATTTCTCAGACAGTGCAATGCGCCATTAGGGACCAAGGCAGGTTTAAATGAAAGGGGTGAGCACGACTGTCTTCTAGCAGTGCTGGGGTGGGGTAGAATTCAGGTAGGTCCGTGGAAAACTGGTGTGTCAACAAGTGCTCATTTAATGCACATTAGCCTGATTTAAAGCACATGTCTAGACATGAGCATCCTTAACATGCCTTGAAAATGGCAATGCAAGGCTATTTGAGCCTAATTCAATACCTACATAAAGCAGGTATCAAACTTACGTGTGACTATGTAAATCACACCACCAAACGTGTAGACGCGCTAATGCGCATTAGTGTGGTGTGTGTCCATTGACTTGGGACTAACGTTTTTTCCCAAGTTAGTCCGCACACCCGTGTTAATGGGCATTAGCGCACGCACATGCAGATGTGTGTCTAAATTGCCTTAATGCGCATGAGAGTGATGCACGTGAAGTTTAGGCAGCAGAAAAGCACGTGAAGACACCCCCAGTGTCGGTGAAAGGCAAGGCTCAGGGCTGCAGGGGTTGGCTCAAAGCCAGCCGTGTCTCTGGAGAGCGGGACGGGCCAGAAATCACGCCCAGGCCCTGGGGCGACGGCCCACGAGCTGCACCAACCCCGTGAGCAGCACCAACCTGCCGAAAGACTGCCGGGGCCCGGGAACATCCGTAGCACTTGTGGTGTCGCCCTCCCCCTGCTGATAAGATTAAGAGCCCCTGCATGCAGATGCCAAGCTCGCCAAGCCATTACTCGCTCTGTTTTAAGTGTTTAATTGCATAAAATGACATCATGTTTATCTCGGCAGCATTAGCATCTAGTGTGCAGTGTCAAGGCAGTAAACATGTGTGATATCATCAGTCATTATGTGGACTTAAAATCAATTGCTCTCACGGCACCCTCTTGTACAGAGAGGAGCACAATACATTAATGAACTTGAGCAAGGACCTAAGTGACAAGACGGAATAGCATAAATGATATCACTTACCATGTGTTATCTATAACAATGAAGTGTCTCAAATAATAGAATTATGGATTCCAAAGAGGAACACAAGTTATTGAGATTCACGCCATGGGAGCATCAGCGTGCACTCGTTACCAAAATCAGCTATAAATTAATCTGATTTAAGACTGGCCGTGGGTTGTGTAAGACACCGATATCTCTAATCAGATTTATTTCATAAATCTATTCACTTACATAATCTATTTGTCTGCAAAACTTGACTAAGCAAGAATTAAAGATATGGGTCAAAACTGTTCTCCCAGCTTTATGGTAATTTCACTTAGGCCCATGTAAACAGTTCTCTTGGCAACTTATTAATCCCATTAATAGCTAAAGAAAACATATTTAGCTATCAAAACACTTGGTTCCAGCTGACTTCCGTGATAAAGACTTCAGACCAAGTGAATTTATGAATTTAACAAGATTATCTAGTTAAATAGCTGTTCTTTTCAGAGTTCATATTTCTAAATAAATTGTCAAGGAAGAACACAGCATAATCTTTGCCAGAAGCGGACGGTGATTGTCTCTTGACCCTTACCGCATTGTTCCTGGTAATTATTTGCTCCCCCGGGGCTTCCTGAGGCTTTTCAGACATTCAGTGTGAATCCTTAAATTCATTGTTTACTTCTAAAAATGGGGCGAAAGCACCGGGGACAGAGCAAATCCTTTCATCTCCCCTTAACCGTCACGAAATCATTGCGTGCCCCGTGGCGGTCCGAAGTTCAGGCTATCTCGGAGTGAGAGCGGCCGTAGCTCGAGGTGGATGATTTGCAAAATCAAAGCCAACGTAGATGACGTCCTGTCAGGCGACACAGACCGCTCGAGCACAAGACTGCGAGTGCTGACCAGGACGAGGCACGTGCCGCGCACCTCTCCTGTCCCGCAGCTCGCGGGCACGTGCTGCGGCAGGGGAAAAACGCCCTCCGTGCCCCCGGTCTAAAATGATCTCTTCCCTGCTCATTAAGAGGAATCCTCTCTCTTCCCCGGGCCACCCCGAGCCAAGCCCGGCGGCTGGACCAGGCGATGGGCTGCAGGCTGGGAGCCAACGGTGCACGTTGCGACCCGCAGGCTGCAGGCTGCGCCCGGCCGAGAGGAGAGCGCACCGTCCCGGGCACCGGGGAGAAGGCGGATGCGAGCCGAACGTGCACCACGAGGGACCGAGGCAGGTTTGAACGAATGTGCACGGAGAGCCGGAAGGCCGTGGCTTCCCCTCTCGGGCCCCAGCAGCCAGCGAGGACGCTTTGCTGCTTGCCGTGCTAGGGCTCTCTCCGAGCACGGAGACAAGGCTTCGAAAACCTGAGCAAGGTCGGTCCTGTTGCAGTAGCAAAACCACACACCTGCCTGGCTTCCCAGCACCCAGGTCTCACGTCCTCAAACGCGGGCCGTGACTGTGCGCTGGCAACTGGGTCTGCTGCTGCTCAGGCATCCCTGGGCGAGGGCCTTGGACCTGCTTATGAGAAGCCAAGGGTGAGCTTTGTGCTGTGGGCAATTGCTGGATGGTTCGGCTCCGACGGCTAGACGTGTCATCGCACAAGGCAGCCGGGCATTGCAGCCTTGCAGCTGGAGCCGGCTTCCCGCGTCCCCTTGCGGCGCAGCCCGCAGGGGCCAGGACACCACCGTCCGCAGCCTCGTCCGTGTGCATCTTCCAGCACCTGACGGAGGGAGCTTGTCCCATGAAAGCGTGTGCTACATGCAGAGACACGTACACACACTCATTTGCACACGTGCACGTGCTTTGGTTAGTGTCTAAGGTGCCATCCTGCCCTGCCTTCCACTTTCCTGCGCTTCCCAGAAGCTTCCCGAAGTTTTGGATGAGTGGGACACGTCGTTTGCTCGCTCACAGGAAAAAATTCAGCGTGCGACGGGTGCCAAGCCCGCACCTGTCGGGGTCCGAGGGACTCTTCTTCAGAGAAGAGACTTTAAATCATCTTTTCATCTTTGCGTCCGAGAGCAGGGAGCGCGGCGCCGGAGCGAGCGAGTGCAGGCCGGCATGGCCTGGGCCGTGGCCCGCGGCGCCGTGCCGCTCCCGCTCCTGCTCCTGCTGCACCGTCCTCCGTCCCGGCGGCGTGCCCGTGTCTTTCTGGCCATTGGGGGTCACTGTTCCTACAAAAGCCGCGGCTCTGTTTCTCTCCCGGATTATTAAAAACAATATTTCCGCTACAGCTGGCTCCTGATTTGGCTGTTATGTTAAGCTACAATGAAAGGGTTTGTTGGGATTTTTTTTTTCTCATTTACAGCAACTTCCTTAACTTCACTTTGCATTTCCTCTCAGTCCTGCTGAAACGCAGCTCATCTGCCACCCAAACCTCCACCAAGACGGCCCGAGCAAGGCTGGTTGTGAGCACGCCTCTGCCCGCGCGGGCGGCCCTGCCAGGGACAGCAGGAGGGGAAACCATTTCTTTTCAACGAGTGCCTGGATCCCTTTTATTTTGTCTTTCGCTGCAGATTACACGAGGAAAAAAAACCCAAGGTGTCAATCAGCTCCAAAACAGCTGAGCTGATCTTACTTCTTTTACAGATCGTAGTCGAGCCAAACACTCCCCGAATAGAAAAGCACAGCAAACTCATAATAGCTAAATTGGTGCTTTTAGAGCCCAAATTTAACGTGCTTCCTCGGGGACGTCTTCCCAGCGTGGAGGAAAACAAACAGCAGAGAGCTAATGTCTACGCAAGGCTAAACCTGCGCCTCCTCCCCCTGCCACCCCTGCGAGGGCGAGGCGCCTGGGGGGGCACCGAGCCCCCGGCCCGCGAGCCGGCCCCTCGGAGGCGCCGGAGCCGGGCATCTTCCTCCTGGAAAGCAGGCGATAAACGTTCCGGCAGGGCACGGGAACCCGATGCGGCACGCTCCCCTGAAACCAAAGGAAATTTGTTTTTAATTTGTTGGAGTTTGTTTTTTAATTTTAAATCTGCGATTCCGTTGGTTCGCCAGAAAATGCCTTCTCGGGGACTCGGCTGCAGGAACAAGCATAAAATGGATAACGAGCGAGTCGATTAGGCAGCGCCGCCTCGGCATCTGAGCAGGGGACTGGGAGCCAGGAGCTCCTGAGCGTGCCGCCTGGCTGGCACGGCTCTTGGAGGGCCCCGAGGCACGCCGCGCTCAGCCCTGCCGGCCCCGGGCCGCCACGGCGCCCGAACGATGGGGCAGCCGCGTACTCTGGCCCGAGGCACCTTCTAAATGAGGCTTGCCCGTCTCCGTCCCTCGGGGAAGCTGGCTGCTCTGCACGCCTCGGCCCCTTGCCGGGCTCGCGCCGACCCCTCACGTGCCGGATAACCGGGCGGACCGGCTCTCCCCCGCCCCGCGGGGCAGCCATGCCCTCCACCCCCTCGGCTCTCCTGGGATTTGGAGTCAAGCGCCTGAGACCGGGACGCCGTCCTGGGCCTGGAGCCAGGAACAGGGCGAGGGCCAAGCAGGCGGCAGGCATCCTCGTGCGCCAACGCCTTCCGAAGGCCTGGCCTGGACGGGACGCCGCACCTCCACCTCCCGTCGCAGGCGCGCAGGGTGCGGGGGAAGGAACTTAAAGAATGCATTAATCAGCAAATGCTAATAATTGCACGAATTCATCAACACGCACTTTTAAACATCCTTTCCTCTTCGCTGCTAGCAGTCGCTCCTGCTTCCCGTCGCAGGGTCGCGTCCCCGCGAGACGCTCGCAGCGTGCAGCCCGCTCCTGGCCGACCCTGCCGCTGCCCTTCCTGCCAGCCCAGGGCCCAGGCGGGAGCTCTCCCCCGTGGCACGCGTGTCCCACACGCCCTGTGCCAGGCGTCCCGTGCAGGAGAGGAGAGAGTCCTGGAGGAGTCTGCCCACCTCGGGGGCTCGCAGATTAAAACCCGTCGTGCTGATTTCCCGTTGCTTAATTCATCTTCGCCGCTAAAAACCGTAAGCGGCTCCTTCACAAGGAGCGGTAGCGCCCGGCCAGGCCACGCGGCGATGCCGCCAGCCCCTCTCCTCTGCTAGGACAAACGTGGGGTTTGAAACCCGCCAAGCTGTGGCCGGAGACCCCGCTAGCCCGCTGCGCAGGATGAGTCCCGGGCGGTCCACGTGACGGGGATCCCATCATTTACTCTAGGTCTAGGCCAGGAGTCTGCTCCCTCTGCCTCAGCAGCTTCCTTGCAGGGACCTGCCAAACAATTCCTCCTTTATTCGTGACCTGTAATGGATTGCAAACTAGAGGCCACCGCCCGAGCCCGGCGCTCGCAAACGTATTTCCAAAGCAGGTCTGTCTGAATAACGCCGGCGCCGGGGCCAGAGAGGCGGCTCCCCAAGAAGCGAAGCGCGCTGCTGCGGGGCTCTTGCCTGGCTCTGGCTTCGCGCCCCTGCCCGGGGGCCGCGGGGCTGCTCGGGGGGCCTCGCAAACGCGCGCGCTGCTCAGACCGCATTTTGTTGGATGTGGAAAGATAAGTCATTCGAATATCAGCTCCATCCAGTGATTGAGACGTGCCTTCTGCAATTCAAAGTACATAATTTCCTAGCAAAGCCTCCCTGTAGAAAGAATCCAAGTGCCAATTAGTTTGCTGGATGAGCCGAGAGCTTTATTATTCACAAACACCTTGCCAATGTAATTCTGCAACGGCATTCAGACTCCGGCATCCCACCTACCGCGAGCGCAGAGCTGGAGCACTTGAAACAAATTGGATTCCTTTTCTCTGGGCCTCTCTGCTTTGATTCCCTTTATTTTATCTTTAATTTGATCTTAAATACTGTAAGATGACAGAGGAAAGGATCTCCCTGAGCAATGCGCAGAATGCTAACTTTCGCTTCTCAAAGATAGCGCTCGTTTTGGACGCTAAACCAAACACAGCTCAGTCATTCGCAACACGTCTAAACATTCGTTACCGAAACGGCCGCAGCAGAGCCCAATGTTTGGATTCCTGATAAATATTAGTATAAGCCTTCGTGGCAGAAACGAGACCCTGAACGTCCTCCGAAGCTGGGAGAGAAGCCAGGGCTCCCCGGTGGGAACGGATCACTGGTTTGTTAACCGCAGGAAATATCTGGTTACTTGTATTCGCTCAGGGTATCACAGGCTAACATTTATTTAGCCAATTAATCATCAGTTACGAAAAAAAATAAAGGAACAATTTCGTTAATAATATTGTTTCTGGATCAATAGATTTTATACAAGAGCCTTTCTGCCCATAAATTGGAGGGCAGCTCCCTGAGACACATCCTGCCTGTGCTTCTACCTTGAATTCATCAGAAGATATTAAATAGGTCATTGGCGTAATAAGGGCCAAATTTGCTTCTCATAGATCACAGTGGCCAGTGCTCATAGGGTCCAATTATCCCATATTTGGTCAATAAACCATTAACATACAGCCAGGGATGTTAATAACCGTTTCATGAAAAAGTCTTGGTAATTTATGAGATCAACATTGGTTAGCAAAATTAATAAATATTTCATTCTGCAAGATTTATCCTAGGACGTTTCAGTGTGATGGAGGAAGCACCATGGTGGAGAGAGAGGGACCGCGCGCAGATAAAGGAAAAGAGCCTAACCACCCGGCCCATGGTGCCTGGGTTTCACTCGGGCTAATAAAAATTTACTTCAAATCCTATAGCTAATAAATCCAGAGGGTGTATGAGGGAGTCCAGTAAAACCTGACTTAACATTATGTTAGTGCTATTAACAATATTTATATAGATGTCATTTCACGGGAGGGTTAAAGCCGGTAAATTATGAGCCAGGCAGAGCGAGTAGCACCAGGGAACCGGCACATCTGGACCGATTCGGCCGCTGCAGCCGACACCTGCCAGGTAACGCGGCCTGCGGCAGCGCCGCGAGGCCACGGTGCGAGGCTCGGGTCTGTCTTTGGAGAGTGCCCGACCGGCCCGCTCCCGCCTTGCGTTTGAACGACCGCAGTGGTGAGCACCGTAAATTAAGCCCTCTTTGCAGTGGACGGTCATAACAAAATATAAGAGATGATCGCAATAAATACACGACAATAAAATTATACGTTACTCAATATACCGCTGCTCTAAAAAGGTGGCGCGCACACGCACGTGGTCGATTTTCTACCTTTGGCGTTTTACAAGGACAGTCCCCTGTCAGAATACTTTCCGCTCGGTAACGGCAGAGGTCAAACCTGGATTTCTTTTTCCTGAAGCTGTCCGAAGCGAAGTGAATGTGATGATTTCACACCTGTTTTCATTGCAAAGACGGACTCTCGAGTCGGCCGCCCGGGCACCGGGGTGCGGTGAGCACGGCGGTTACTGCCTCGAGTCAGCACGGCGCTAACGTGTGCACTCGACGGGAAGCAGTCACGAAGCACGTGGCCACAGACCCCGCGGGCTCAGGGCTCTGCTGAGTGGGCAGGTGCACCCCCTCCCCCCACGGGGCGCCGCGCCCCCCCAGGCTGCGTGGGCACGAGTGTCTGTCACGCTCGTAGTGTGAGCTGGGCTCCCGGCACGCCTGGGCTTTTGCTGCAAAAGACCTTTTTGTTGCTGAAACCAGTTTGGCGTACAACCAAGCGCTGCCCAGGGGCTGGACCTGCAAAGCATCGGTGCGTGCACGAGCTTCCCCTGCCTTCGCTGGGTAGCGTCAAGAGCTCTCCCTCCCGGCCCCCACGACCCAGCGACCAGGAGCGCCAGCGAGGCCCCCGCCCCGCCGCGGCCTACCTGCGCGCGGCCTGTGGCACCCCGTCTCCAGGAGACGTCGCTTTGGCAAGAACGAAGCGGGGAAATGTGGAGCTGCAGAACGGAAGCCCTGTGCTGAAGCAGACCGGCACAGGTTGGCCTTCGCCGGCGTAGCTTCCTCCAGCCGCAACCTGGTCGTCTTGCTCACGCGGGAAATGCGCCTCTTGTCCCCGCTGAGCCCCTCTCTAATGCGCCGGCTTAGCTAGGGGTAAATGCAGGCATCAGAGGAAAAGCACCTGGCGGTTAATGGAGCCCCCAGGCCCCCGACCCCCAGGGTTAAACACACGGCAGCTGGCAAAAAAATGCCTTCGAACCGGTGGGAAAAGGTCGCTGCGGCAAGGGAAAATCGGCTGCTTTTATTCCGTGGCGTATCGATCGGGACCTGGATCTCCCCGACACGGCGCTGCTGAGGGCCGGGGGCACAAGGCCCGCCGGCGGAGGGCTGCGCATCCCTTGCACGGTCTGCAAGACCGAATTGTGCCTGGGGCTCTTCAGCAGCTGGCCCATCGTCACGGGGGCGGGATGTCGGAAGAGGGGGGGTGCCTGCATGGGGGTGCACCAGACCCGCCGTGACCCACTGGGTGCCTGAGGAGGTGCGCCCCAAACCGCTGCAGGCCCCAGGCAGGGCTGCCGGGCGGTGGGCTCCTGACCCCGTGGGAGGGGCACAGGCAGGGTCCCCCACGTGCTATGGTCACCCGCGGGTGCACGTGCATGCTCCTGGTTTACACAAAGGACGGGGAGAAGGGAGCAGAACGGGATAGGGAAGAAACAGGGGCAGGGAAGAGCAACGCCCCGGCTCACACCGCCCAGCATTAACAGAGGTTTCTGATGGACATGGCCGCCCCAAGGGGCACGCGTGGCTCCCAGCAGTGCTGGAGGGTACACGCAGCGCCTGCCCGCAGGGCGACGGGCTCCCAACGTCTCTCCGAGGGCGCGGCTCTGGCCGGGCAGCTAGCTCTGGCCTGCTGCTTTGTGCAGCGCCATGCGCAGTGACCGGGGCGTGCCGCGCCAGGTGCTGCACCGCTGCCATTCGGAGCAGCTCTCGTGTGACATGCGGAGCGCTGACGGGCTCCAGCTCCCGTGCGGAAGTGCCAGCCCGGGGCCGTGGGGCTCACCCCGACCAGGCCCATCCCGGGTGCTCGCGCCGCTGGGACGTGCCCACGTCTGCTCCCCGCTCACCTGGCTCTCCGATGCGGATCTCCCTGGCGGGAGAGCAGCGTGCGCAGCTGCGCGGCCGCAAAAATCAATACTCTTTTCAATAAAGCATTTTACCCCTTTATATATATATCGTCTCACATAAAGATTTTTACATGGACAAAAAGTTCAGAAGTGGGTGTAAAAAATGTTGGGGAAAAGGTGAAGATACATAAGTAAATTACAAACTTGAGGCCGTTCGTGGTACCTTGGGAAAGTGGGAGTTATATTGATGAGTTTGTATTGATTTACCATCATTCCCAGTGTGGACATTTTCTGGTCTATTATACCACAGTCGCAGCATATTCCCCTTGCAGTACTAAAGAGGAAATATGGACAGCCTGACCTTGGCAATATGGAGATAATGAAATACCCTTAATGATTCTTCCAAAAGATTTTACAAGCCAACTTCAGATGGTATCTGCTCGGTGCTATGCTAATTTTTAAGCAGACCTGCAGGCTCACCAAGGTCTCCCAGCTCGTGCCGTCCTCACGGGCACACGGGGGTTCAACGGCATGGAGACGGTCACCTTGCTGCCCAGCAAGGGTGCCTTTCCACGAGGCAGGGGGTATTTTCCCTGCAAAATCAGGATGCAGCTGGGCAAACCCCAGCATCACCAGACAGCGGGCAACCGGGCGTGCAGGTGCCCAGGGCCTAGCCCGGGGGTTTGGCACGGGGCATTTGTAGCAGCACCTATAATGTAACCGTCTTGCAGGCACTGGCCCATCCCTGCCCCATCACGTTGGAGACACTGGGATCCTCTCGCCCCGACCAGAGTCACTGCACTTGAGGGTGACTTTGGGGAGCGCGCAAGGAGATTTACCGCACGTACCTGCCTGGAGCTGTACCTGCCAGGCACATAAATAGTAGGTTTCAGTGCTCGGCCCCCCTTCTCTCCCTCCCCAGCCCAGCTGGCAACACAATTACCAGCCCCAAAGTATTATTTTCTTAATAAAAATGTTACATGTAAAGCAAAGGCACAAATGAGTAACCAGCTCATGCAGGTTTCAATCACCCCCTTCTTTATTCCCCAGTGAGATTGCTAATGACCTTCACTCAAGGCTCTACCAAGCCTTTTTTTAAAGGCAAATATTAATTTCCTTGCATGAAAAAAGGAAATAAAAAAGCCTATTTTTCATAGGAGCCTCGGCGAAAGAAAGATATATTTTCCTTCAAAACGCGGGGAGGATTTTTACATTTTGTCACTTGCTTTGCATAGACTCAGGAACGCCATTTGTTCACCTCTGAATGTAATCTCTCCCCATAAAGCTCTGCTTTAAATTCCTAAGCTACCTGTTAGGCTCTGATAGCTCTTTAGCTATGCCGGGAGCATTGTGCGCTGCACATTACCGCTAAGACAAAGTAGCTTTGTGATTCACGGGGAAGAGTGCTGAGTTCGGCTCCTTAAAATCAGAACAATTAAGCAAGCCTTGCAGGGGGAAAAATAACCACACGCGCGTCGCACAGCAAAGGCTCGGGAAGCCGCTGGCTGCGCGAGGCCGTGAGCTCCCGGCTCCTCGGTGCAGGACCGAGCTGCACCTTCCCGCGCGCCGTCCCCAGGCGGGCGAGCTCCGAAGGCTGGAGGGGACGAACAGATAGACGCCAGCATGCAGGATGCACTTGGGGCTGGTGCTGCTTGGAGCAGGGGGTCGGACTAGATGTGACCTCGTGAGCTCCCTGCACTCGCACGCACAACCCCCCGCAGCAAAAGCCTTGTCGGGAAGGGCTGTTTATTGCTTTAACCTCCTCTAACTCTGCCCTGGCCCCCCCGGCACAGCAGACCCTGGCCCTGATGCAGGGCAGCCCACAGGGTGGCACGGGGAACGAGGAAAACGTCCCCAAAACGTGCCCGCTCCCTCAACGTGTGCCTGCGCGTGCAGCGAGGTGGGATCTGAGCGCTCAGGATGCAGGGCGAGACCCGACCATCCCATCCGGCTGCACGCAGCAGCAGGGTTCGTAGCCCCCCCAGACACGGGGGTGGGACATCTCATCCAGCCCCCCGCTCAGAGCAGGACCGGCCCCAGCTTCATCACCCCAGCCACGTCCATGCTGGCTGCAAGCACCAAGGGGGCAGGTGCGTGTCCCTCGCAGGCTGCATCCGTGCGTCCCGCCTGGAGCACGCCAACGCAGCCGTGGCCCACGTCTGACAAACATGCCGACACCACGCTGCTTGAGGAAGAGAGGACCCGGTGGGCAAGTCCCTTCCTTTCCACGTGCCTTTAACAGAGTTACATGACAGCAATCCAAATACACGGTGATGGCCTTTATTAGTACGACGGCCTAGTTTTATGACTATGGCACCACAGCGCTCCAGCCCTGGGCACGGGCCTGCGGTGCAAGGTGCTGTGCGAATGCAGAGGAAAGAGACGGTCCCTGCCCCAAAGAGCTTCCCGTCGAAACCAAGGGAAGGCAGATGGAGACAGTGTGGCTAGCACGTAGGCTGCGATCTCGGCACGCAGAGCGATGCTCCACAACATGGGGACACGGTGCTGCGCGGCGCCCGGTCCCTGAACGAGCCGTGGCGCTCTGCCTCCCACCTTCCCCGTGGGCTCGGCGCTGCCGGCTCCCCCGCACCAGCACAGCTCGGTGGGGGACAACGGCAGCCCGGCGGGCAAGGAAACTTGTCTGGATGGGAATAAAGCTCTGACTCTGCATCGCTGTCTGGGAAGGGAAAGGGGCAGAAGCCCCGCAGATGGCCAGGGCATGGGGTGCCCCAAAAACAGGGGGCCGCAGAGCGGAGGAGCCGGGCACCAGACGCACGGTCCACGGTGCCTTGAGCAACCCCCCACGCGCCCCAGCTGGCAGCAACGATGGTTTGTTCACAGATATTTGGGGGGAAACCACTAACATGGTAACAATGGCATTAAATCAGGCACCAAACTTGGCGCGCGAGTCACAGCAAGAAGTTGTTAATACCTTTATTATGGGATAAAATGTATTCATGATATTAAAGACATCACATTTCTGCCCTAGTGTCACATTTTAGATGTAGCGTAGATAAATGATATATCACTGTAAGAGATCTACAAAAACCATTAGTAACCATGACATTTTGACGTCAGATTTTAAAAAATTCCTAAGTAATCTTTTTGATTTATGAAATGGTGTCCAGGTTCATCGAGACTGATCTCAGATTTATCACAGCCTGGTTAGAATTATTAATGATTTTCAATTTGTAAATCCAATGCCAGCATGTCCAAGTGCTCTCAGCAAAATCACAGAGAAGCTGACAGGGAGATTTTGCTCAATCCATAGTTTTCGGCTATTACGAGATTTTTCTCTTTAACTCTTTCTGGCTCCCGCGCGGCACGCAGCTCGGGCGAGCGCGGCCATCCCGGCGCTCGCACAAAGCCATTGTTTTGCTGCCGTCACAAAGGCAGCGTGTCCCAGGCACCGCGGCATGAATCATGAGCGGAGTGACCATGAAACACATGGCGTCGCCGGGAATGAGTGATCGGAGTTTTACAGGCTCCTCCTGAAGACTCTTAAAGACTTTAAATTATAATGAGAAGAAAAGCTGATCTAAGCCAAAACAGACAGGGCTGGGCATGTCTTCTCCCTACAATACATCAGAGGAGTGGATGAAGGGAAGGCGGAGGCAGAGAGAAAGGCACAGGCACGTCTCCCTGCTTCAGAGATTTGCAGCCATCCATCGCCCCAGGCATGAACCTGCCCCGCGGTGGGGCGCGGGACGCAGCAGGGCCGGGGAGGTGCCCGGGCCGGGGGGAGCGGTCGGGCGCGGGTGTCGCGGCTGGCACCGTTGCATCTCGTCCTTTTCCGCGGGAGCTGACTGCTGCGGAGCAAGAAAATCATCTAACGGCGGAGCAGAAACCCGCGTGCCCGTACGGCTCCTCCTTGCCCCTTGTCCGCCTGGCAGGTGTCACGGGACGAAGCGCGGCGAGGTGTCACCAGGCGCAGCCCCGTCTTGTCGGCGCCCGCGGACGGCCACGTGTCCGTCCCTTCCTCCCCGGGCTGAGGGACGTGGCGCGGACTCGCCCCACCGCCCCGCACAGCCCAGCTCCAACGCGACCTCTGCTCCACGGGCGAACGCGGCACTCCCCGGGTTTTCGGAGCCGGGGCGAGTCGTGCCGATGGCTTGTGCTCAGAGCTGCCGTTCTGCTCTGTCCCCAGCAGCGATCCCGGCCCACGGCCTCAGCCCTGGCGGAGAAGGGGGCCAGCAGCTGGGGGAGGCCGCGGGCAGGGCAGGTTGGGGAAGGCCGAGAGCCTTGCCATGCAACGCCCAGCAGCAGTGGCCCGTGCACCCCACGCCTGCCGCGTCTCGGGGTCAGGGTTAGGGTGGAGCACATCAGCGTTTGGAAATACCCTGATTGTCCCGGTCCTTTCCAGGGGGAACGAGCCCCGGGGATGCTGAGAGCAGCCGGGGAAAACCCCTTCGGTGGTGACAGACCCAGCCACGTGTTTTCAGTGATTTGCAGGAAAAGAGCAGACGCCGTCTTTCCCCTGGCTCGCAGTCTCCAGCTGCGGTGCCTGCCCCCATCCCCGCGGCCCCAGGCCCTCCGCCCGCCCCAAACGATCGCATTTGCCACCATCGCCTCCTTTCCTGGGAGCCTGCCCCGAGGCGAGGCCGGGTGTAGAGACCCCCTGGCTCCTTTCTGGTGGCGGGAATGACGGAGCCATCGTTAACAGGCCGTAAGCACCTCTCCAGCAGGAAATCTGTGCTTGTAAACACTCACTGTGGCCCGAGGCTGCACCCAGCCAGGGAGCTCAGCCCCTTCCCCGCGCCCAGACCCGCAGCCCCCGCGCCTCCGGCCCACGACACGCCTGCTCCCCCAGGCAGAGCTGCGTAATTAGGGACCCGAGCGGGCAGTTTCCCTCATCCGTCATATCTGCTCCATTATTCAACTCTATCAAATCCAAGCAGGCAAGGAGAAGCAGGACATTCTTCACAACGCTGCCAATATTAATGTCTTTCCAATTACAGCGCATTATAATAGCAATCTAATGAGAAGCCATGACACGCTGGGCACGACTCTTAACTTTTGGTTAAAGCCTCCTCCTCCGAGGCGCTCCCCTGGCACGGGTGCCGGAGGGACGTCCGGGCATCTGCAAGGCCACGCTCCGGCCTGGGCCAGGCACCCCGAGCTGTTGGCTCGTCTCCGGGGGGGAACATCCCCCATTAGGCTGTGGGCAGGTAGACGCCCTCGGGGACAGGTGGGACTTGTGCTCTCACCTGAGCTTTGAATGCAGTACGTGGGGAGGGAGGGGAGCCCGGCAGCCCCGGGAGCTGCGAGCCCTGCGTGGCGGTGCCCGGGGGCGCCACGTCCTCTCGCCTGGGCCCAGCAGAGCGCAGGCCAAGAGGAGGGTGTGAATGCCCGACCTCCCTGGCCCTGCCCAGCACGTGCTGCCCTCGCCACGTGCCTCCACCCGTGCCACCTGCAATGGCTCCTCTTCCGTGGCCGCAAGAGCCGGCGGAGAGCAGCTTGCCCCTCCAGCACGGGCAGCCGGCTCTGCAAGACGGAGGCCTTCCCGACCTGGCGAGCGGTGCTGCCTCCGGCTCCTGCCTCGGCGAGCCCCTCGGCGGGAGCCACGGAGAGGCGTCCTCCCCCTCTGACGGTGACTGACATTTCTATACAGCCCAGACAGTGTTGCCAGCCCTTGAAGGAGAAGCCTCCTCGTTCATCTGCTACCGTCCATGCATCCTCAACGCCAGGAAATGAATTTCCACCTGACAGAGATACCTTGTTTCGTCCACAACTCATCTCCTCGATGAGATGCGGATCCGGGGAGAGGCGCTCCGGGGGGTGTCCAGAGCCTGACCAGCTCCCTTAACGCGGAGAAGTGGCTCGCTTTCCGCCGCCTCCACCTGCCCCCTGGCCCTCTCCCGGCTCTCCGTGAGCCTCCCCCAAGGCAGGGGCCGGCGCTCCCCAGATCCTGACGCTGGCTTCAAAACTCAGCAGCGCTGAGAGGGACGGCACCCTGGTTCTCCCCCCGGCCCTGTGGTCTCTGGGCAGGAGCGGGGTGCATGGGCCACCTCTCCTCTGTGCCCATGAAGGCTGGGAGTCAACCGAAGAGCAGCGTCCTGCAAAAGGACTGGCCCCCGCTGGCAGCTCGGGGGTCGCCACCAGCATACGAGGCCCTGGGACCACAGCGCGGGCTGGACTGGGTGGGAAGGGGTGCAGCTGGCCTGCACCCCGACTCCGAACCGAAACCTGAGAGCCACCTGGGGTGCGCAGCGCTGCAGCTGACACGGTCCCAGGGGAGCTCGTCTCCGCGCGGGGGCTCGTGCTCTGCTAACGCAGCCGCCCGGGACGTGCTGGGGAGCTCGGTGCACAGGGCCACAGCAGGACACCCCCTCCACCTCCCCACACCCCCGCGGTCCGTGGTAATCAGCCGCTTTCCATCGCTCCACGCAGAGCGGCGGGGCTGCGAGAGGCCTGGAGGTCGCCGAGCCCATCCCCTGCCCTACAGCAGGTTTGGCCCTACCGAAATCGTTCCCGACGGGCTTGTCTGCCCAGCGCTGAAACACCGCTAATGCCACCGGGAACGCGTGGCTGATTCGCGCCCTCTCCATGCTGCACGTCCTAGGCTCGCAGATGGACGGGCCTGGCCGAGAAGCCACACGTGGCACTTTGCCGCCGCATCCCAGGTTTCACCCTGTGCCGCCTTTGCTGATTCCTCTTTTAAAATGTGAGCGTCGGATGCTTGGGAGAAGCACGGCAGCAAGCAGGAGAGGCTTTGGAAAGAGGCTTGGTGCACGCAGCAGGGAAACGCCGAAGGGGGCAGGGGAGGACTTGCTAATAACCGGCACGAGGGGAACTGCCTTTCTGCGCTTGCCTCCTGTATCCATCATCTTCCCACCCCACCGGACGGTGCACAGGGAGGCTCGCTTGTCTCCCGGAGCTTAATCGCTGAAGGCAGCTCCACGGCTGGTGAATCAGCCCTAATTAGACAAGTGTGTTATCCCTGCAACTACCCGCCTTGGCCTGGAACAGGTAGTGCTACCCCGGGGCCAGCAGCCACCGGGCTTTATCGTTCGAGTGGGAGAAAAGCCCCCAGTGCCGGAGGACTTGGTACCGATAATGAGTGGGCCGGGCAGGCCAGAGAAGCTGCCTCCATAACCACCGGCTCCCCCAGCCCCGCGGTATCGATCCGTCCCTCCCTCTAAAGGCCGTGTCGATGCCACCAGCAGCGCGGTCGGAGCGTGTGGCCCGGGGAGCGTTGCCTGCTGCTGTTCGTTTTCTACCTGCAATTACCCCAGGGGCCACATCAAGATACAAGAAGTAATTAGCACCAGGCACTGAAGGGATCTCGAACCAGCCCTGCCCATAAATACAAATGTCTCTGGTGCTATTACAGAGGGAAATCGTTGAAAGGTGCATCTCTGTGCGTCGTTAGCAGGCTGCACTGGTTCCTAAAGCAGCTCATTACCCGTGGGCCTCTGCTTTGACGCTCAGCGAGCCCGCGCTCCTCAGCCGCGGTCGGGAGCTCGCGATCGGGGGTTTGCTCTGGTTTGGGGTCACGGACTCCGACAACTGCCTGTCACCTGGCATCTGTGCACGTGGCCAGCCTGGACGCAGCCACGGCTGCTGCGCCATCCTCGGGCTCCAACGACCGGGAGGGAAGCTCTCACCTGGGCACGCTGATGGGCCACGACAGGGCCACACGCCAAAGCCCGCTCGGCCCGAGGCCCAGCGAGGAGGACGAATGCGAGTGTTTTCTAAGCATTTGTTCTTTGCTCCGGGCACAGGCACACACGGGGGATATTTCTAAGGCAAAGCAGTGCAGTTTGCAGCCAACCGGACCGTCCAGGAGGACCGCTGGGACCGGGTGGGGTGGAGCCGACGGCTCCGGGGCCGCGTGGCGAGGCAGTGCTTTCCCCCAGAGGGGCGGGGGGCTGGGGTCCTGTAACCCGTGTTCAGCCGTGCTGGTCCCATGCCCTGCCGGCAGAGAGTGGCTTGCCCTGGGGCAGCTGTGCCCAGGCCACGCCAGTGCAAGGGCTGGGAGCTGCACCACCACCAGCCCCGCACCAGCCAGGCTGGCGCCTACGCCCCACAGCTGGGCAGCTGTGCTGCCGCACAAGCGAGGAGGGGTTTGGCCCCCAGCCCCCACCTCTGCTGGGCACAGGACTGGCTTCGCTTCTCGGCATCGCTCTATTAGGCATCCTCATGGATTAGATGTCAGCACAAAGAAGGGAGGGACACGGGCTGGTGATTAGCAGCTAATTGACTGTTAAGTGGGTATCTGCTGCTACGTGGTCATGTGGCCAGGCTCGTTGTCCGCACTCAAGTTGGCCGGGCGGAGGCACCTCTCCCAGCAGCCGCGGAGCCGCGCGGGCCGTGCTTGGTGATCCCGGCTGGGGGCATGGTCAAGGCAGGGGGTGGCCATGGTGCCCCGTGCCACTACCCTATTCCAAGTCAGGGGAACCCCGACCCACATCAGCAAAGCACATGCAGCCTGGGGTGCACACGGGTGAACCTGCCACGGGACCAGCCCACGGATCGTCCTAACTCCAATAACAAGGGCTCTGGGCGAGGAAGTGGGAGAGGCCCAGAGCCAGCCCTTCCTTTTCTGCTCTGATTTGCATGGGGGAGGTTAATCCTTGGCGAGCCTGAGCCTGCCACCGTTCACTGGACTGCGCAGCCCTGAGCAAGGGGCTCGGCCCCTGCAGGGTCTCGGGAAGCTCTAATGCAGCAAACACGTTCATAACGACCAGGGAAATAAGTTGCCGTTGCTGGAGCGGCCGCCGTGCATTTGTTTGGATTGAGTATTCAGTGGCCTGTCAATGCCGAGCTGGCCGTGACACAAAGCTCTGCCCATGCACGATCCTGTTTTCCCCTGCAGAGCTCAGAGCAGGACCCACGCGTGGCCACGTGGTACTGGTTGCATCCTCGCTGCTCACAACAGAGGGCCAGGAGCGTCCCCGTGGCCCGGCCAGCTCCAAGCCACAGGGCAGGAGCTCAGGGACACTTGCAGCCTTTCAGCACGCTGCCATTTCCATCAGACTTTAAGGGGGAAAAAATCACAGGCTGAATAAACACAAACCCCCATGTCCAGGGTGAGCATTCATCTCTGCACGGTTGCCC
>JAGPOW010003310.1:25576075-25589644 GCA_030014935.1 Caiman crocodilus | reverse complement strand
GGGGGACATGCGGGAGAGTTGCATGTGGCCAAAACACAGTAGAAAGCCATCGGGGTCATGTTGGGGCTGCCGAATGGAGCTGGGGCCGGGGGCTCCCATTTGCCAGGCCTCAGAGTTGCACCCCAGGCAGTCACACGGCATGCGGGTCCTGGAGGGAAGAGCAGGCCGACCCTTTCTGGGGGGCGACACTCGCTTCACAGCCACTCCATGTGAAGTAGGCAAAGGTCTTGAATCTGCAGGTGCGAATCTCAAGTCACTTTGAGTTGAATCTGCTATTGCCAATGCATGTCTAGTTTTACTTAAAGTTCACAATATTTTCTGTGCCTGCCAGTCTGACCGGGCTCTTTTGCACGCTTTGGCTGACATCATTGATTTGTGACGGCCCGGGGCAATCAGGACAGGTGCCCCGGCAAGCCCCGGGGTGCCTGGCCCTTCTTAGGGAGCTCGTTGGGCTCGGGTGCAGGTTGGGTGCCGCGAAGACCCACTCCGGCGCCCCGCGGGCAGGGAGGGAAGCTCTTGCATCTCCAAGAAGGAAGCAAACTACTGCCATGCGAGCGGCGGCAAAGCTCCCTCGTGCCTCTTCTGCAAACGGCAAAAGCTTCCGGTCCAGCCGGTCAGCTGGGACTCCCGCCGCGGTGCCACGGCCACGGCCGGGGTGACCTCGCTGCCCCCGTGCTCGATCCAGGAAATGCATCTCTTGAAGCCCGGGTCAGTCAAGAGCCAATCAGCACAGCTGCTTCTGGAGCAAATGTGATTCCAATTTAAAGTTAACATGACAACAGGCACACACAGTAATAACCCTGCGAGGAGACACGGCTCTCCAGACATCTACAGACTCCAGATTAAATGAAATTTTGACAGAGAAAAATATGTATTGGCAACATTTCTTGATCCGCAATTCAAAGAGAAAATTGAAACCATATTTCCGTAAGAATCAGACGCTGGAAAGAAGTTCTTAATAAACAAAAAGAGACAGGTCATGTAATTCACTCCCTTTCTCCCCTTTTCCATTTGTTGGCCAGGAACTATTAGGAGTCCGGGAGAGAAGGCTTTTGACTGAACATTTGCACTTGGTCCTGACAAAGCAGGCGTTTTGCAAGGACGTTTCCCAGCTGTGCTCAGAGCCGACTCCGAATATTTCTGGCCTAGAGACGCAAGGAACGTTTTGAAATAGCAACGTGGCGGCAAAGGCCCAGCTGCGCCCCAGGGCCGAGCTGCTCCACTTAACACGGCCCCTCCGGCCTGTGTCTGAAAGTGAAGCAAGCGCAGCAGTGGGGGGACCTGGCGGGACCCAGGATGAGGGTCGCCCCGGTGCGGGCAACTACCAAAAGGTCCAGGAGTTGCAGGTCGGATGGGTACAAGACTCTTGGGCAGAGAGGGGCAATTCCAGCCTGGGAGCAGGGAAGCACCAGTGGTGCAATGCAAGGACCTGTGCTGCGCCAGCACTCGGGGTATGGCACTGACCCCCATCCAGAAAGAGCCACTGCGGTGTGTCCTGGTGAAGGGAATGTCCTGTCAAGGACGTGACAAGATGGGAAAGGAAGAGCTGGGCATCTGAAGCAAGAAGGAAGTGCATTTTGGTACCAGATGTGGCAGAAGTAGATGCAGAAATTGCTTGCAAAAGCGTCACTGCAGCAGCACGCCCAAGGGAGGACGGGTGACCGTGTGCCTCTGCCTCCAGCTGGCCCGGCCATGGGGGCTTTGGGCAGAGCCTGGTTTGAACAGGAAGCTTCTTTTGACCTGGGTGATGAGTGTGCACATGCGTGCCTGCCACGTCTGTATGGTGACCCCGAGTCTCCTCCTCTCCCTCTTCCCTCTCTGGTCATTGATAAATGGGCGAGGATGGTGCCTTGTGGCTCTTTCACACACCCCTCACTTGGCCCCACCTATTTCCTTGCTTTGTCTTTTTCTGGCTTTTCACTTACATTTCCTGGTTTCCATTTTCTGGCTGGGGGTGCGCTCAGGGCTTGTCCTCTATCAGGACAGAAGGAAGGGGGAGCAGGAAAACTGCCGGGGAAAAGCCCCCAAGCAGGCGATGCTTGAGGGACCCCAGCTGCCAGATTCACTATGTGGCAGGGCTGGGCCAGCTCCACCAGCGTGGGTCCTGAGCCGGGGTCAACCCAGGCCACACTGGGAGCGCTGGCGCCCGCCGACGGTCACTGCCCTATGCGAGCCCGGCCGCGATCGGGTGTGACGCTCTGATCAGGCGACCGGGAGGGCACGCTGTGGAAATGGGAGAATCGTCTTTAAATAAAAGAGCCGGGGAGCTGCTGCTGGGCCCTTCCCGGCGCTGCAGAGCGACATGAATTAAGGGATGACAGTGACAGAAAATGGAAAAGAATGGCCGCGCAAATGCAGTTACAAGAGAAAGGCAAATTGATTTAGTGGACAGATGAGTATTTTGGAGAGAGAAAGCAGGAGAGCGGCATGACATATTCCAAGATACCCTGCGATTGCTTCTCTTAAGGAGATGTCATTCAGATTTTCCTGAACTAGCCTTTAAATTACAGTTCTATAAATAGACAGGACATGAGCAGTATTTACAGTACGAGCATCAGGTGAAAAACTACGGCCCCGGCAGCCTGCGCTCGCCTCACCTTGCCTCTGCCCTGCTGGAGGTTAACTCTTATTTCCATGTTAATGCCGCCGCAATCCCAATGACTGCCATTTGTCAAATTAACATTCATTCCAACAACCCAAAAGTGAGAGCTTTTAAACATTAATTCACAACTATGAGCTCTTCTCAGCACATTATTATGCTACTGCGATGAAACAAACTGCCTATGGAAAGATATAGATCCTCCTAGAAACGTTGGTACTGCAGATGAGAGGAAACCGGTTACGGAGGCAGACCTCGCGTGGGCTGCGGTGGAGGGGGCAGAGCGGGCCCGTGGCTCGCGTCCTCCGTGGCCAACGGCGCAATAAAAGGCAGAACCAAAACGTGGGCACAAGCCTTGCCCAGCACCGGGGTTGGGCCGGACAGCCCCTGCGGCCCATGCCCTGCGATTCGGAGTCAGAGGAAGCGCCGTGAGCGTCGGGGCCTGTGCACCTTGACGGGGCTGCCCACGCATGGGTGGTGATCGTGGGAGCCGGGCCCACGTCGCCACATGGTGCTCGCTGGCTTTCCTTCTCATCCGCGTGCTCCGAGAGCTCGTGGTCTAGCGGTGCGCACTGTCCTGATGCTACAGCATGTCCGGGTGTCTCTGGGCTTCACAGCTTCTCTCCCTATGAGCCGTGGCACGTGGCTCTCCAGTCGCCAGCCCTTCTGCTCAGGGCTGGAGGAGACGCTCTCCCTTCGCTGCGTGGCACCGCACGGCATGCCCCCTTCTCCACCACTATCGCTCCCACGTAGCGTGGCCTGGGCCAAGGACACCATCACCCCGGTGCTCAGAGCCAGGCCTCTCCCGCAGCATCTCTCCCATCACACGTGGTTTGGGCTTTTTAGGAGCTTAATTGACGTGGATTAAGGAGCCATGTGCGTTCAGCTGGACATGATGCAGAAGGTGGCAGGAAGGCCGGGCTTGCGTGACAGTCCCATCCTCCGTCCGTGTGTTCCCTGGATGAGTGGCACCGTGGGAAATGCACTTTATTGCAGGCTGCACCGATACGGGCAGGATTTCCCCTCGGAGTCAGAAAACAAAGATAACGAGTTAGGAGCTGAGCACGGATGGGAGTATTACGGCTGTTTTTCTCTCCCAAAATTAACCCTCCGCTGTGCCGCAGGCCCGTGTCGGCCGGCTGCTGGGATAAGCACCAGTCGTGGCGTGTTTGTAATCCAGCTCGTGCAGGCGCCCCGCTCTGGTGTCGCGCCCTTGGCGAGGGCCGGCCTGTGGGGCAGTAATGCGGGTTTGAAGGAAAACCGGACCCTGCAATCCTTTGCGCGTGCCCCAGCCTGGTCGGGGGCTCAGGCCACAGCCCACGGTCGGCGGCCGAGGCTGGCAGCCAGAAGCCCCAGCGGGCTGTGCTGGTGCCAGGCTCTCAGGCATTATGCCCTGTGCCCCATGAAGGAGGAAGAGATACAGCGCCTGGCGCGCCGGCTGCCCTGTGTGTCTGAGAGGCAAAGCCTTGCCATCTTTGCACGGGGACTGCCCCAGCCCAGAGCCCTGCAAGCGGTTCGGGGCTCTGCCCTTCCCCTGGCGTGGACCTGGCACCCCCGGCCTCTGCACGACGCATCTCCCCTGCAGAGCCGTGCCCGCTCCCCGCGCCGCGCGGGCACTGCAGACCGTCCAACACGTGGCCTCCCGATTGTCCGGCAGGGCTCTCTCCCCAAATCAGCAAAGACAGATACCTACAACTCAACGGCATCTAGAATAATACATGGCTCCTAACTGAATACAAGGTTGTAATTCAATCAAGATGTTCTGCTGACACTGTAAACTGTGCGAGCAGCTCCAAGCAGCACGCAGAAATGCCAGCAGAACCCGGCGACTGAATTACAGCTGCGCTGGTGCGCCAGACACCACCAGGGCTCAAACGCTGGGGGAACAAAGTCCTCTTTGTTAAACTAATTATTTTAATACATCGGCGAGAAGGACAGAGAGGACTTGTTAAATATTTACCGTTTCAGCCCTGTTCTTAGAAGAAGTTTAAAAAACCCAACCCCCCAAGCCGCCGGCTGTTGCTGTAAGCTATGTGTAGCAGTTAAATCTGGCTATAAAAAGGGAAAGGTTTGAAGTGTGCGTGACATATTTCAGGGGGACGGGGCGGCTCGGGGGACTGGTAATGGAATACAGAGAGTTTCACCTCCAGAGCCCTGGTTTGAATCCAAGAGTCGTTACCATCTGGAGGCCGTTTGGCTCCGCCGTGAAACGAGTTTGGCCCGTCTCAGCCCACTTCCTGGTGTCCAGACAGCCGTGTAACACAAATCCCACCCAGACTGGTGCAAACTGGTCTCCCAGCACAGAGCCGAAGGCGGGATGGGAACAGAGCCTGGGCACGGGGCAGGGGCGTCGTGGGGGACGTGCGGCGAGGCAGCCCCGCCGGCCGGGCTGTCCTGGCGGTTACGTAAAGCTCCCCGGGGCCGTCGGGCTGCCAGGCGGTAACAGCCTCCATGCGAACGGGTCCGCTTTGCTGACATTTAAACCTGTGAAAGGTAAGACGGGCCCACAGCTCTCACCAGCAAACTGGGACGCCGCGTCCTCTGCAAGCAAGACCACCGGCTCCCAAGAAAACCCGCGTGCAAGAGCCGCTCCCCACAGCGAAACCAAGAGCCTGACCACCACGAGAGCGTGTCCGGGCTGGGCTGCGGGACCACGACCCGGGCGGGCTCGCGGGTCACTTGGGCAGCCTTCTGGTAAAAGAAACCTCAGCGGTCAGCTGGAGGAAATGCTGTCCTGGAAGAGGAGACCGGGGCGCGTCCTCGCTTGAGCTGCCTCTGCGAGCCCTGTGGGGATAGCCGTCGGAGGGAAGGAGGGGCCCTTGCCGACCCCACAGGACCATCGATGGGATACTTCCTTCCCTCGCTCAAACCCACCACACAGCTTTCATCTGAGACTCGTCCTGCAAAGAGGCGGAAATGCCTCCGGTTCTACTTACAGGAGTTTGCCTACGTGAAAAACCGCAACTTCCAAAGAAGACACTTTAACGATGCAGGGAAAGCAACGGCAAAGCAGCTGGTGACCCCCGTTGTCACACCTTTGGAGGGTTGTTCCCGCCTGCACGAACGTCGGCGCGGACATGCACGAGACCCGGAGCGGAGGGAAGGTGAACGAGCGCTATCCCGGCCCTGTTTTAGGGCAGCTGGTTCAGTTTCCCCCTCCGCTGGGCGTGCGCGCGCCGGGGAGCAACGCACGGCCCTACCCGCGCGCGCGGGGTGCAAAAGAGCCGCGCGTGCCTGCGTGCGCCGTGGTTTTGTTTGCTCCCCATGGAAGCTCGGAGCTCGAGGGGAAACTCGAATCTGCAGAAAGCACCGATTTTCCATGCGGGTGCTTCGCCATCAGCCCTGCCCGTTCCTTAGAATAACGCTAATTGTTATGATGATGATGATAACGATTATATACGCTGCTTCGTAGCTTGTGACCTCTGGAGTAGCTGAAAGGAGACGCTGCCCAAAATGGCCTGTCCTCATCCAAGCCAGGAACATTTCAGGGAGCACGTTAAGAAAAGGGTCCGCGCTCCAGAGCGACGGCGCGCTCCCGTCAAGGAAACAACGTCAAGGAAAATCCAGAGGCTGGATTTTCAGAGGGAAAGAAAAATAAGTCAACAAAGCGATGACTATCTCTAACTGAATGAAACTGAAATTATACCCAATTATATTTTGTAAAACCCCAATTTATCTGCCAGGGTTTTCTTTAAATGCTCATGCTACTCTTTCACTTACTAACCATAAATGCCTGGATGCATTTCAAAGTGGTGCCTTTTCTATTATTTCATTTCCTGGAGTCCTCGGCTTGAAAGGACATTAATAGCACACTATAAATAAAAAAAAAGTTACTTAAGGATTTACAGCTGAGGATTTCTATGGAAACGAGAGGAGGAGGGGAGCGTGCATCGGCGTCGGGGTGGCGAAGGGAGCTGAAAACAGACAAGGAAGTTTGGAGCCGCCGCGCTGCGCCACGAGGCCTCCCGCTCGCGCCACGCGTTCCTGCAACGCTGTCTCAGCGTGGCTCCACGAGGGCCGGGCCCGCGCCGGGGCGACGTCCAGCCGCCATCAGGCTCTCGGCCTCCTTCACGCTGGAGTCTTTCTCCTTCAGCCGCCGGCCACTTTGACCTCTCTCCCCGTCACGGCTCCTTCCCCCTCGTGCTGGCGGACCTCTCCCGGGCTCCCGCGAGCTGGCGCCGTGGCCGGGCCCGTGGGCTGCCCGGCGGGCGGGATCACGGCTCTGTCCCTGACGGGGAAGTGGCTTTCCAAGCGCGAGGGCCCACAATGACTCGCAAAACATAGGAAACAATTCAACAATCAAAAAATCTTTCACCACTTAATGGGATTTTATAAATTGAATTATCTCTTTAAGCGCTGACAGTCCTAGCCTATCAATCAATTAAGGAATGCCAGACTCTAGAGGCTACAAATTCACTTAGAGTCAGTGCGCTATTTTCCTCTGAAAACCCCCGCGGTGCTCCCCGCCGTGGCCAGGCTGCGTGTGCGCTCCCGGCCCCCCGGCCACGCCAGCGCCGGGGAGATGCACCCCGAGCCCGCGGGGGAACCGGAGGCGTCTCGGGTGCAGCAGCTCCGCTCCGGTCCCCGGGGACGTTCGGCCTCTCCTTGGGGCACTGCTGGGAGCCCAAAATGCAGAGGCACGGGGAGGCCGGCTCGTGCCGCAGAACAGCAAAGCCAGGCAGCGATATGGGGCCGGGGCCACGTCTCCAGCGCCCCTGGGGCCGAGAGCAGCCCTGCCTGGCAGGGGGCTAATGAGAGCGACGGGCCGGACCCGGTGCATGCATCGCAGGGAGCCCGGCACGAGGTGGACGGTGCTGCCAAGACCCCGGTCCCAGGATCCAGACCCCGCTGCCTGGATCGTGAAAGCGCCCGCTCCCCCCGCCCTGACGCACAGCCGTATTTTGTGTTTCTATAATTTAAAAATGTCTAAACTGACTGTTTTTATTGTTGCTGCTATTTCTCCTGGGCCCGTCCCTGGCAGGAGGAGTGTCAGCTCAACACATGCTGGATTTTGAAGTTGAATTATATCCTGGGAAAATAAATGAGGGGAAAAAAGAGTTTGTAATGAATCGTGCTGCCCAGCCCTTAATTACGTGTTTTGTGCATTTTCTGCAGCTAAAATGCCCCTCTGCTTGTGCGCGGCTTGTATTTACAGTAGCTGTCAGGTAGCCAGGCAGGGAGCTCGTGCCTGTACCAGCTGCCGGTCGACGAGGACAATCCTGTGCACGCGTGTCTACCAGCTGGACACGCCGGGGACGGGACCTCGCCCGACCGAAGAGGCGCAGCAGCCCCGAGCTCGCTGCTTTGTCCTGGTTGTTCCTGGGTATCTTCCTCTTGTGAACTTCTTGCCGGTTTATGCAATTTTCCTCTCCCCCTAACTCTGTATTAGCGCTGGAGGTGAGGCTTGCATTATTGATGGGACAGACAGCCAGGTATTCACAGATGAAAGGTTAGTTTATTAATCCACCGGGAGACCTTATGAAAAACAAATTCAGGTAAACAACATATTTTTCCCGGCTGTTTCTCAAAATTTAAAGCAGGGATCCTGCTCTCTGAGTTCTCCTTTGATGTATTTCCACCGCACTGTGATATTACATTCTTCAGAAAAGAGAAATTGTTTCTTGTACCACATTCAACGGGAAAAGAGAGAGAAATCTAATTGAATATCCTGCCCATATATGCTGAACATCATCCCCTCGCGAGTTATGGATGTTCTTGGAGAGTTACTAAAACATGTGGCAAGACATATTTGAAAGACATTTTTCTGTTAAGGGACTTCTAATATCAATGCTGTATCGCTTTCTTCTTCTCCTTCGAGCGGCCCGTGCCCGCCAGCCCCTGCGCCCCTGAGCCCCTTGTGCCCACGGGCCCAGCGCTGGGGAGCGACGAGGGTGCCCTTTGCACGGACGGACCCTCGTTCGCTGCTCCAGAGCCGGTGCCCGTCCTGCCGGCCGGCTCCTCCGCTCCTCCCGTCCGGCCCGTGCTGGAGCCCCCGGGCCCCGAAGCCTCCCACGGAGGGCATCCCCCCCGGCTCCGACGGGTTCGGCTCTTAGCCTCTGGGGCTGGGCTATTGCAGCCACGCCGGGCACAGCGGCGGCTTCGTCAGCTCCCGCCCGGCCACGCGTTTCCGTGATATCGAGGGCGCTCTTAGGCGTGCCCGCCGGGAGAGGAGCGGACGGGTCGTGCTCCTCGCTCGGGAGCCACAGGCCACCCTACGGTTTCCACAACACAAATGTTGTCTCTGTTTGTGGCCCGACAAAGGGCAGAGCCGGCACCCGGGGGCCTGCCCGCTGCTGGGCCCAAGGGACCCCGCGAGGGAAGCGACCGCTGAAGCGCCGTGGTGCCCCTCGGGGCCAGCTCCTCGAGGGTGTTGCGGGGCCGTCTGCTTCCTCCCTCGCTCTGGCCCCCGACGCCCTGCGAGCGTCCCCGGCTTTCCGCGCGGTCGTCCTTCCCCTGCGCCGCTGACCTCCGTGCCTGGTACATGGCCACTGGGACTTGATTACGCACTGAATTTAGCTAATTGACTGACTCGCAGCAATAAGGCCCAACACAGGACTGCGTCGCTCATTTCCGCTGGGCTGGGGGCGTAGTCCTGCCACCGGACACGGAGCCACTCTCTGCTGCGGCACGAGCAACCGGCCCCGGCAGAGCCCCCGCTCGCAGCCACCACGCCGGGGCCCACAGAGCTCAGCTCCCCGCCACCGCTCGCTCCTCGAGCCCCTGCAATGACACCCGAGCGCTCGCACCCAGGCCCAGCTCCGCCTGGAGCAAGGGGCAAAGGGCCCTGGCTCTGATGGGGAGCGGCATCCCGGTCTGCAGCCCCTGCGCGTGGGCCAGGCCGAGACGGGCCCCACACGGGACACGCGTGTAGCACGGGTTCCACGCGGGCCTGATCCATCACTGGGAGCAGAGACGGGGACCGGCACTGCCACGCAGGAGCGCCCCAAATGTCCATCCGCCTCCAGCCCCGTGACTCCTGCCCCGCGGCCAGGCGATTAGAGGCGACGAGGTAAATCCCCTCCGCCGGGCTGCGTCGCGACACGCCGCCGCAGAGCCCAGCCTCGCAGAGACCCCCGGCCGCCCCTCCTCCGCGCGCCTCCTGCTCTTTAAATTGATTGGCACTTTCTATTTGAGGAAAAATGAGTTCTTAAAATTGAAATCCTGGTTATTGTTATGGTAATACGGCGCGGCGCAGGAGGAGAGATGGCGGGATACAAAACAGGTTAGTTTAAATCAAGCCACTGATAGGTGAGTCTATATAGAGTACTCAAGCCTAATGAGTTCAGAGGCGTCTCTGCAGCGAGCCTGGCCCCCGTAATGCTGTTGATTCAAGTTGTAGGGGCAGGTAATCACCAAGATAACCCGAGGCTCCGGAGATCATTATAGCTTCATCACTTTTGGTATCGAATATTTTCAGACTCATTTGGGATGTCAGCCTTTATAAAATGCTTCCTTGCATTAAGGGCACGGTACACATCCCCGCGTATGCCCGCGCACGTGCGCGCAGCCCGGCCGGCACCGGCAGGACGCGTGCAAAGGGAGCGCGGCACGCGTACCGGGATGGCACTGCGGAGAATTGGCGCTAAGCAGAAGATTTATGAATAATGTAAGAACAAATGCACCAAACCCATATTACACCGACATAGTGACTGATTCCCAACATATGTTATTGCTCTCCTCTCATCTTTACCTGAAATTAGTAATTTAGACTCCTCACCTTTATTTGGAAAATAATAGCACACGCAGAATTATAAAAGTTTAATATGCTCCCAGGAAAATGAAAAATGAGAGGTTATGATATTGTCTAACACTTTCAAATGTGTTTATTAATTCATGTTTTAAATCATAAGTTTCGTTCTGCAGGAGAGTCATACACAGCAATAAGCAAGTTTTAAAATATTAATGAATAAACAATATTTCTCTATTGAAATATAACATGCTTCTTTGAACAAAGTACCACCAGTAATAAATCAAAACCAGCAGAAAATTGCATTTCATATTTAATACAAGTTGAACTCTGCCTTTTTATAAATGATATCTTTTTTGTTTAATTGGCGTCAGTTCAGATCTAGCAGATTGCTAATAAAATTCTGGATTTCCATATTTAATGACGCGTGCTCTTTAGGCTGAATTTTACCAGAAAAAATGCAGCCTTTTATTATCCTAATAGATGGCATTAATAGGTGATCTCGTCTCATGAAAAACAGCCCCTTCTCCTTTCCCTGAAGCCTAATTTGGGTCCTAAAAAAGTAACGAGCGCTCTGCTCTCCTGCTGACGCCGCCTGGCAGAGCGCGGCAGGCCCGTGCGCCGGCCCGTCGGCTCCCGGGAAGCACGTCTGCGTTTCCAACCTCCTCGCTCTGCATAAAGCCCCGCACATGCAGAAGCCCTTCCCCGGCCCGCTGCCGGGCTTCGAGTGCTGGGCTCCAACGTACGAGGCGGCACGTGCCGAGCGGCGGGAATGTCGCCTTCTTCACACCGCGGGCTTCCCCCGGTAAAGGTCAGCGTGGGGCTGGCAGCCGCTTGGGCTGGAGCAGACGTCATGGAGCAGAGGACGAGCCCTCTCCACCAGCACCAGGCTCGATGGGGAAGATGTGGCCCTACCCTCATCAGCTTTACACACACGTCCCTTGCTCCGTCACACCCAGGCACAAACCCACTTGCAGGGTGTCCCTGCATGCACATCGAGGCCCCGCCACACCCTGCCCCGGCCCTGCGTGCTGGAGAACAGGCTCTGGCTCCGCTGGGAGCCTGCGGACACCGACCAGCGCCCCGGGCACGTGCAGAGCTCCGGGTCAGCATGCAGCTGGGTGCCGCTCGGCCTCGTCAGCAGCGCTGCTGGGGAAGAGCCTGGATGGAGACCGGGGGGCCGAGCACGGCCCACGGCTCTACTGGCGACCAGGTCCGTGGGAGAGTGCAACTTGGAGCGCGCTGCCTGGTCCCAGCTTCCAGCTCCCCCCGGGGGACCAGGCAACGCTCTCCGCGGCAGCTCGCCTCCTCGCAGCCGTCTTCGGCACAAAAGCACGCGGCTTTCTTTGCCCTGCATTCACGGCGACTCCACGGTCCGCTCGCCGAGGAGCTCCGCGTGTGCACGCACGCAACGTAACTGCAGAGACGTGTCGGTACGCACCTCTCTCCGTACAGCTTGGTCGCCACCAATTTGACTGAAATTAATTGGTTTTAATTAGCCCATGTAAACAGAACTCTTAAATCCGGTGCCACGGGAGGGTGCTGGCAGCCTCCAATAAATTAATCCTTTTTATTCTATTGGTGACAGGGAGATGATCAAATAGGCTTTGATACAGAATTTGGGATTTATCACCTCGCAGCCCTCTGATATGCTTGAACTTGTTTTTTTTCCCTGCTGCTGCTGGAGGCAAGAGCCGGGCTGCAACTGGCGTTCGCTTCAGAGCCCGCGAGCGAGCGGAGCTGGGGATTTGGCAGCGTGCGGAGCAAGGACGTGAGGGGAACTTTGAAGAAAAGTTTCTCTTTGGCATCTGTTGCGGAAGGAGAAGGCTGGCCAGGCGGGGAGGCCGCGGGGCCGGCGGCAAGGGCTCTGGGCTAAACACAGGGCGTGGAGACCGTCGTAGAGGCAATGAGGGTAGGCGGCGGTATCGGGGACCAGTGAATAGCGTTGCTGGGTTGATGGTCCAGCTAGCCACCCCTGGCTCCAAAGCGGGGTCACACGTGCCCTGGCAGATGTCCGCCCAGCAGCCTGGCTTTCAAATCCCCGGTGTCCTCCGCCAGGCACCTGTTCCAGTGCCGACCCATCCTCACGGCCCGACCGCCTTTCCCCATATCCAGCCTCGCCTTCCTTTGCTATTAAGGCAGTCCACGGCTGTGCGAGTCGACGAGGCGCGCCTCTCCTCTTGCCACCACGGCAGCCACTGCGGAGCACGGGGAAACCCTTCTTCCCCTCCTGCGGCAGCAGCCGGGAGCCTGGCGTGACACCCTCCTGGAAGGGGCCATGTCCTCACGCAACAGCCACATGGCTGCAGCCCAGCTGCGTCCTGGGCACTGCCTGGGGCGCTCTGCCCTGCAGGGACTCGACGAGCCTGCGCCACCCGTGCCGCAAGCTGCAGGTGCGGGCAGTCACCGCGCAGCGCGCAGCTCGGCAGGGCAAAGCGGCTCTTAGATAAGCTGGGTAGCCCTCGCCACGCGAGCCCAGGGCGGGCAGTGCCAGGCTCGGCAGCGCCGCGTCCCCCAGCCTCCCTCCCGACAGGGCCGAGGCTCGGGGCGCCGCAGCGCACGGCAGCTTCCCAAGGAGGCGAACAGGCTGGGAATTCCAATAATACAGTATATTACCGTGTCATATTAGACTAATAAAATCCTAATATGATCCAGGAATGGGGAGCATATCATAACTCCTCTGTGGCTAATACACCGCGTGCAATAAATCACTCCCGGGGCTTCTCCTTCGCCTTGTATCTGCGCTCTGAGTCAGGCGGATAACTCCGTCCTCCTCAGCTAACGCTTCCCTTTTCTTCACAGTCCATATGGCAGCAGCATTAAAACTAATGAAATAAAATAAAATTTGCCAATCTTGGAAGACTTCTCCTCTCTTAAAAGATGTACTTTTTATTCACACAAGCTGGAAACATCCTCGACTGTGTGAGGTTATTTTCCTCCCATTGGGAACGCGTGGCACAGGCCGCGGCATCGGCCCCTTGCAGCTGACGTGCAGGGTGCTTCCGCGCAGCTCAGGCCTGGCTCGCGCATGCCACGTCCACGCTACATGCATGGCATCGCCAGACACGCCAGTGCCGGGCAGCCGGGCTCCCCCTTGCTGGAAGCCTTTGGTCGTCCCGACTGCTCCTTCCAGGCCGGAGCGTCCCTCGTCGTATCCGCAGCCCGACCCCATCGGGCGGAGAGCTGAGATTTCCCTCGTGCTGCGTGCGAGAGGTCTGTGACCGCTCCTCGAGCCACCCTGCACGCCGTGCACGCCGCGGGACACACTCGAGCTCTCACCAGC
>JAGPOW010003310.1:25544537-25575975 GCA_030014935.1 Caiman crocodilus | reverse complement strand
GGCGAACTTTCTCCAGAGCTTTCCTCTGGCGGCTGCGGCCCCTTCGCAAATCCTCTCGCAGGCGCTCGGGGCATCTCGGTGTTTCTGCCGCTCTCGAGGCAGGGCTCTCCGCCGCTCCCCACCGCGACCAGCGCAGCCGTCAGCCTCCGCAGAGGCACACGCTCTTCCTCAGGCTCGCGCGGAGCTGTGCTCTCCGAAAGGCACCCACCTCATTCAGCTGGAGCTCGGGAGACCTGGGGTCTGCTCTGCCACTGCTCTTCCAGGGGACCTCAGGCAACTCACTGGCTCTCCCTCTCTGCCTCAGTTTCCCCATCTGCAGCGTGAGGAGCATGGCGTCGCATTTCTCGGTGGCACGCAGAGATCTGCTGCAAAGCACACATGCGTGGGAGGAAACTCGCGGCCGCACAAGCCCCTTGCGAGCCTGCCCCGGGGGCTGGGCCTTCCCCCTCTGCTTTGTGCTCGTGTCCCAGGCGGGTGCCTCTGCTCCTCTCCGGTGCTTCATGCAGCAAGGCTCCACCTCAGCAACCCCCAGGCAGATGCCTGCCGCTCCAGCGTCCCGGTGCACGGCTGTCCCCAGGGCCCGACGGCTCCAGGGCATCGGCCAGCCCCGCTTGCAGGCATGCTCGTTAGCACCGGCAGCTCCAACCGGGACACGCAGGATTAGCTACGAGCCAGCACCCCTCCGGAGGGAAGGACACCTGCCCACCCAACAGCGACGCGGGGCTCCCTCGCTGGCGACTGGGAGCGCTCAGCTCCGTTCACAGGGCAAACGAGCCCGTGATGAATTCTTGCACGTCGTTAGTCCTCAATTAAGCCGTGCCCGGCCTCTTCAGGATGTCGCTGCCAGGTAAAGCGCAGGCCCATCCAAAGGACTCATTTCAACGCTGGCGCTCGTAGTCAACCTTGCTGATGTGTGATCAGGCCTCCAGGATAAAATTTTTATTATTTGCCGTGCAGCCACGTGATGGTTCTCCAATATAGGGAAAGGCCAAATTGCACTTGTAATTCAAAGGGACCTGCATCCTTAATGTTGTAAAGAAGCACGCTAATGATGCCCGATGGGCACAGGGCACGCAAGTGCGCCCAAAGGTTGTTGATGGCCTTCCTATGAACCTCATCAGTATATGACAGGTTTTTGCCTGTGGCCAGCAGAGATGTGATCAAGATGAGGGAGGCCTGCATGTTCATTATGCTGCCTAGGCCTCCACTGACACGCTTTACATTTAAAATACTGTTTCCATTGAGTTATGGCATAAACACCGAGCGTGGAGTTCGAGAGCTCCATTAGCAAGCGGATATTGTTTTGCTGCGTTCCCTCCGCGCGCAGCACGTCTTCCCAGGCCGGCGGTGCCCCGTGCCGCCGATCTCACAGCTCGACGAGCGCTTGGCAGAGGATGGCCTTGCCTTGCTTGTTAAACGCACCATCTGTAGCAAAAGGAGAGCTGTGTATTTCTAAAAGTGATCCAAAGTAACCACGGGTGTGTGTCTGCGTGCGTGCGAGAAGGAAAAGCAGGGGTGTATCGGCTGAGACGCGTCTGAGAGACATGGGGGAAGATGAAATCCGTTGGCTGTATTTTGGGGGGAAAAAACAAAGATACTTTGCAAAACAACTTAGTACAGGAATTGTTCGGTAAGAGAAGCTGACCCACAAGCTAATTGAATCATGCAAATAATCATTTAGCTCCCGAATCTACGCCTACGGGCTTAAGCAGCTGGCTAACAAGTAAACAGCCAAGTCGTCTATTTTCTAGAGCTTGCCTTGGCGCTGCGACGAATTTGGGCGACGGGTCGTGATAGCTATGCCTTCTTTTGCCTAGATACACTAACTGGAGAAGTAAAATAGTTGTATTTATCAAAGACCATTGGCTGCCAGTGATTAACGTTAATTGGATTTCCTGTGAGTCAATTTCCTTGAGATATGGTAAATAGGCCATTACCTGTTATTGACCTTTACTTTATTAAAAAGATTTAAAATTAGCAGTTTATAGATACGTCCTTCCAAAAAGTTTTGTTAATCAAGAAATATCATTTTTATAATCAAGTTTCAGTTGTTAGCAGGGGTTATATTTTAAAATTTAATGTTAAATAAGGATGATCATTAAGAGTGAATACGATGTTGGGTTTTTTTTATTTTAGACTAAAAGATTGACCCTTTCCTAATCCTCCACTTGAGCGTCTTGCTCTTGAGCAGAGCCGCGTAGGAAGAAAGACCACAGATGAACCGACACAGCTGTGGCTTTGAAGTCTTTCTTGAGCACAAAGCGGTGGACATCTATCAGGGCCTACTTTACCTACAATTTCCAATATCCTTCAGGCAAGACTGCACAGCTCGCTATTTGTATTTAAAGAACTGCTTAACTCCTGCTTTATGACAACTCCTCCATGCATCTTGTAGCTTACCTTATCTCTGAGAGCTGACTAAAACTGAGCAGGAAGAAATTACATCAACATTTGATCATGAAAGCAAAAAGTTTATTCATGTTTGAAACTACATAGAACTACCACGAGGAAGACTTTTCAATCCAGGGTGTAATCCAGTTAGAAAGTAACACGAAACGTTTTAATACATTAGAATCACTGCCACAAATTATTTTCATGACTCAATCAGGTTCAGAATCGCATACAATACAAAAGAGAGAAAGAAAGGGCCCCTGTTAGACAGGGCGAAATATACAGTACCGAATACTGAAATCTGTATGCATTACAATTAGGTGTTGGTTTTTTTTTTTGCGTGGATTAGTAACAAGATGAAGAACATTCAAAATGTTTCTCAGTATTTACAACAGTTTTACTGTCTTTGTGTTTCAACCGAAGACCCAATGTTTCCACTTTAGCTTTTTTTAAAAGTTGCCAACGCAACCCTGACTTGGTTTTTTTTTTTTTTAAAAGATTACAATGTACATTACATCTCAGGAAGGGAAACAAAGAGTTAATTACAAGATGCAAAAAGATAAGAAAGAGACAAACTACAGCGTGAGTATTGTTCAGAGGTAGTAAGTGAGCACTCTAAGCTACAGAACATGTTGAAATTCTATTGGTTTGTATGAGTTCGCATGAGGTAATAAAGCTGTGTTTTGATTGGTGAGATGTATAAATACTCTTTTGCTACACTATGTACAACACTCCATATAACGGTGCCTTTCTTTTTTGCTGCCAAGAGGAAGTAGCAAATCTTGGCAAAGGTGTGTGCAGCACCTAGCTCCTACTGTAAAACCCCAGGTCTTGGCTTCCACAAAAATAAGCAGCAAGTATCTTCATCTCTTAAGAACGATCTATGTCCGTGACTGAAATACAGAGAGGAGACTCTGGGTCCTGGTACTTTGAGCAAGAAAAGATGCTCCCAGCTTCCAATCTAGTTGGTAAAACAACAGATCACAACAAAAATGTGACGAATAAGGATTCTTAAAGACGACCATCGTTAACTGAAATAACTGAACAGCTCTTTTTATTCCAACTCTATAAGAGATATGAAAAGATTAAACACAATCAAAGTCTGTAATTCATTTAGGCTTTCCATGGAAATATGCACGAAGTTAAATTTAGGTGAGGTGTTTCTTTGTGTCTGCTCCTGCTACTGAGGTTAAGCTTATACTGTACTTTTACCCTTAAGGCCAAGTAATTGGCAACTGTTAGACCGTCATCGCTAAAAGTGTTGATAATAAATTATGATAAAATAGTTACAGGGCTATAAACAATGCTAAATCTTGGCCTAATTGGATAAAGTGCTTTTTAACATTGTGTGTTTTAAGTATAAATACAAATGATTATGATACCTTTAAAAAACAGATTTACCAAGTTTTCTAGTAAGACAAGGTTTTACAGTAAAGCTATAGGTGCTTGGCTACAAAAAAGATTCTTTCCTTTTTCTCCTGTGACTCTGAATGCGCTAACCACGGCATCTCAGCGCAGGGAAAAAGTGTTGCTAGGAGATTAGTTAGAGGTATCGGAGTGCACACTTCCCGGCCCTTCTGTAGGGGAAGTCACAGAAGATGGAGTCGTTGCGTCCTGCCAGCCTCCATTAGCCTGAAAAGGGAGAAAAGCCAATTGATACGATGATACCACCGGAAATGCGTCCAGGAGCGGGGAAGGGGAGGGGTTCTTAGCTCCTCCTGATGGCAGAGTTTGGGAGAGGAGGAAAAAACCCACCCGCGCGCATCACGCGGCTGACAAACTGCACGGAGCAAAGGTCTCCACGACAGGAAGAGCTAGCTAGGAACGAGGAGCCCTTCAACAAGGCGACGCGGTATCTGAGACGCACGCACGCGTCTCAAAAACAAAAATGTTAAGGATTTTTGCAAGGTTTGGTCATCTCTAAAACCTCAGATTTTTCCCACTTTTAAACCGGAGAAAACTGCGGCCACAAAGGAGGAAGAAATTCTCAGCCGGCTGCCGTTAATCTCATTTCCAGAAGCGCGGCGTGCCCGGAGCCATGCCGGGGACACGAGAGCTACTGGGCTCGACGTAGGCCTGAGGTCCCTTCCAAACACGCTCTCCCCGGGTGCGGAGGCGCGGGCGCGAGGAGGAAGCGTGCTACTCAGATCGGCTTTCTAATTATCTGCAACCGCAGCCCCTGTTTGGGATGTTGCTCCATGTCTCCCCATGCCGCTGGCCCTGAGCGCATTAGACCTGCATCAGCAATAACAGTACTCAGAAACAAATTTGCCTTATGTCTTGGCCTGCAGAGGCAATTGCTGAAATCAATGTCTGATCAAATTTCTGCTGTGGCAGACAGCTTGTCGCTACATATTTTTATGTCAGTCAAGAAGAGGGAGGCGCAGGCCTCGTGAGTTGGGGAACGCTGAGTGGAAGTGACGGGGCAGGCCTTTCTGCCGCAGCTCGAGCGAGCCGTGCTGACGCGCGGCGCTCCCGGCGCAGAATAGCCTTTGCAGGAATCCTTCCCCACCCAGCGCGCTGCCAACAAACCAAAGGTTAGCGCATGCTAATTTATTTATGACGTGGTTCGTTCGTTACCGAAACAATCGGCCTGCCTTTCTCCGCTCACTTCCTAGACCCTACAGCTTTGGCCTGTCAATAATACGCGCTCGGAAATGTTGACACACACAAAAAAGCATTAGAGATGGATGAATTTCACAGCGCGCTCTCTCTGCCTGCCCAGGCAATATTAAATCTGCGGGTTAGTCACCCTTCTGCTAATAACCAGTGCCGGAGAATTCCTTCTCCTCCAGCCCATCGCTAGGTTTTACATCGACGGCGTCTTCATCCTCCACAACAAAAGAAAATGCTTTATGGCTCAGAGAGAGAGAGAGAGAGAAGCCTAAATAATTATCCCCTACACAGATGATCAGCAACAAAGAGAGCGCCTCTTCTCACAACAAATTCAAGGGTTTAAAAAAATGGAAATCCCAGCCTGCAATCACATTCCAGCTGAAGCCCGAGCCCTGGGTTTAAACCACCTCCGCCGCTCGGATACAGGTCCTGAATAAATAACGTGCTATTCTGCATGCAGAGGTACCACCGCCTTTTAGTTTAGTTTTTTTTTTTAAGATATGAAAATCTACTTAGAGAAAGAAAAACTCTTGTGCAGATAGGAGTCTAAAGATATTCCATCTGAAGTAAACATCATTCCTCTTTTATCCAAATTTATAAACAACAAATGTACAATATTTTTACTCAGCTTGGCAGCTGGAGGAGAGGTTGTCAGCAAGCATTCTTTTTTTCAAATAAATTAATCCTTACTCTGGTGGTTTGAGATTATGCACTGTATTATACAACAGCGCCTTATCAGGCCTCATCAGCGAAGATGGAATTCATGTCTGTAAAATGCTGCAGGCAATCACAGTTTCATATTTTATCATGTTGATAAGGATATCGCAAATTCTCTGAAGCATTTCAAAACACTTAAATGAAAAAGGAGAAATGCAACTAAAAGGCTTTTTATATGGTTTGTTGTGGGTTATTATGAGTTATTTATAAACCCAAAAAGAAAGATTTGACATTTCAAATGTAAAAGATTTGAGTATTTAATGGTACTTTTTTCCCTTTACAATTGAATGTCTTCAATCACATTTTAAATCATTAATATTTACTCTCATGGCAAGTGAAAACCCTAAAAAAGGTAAAAATCTCCTGTGCTCTCCCCAGCTCCAGCATTTCACATCTGCCCTCTCCATTTCCTCGGCAGCTATTGTTCCCACAGGCGCTCTGCCCCAGCCCCTGCCCCAGCAGCAGGCAGCGTAACGGAGCAGGCGGCCCTGGGGCAAGACAGAAAGTCTCCTGGAAGGGAATTAGCCTGTTAGGATCTTTGTAAAGCCCTGTACTTCCAAAACTAAGGGGGAAGGAGAACACCAGCCACCTCTGACCAACAGAAATCAACGTGTTGGAGAAAACTTAATTAAATAATGAGATAGAATCAACGGGCTACATCCGACCGGAATGAAACACGCTGAAAAGGAGAGATGAGAACGATCCCGACTGCAGCCTGCCACGAAACGCGGAGATGCCTTTGGGTTGGAGGCCACCCCATGCATCCGCCCCGATGGGGTACCGAGCGTCTGTGCACCTCTGTTCTTTAGGCACCGAGTGGAGGTGACAGGGTCCAGGGGGACCGGGCTTTGAGCACCGCCGGCCTCCAATGATTACAGCAGCTGATCCGGACACTCAGCACCTGACCGAATCGGGACTGTAGTCCATAGGATTGTTATCATCTCTTTGCCATGTCTCTTTGCCAATATATGGGACCGCTCGACATGAAAAAAATGAATGCCCTTGACCTGGCTAGAAGTATGTTAAAACAACAATCTGGGATCTCTGGCAAGCGTGACCCTGAGAACTAGCTGACCAATTTTCTGCCAGGAGCAAACGCTCCATCCCCAAGAAACATGTTAACGCTGGTCTAAAAACATAAAATTGCAAATCGTCTAACGCTGCTCCAAATTCCCTCTCTCCTGATTGCATTGAGACTTGTAGCTATGTCAAGGGCTGTTTTGTGTTTCATCCCCAAAGATGCAGAATAGAAATGCAACTGCGAGAGTAATTAATACACGTATTAATGACTGCATTTACCTGACACAGTGCTTATGGATCTCCAAACTACTGTTTCCCAGGGTACTCACATTTAAATTGTGTGGACTGTACAGTGAATTTCCTCCCAAGCCATCATTGTATCCTCCCGTCTGATTGATAACATGACGGAGGGTATCCACCTTTAAGTAAGAGGAAACAAAATTCATCATTCCAAATCTATTAAAACATCATCACTTACAATAGGCAACATTTTGAGTTATGGGAGCCAAAAGGGTTTAGCATCTTCTATGAAAGACAAATGTATCAATCAAGAATGACTGGCAGAATTTCAACAAATCCTTGCATGTTAAAACCCATACATCTTTGTTTCTCGCACCAGCCAAACAATAGCTTCCCCACAGCAATGCATCCTGTAGGTCCATCTCACGTGTCTGCAGCAAACTGGCGTGTATATCTACACATACATATGTGTCTGCATGCATGCGAGGAGATGCACAAACATATATACTGCATATAAAACATGGTGTTAGCCCTGTCTGGATGGATCGGAAGGGTGACTGAGAATGAAATGTACTCTAACAGCTCCGCTAGATGTGTTCTGACATCAAAAATAAAAAAGCCTTTGTCCCATAAATGAAACAAGGATGCATGGTTTTGGTTGTTTTGGTTTTTTTGGCGGGTGGGGGGGATTTTTTTAAATAAAACAGGAAAATTCCCTGATTTTACAGTGTCTATGGAAGTCAGATGCACCCAGTCCCAGTCCATGAGCTCAAGCCAGAGCCGAATGCATTCACAAAGCTTAAAATCTCAATTAGAAAACAATCACTCTTTCCTTGAGGTTTGTTAAGTTCAATGCTAGGATAGTAATAGGTCACGTTTAGAAAATGCTGCCTCCGCTCTGCAGTGAGGCCCAGAACATTGAATAGAGCCAGAGTAAGGTGGAATTTTTAGCCCAAACCCTACCCTGCTAGAAAGGCCCTAGTTTGGGGCGTTTCTCCTACCTGTGATTGCACATTGGCTCCGACTTGGGACCCCTGGTAAGAATCCCCATTCAGACTCTGCATGTTCATGAACATGTCCCCAGAATTTGGGAGGTTAAAAGAACCAGAAGAACCTGGAAAGGAAAGAGTTAAGTAGCTGAATAACAGAGAGCTACAAATATATATGCCCCAAGACCTCAAGGCAGGGGAAGGAGAAGGAGGAGAAAAGGAAACAAGAAGGAAAGCAGGGCATCGCAGAGGAAAGTTCACAGTCTAGGAGGGAGGCTAGTGACCGACACCCAGAACCTGACCCGTGCGCGAGCGGGGCCCGGCTGGCAGCCCTAGCGCGCTTACCCGGCCAGAGCCTCTCTCCCAGGGCCCGGGAACTCCTGCCTCCTCCTGCCGATTCTCTCCCGTCACGTTAGCTATCGCGGCGCGGCAGGGCAGGGCAGGGCAGGGCGCGCGGGCTGCATCTCACCGCCCCGTTCCCCCGACGGAAGGGCATGGCAGGGAGCACTGCAACGCCTTCCCTGGTGCCATGGCTATCTACGCTGAGAAAAGCCTGGTGCTGAACGTGTGCCTATCCTCTCCTTGGAAGGGCGATGGCTGGTCGTGGCCAACTGGGCGGTTTGTTACCGGCGACGCAGGAACCCCATTTTCACTTGCTTATTTTCTGTCCCTGTAGGATTTTCCTCATGGATCTTCCTACATTTTTAGACGCGCACTAAAACTCGCTGCAAGCAGTGCCGGTGATATCTCTGCTTGCTCCCCACACCCCGCTTGGCCTCCACTCCCCTCCCTTGGAGTTAGCCCTTAGATTCTGCCTACGGAGCAAACACGCTGGTAAGGATTTGGTTTTTGACATTGAAAATGAAGGTGCGGTAAGCCGCTTTCCAATGAATTACCCCCTCTGACACGCTCTTTCAGACACTAGCAGTTCATTTTCCAGCAGTGCAGCATTTCACATGCCAACGAGCGTAGAGCAGGATGTGAACATGCCTCTCTTCCCACCACGCATCACTCAGCACTGAGTTCAGCAGCTTGAGACAAACACACCCAGGTGCGGCCTGGCCTTTTTTCTTTCACTGAAGGAGAAACCCCTGTCAAAATCTCCGCTGGAACACGAAGCTGCCAAAAGCCCGACCTGGGCTGTGACCCCTTCCCCTGGCGGGACTCGAATGTGTTTTCAGAAGCACGGGCTTAGCATGCTGAAGTCAGCGGGAGCGGGCAGGTCACTGCTTGGCACTTGGAAAATTCCCACCCCGGAGGCTTAAACGATGCAGGACCTCCTGGTCGCGTGGTATCCTGGGGACACGGCCACATTCCCAACCAAACCGAGCTCTCTACTGCCCCAGAGCCGTTGCCTTCCTGTTTTGCTTTCTGGGATGCTCTAGTTGGCTGGGCAGGGGGAGAGAAAAAGCTCCCGGTACGTACCAGAGTTTGGTGTGGTCGGGGAGTTTGTCTGGTTATTCTGGACGGCGGCTGCCACGGCGTGTGCTGCGGTCACAGCCGTCTTTGCAGCGTAGAGATTGGCTTCTTCCTGAAACTTCCCTATGTTCTTCTTGTACCTGATTCTCTTATTGCCAAACCAGTTGGATACCTGTGGGTGGGGAGGAGAGAAAGTAAGAAAAGTCAGTCCTCCGGGGGCGTTCAGCATCTCGTCGTATCGCTCTGAGATGTCACGCTTGGGTCCATCAGATACACAGTCCCCAGCCTTCAATCTGACGTCTGCTGGGTACTTAGATTAATTAAGCAATAATCAAGGATCAGTTGAGTATTATTATGGATATGAGCATGACATGGTTCTGTCTGTCTCTTGGCAGAACTGATACACAAGGGGTTACTCTTTTATGACAACGCGCATCTTGGAGTTTGCTGCTCTGGTTAGCGTAGTTTTGCCTACTGTTAATAATGAGGCATTTGTCAACCAAATCAAATGCTAGAATTCAAAAGGCTTCTGGAGGTGAATGAAGGTGATGTTTGGTTAAGACAGAATGAGTTGGAAGTGAATGCAATTGTTCTTTATTTTTGGGCTGGAACAACCTTGGCAGCCCCGCAGTTGGAATCATGTTTGGTCTGCTGAAAATGAAAGGAATAATATAAATCAATAATGGATGAAAAGTTGCTTTGTCATCTCCTTTTGAAGATACTGTGCTGATGCCAAGGTGGCTCCTAAGGCTCTATTAACCCGTGCAAAGTTCATGGCTGGAGCAACTTACACAAAGCCGCAGCAAAAACATTATAGAATGTTTCTGATCCCAGCCGTCAAAGCCCTTAATTAATAAATACTCTCACTTAATAACTGATGTTGCACACAGGGCCATCACGAAAGCTCCTCGGCCTACAAACGCAAGCCTGCATTCAGGCCAACACAGGCCAACTCTACACAACTATTGCAGAAGGAAACAAAGCCCCAGCACTGCAAATAAGGAGAAGTGCAATGTCCTAGACTTAGGAGGGAGCAACCCCCTGCTGCAGGCTGGGAGTGACTGGGCTGGGCAGCAGCTCTGCAGAAGAGGACCTGGGGGGACAGGGGAGAAGAAGCTGGACAGGAGCCCGCAGTGTGCCCGTGGTGCCAAGAAGGCGACTGGCATCCTGGGCTGCATGGGTAGGAGTGTTGGCAGCAGATGGAGGGCAGTAATCCTTCCCCTCTATTCAGCACTGGGGAGGCCACATCTGGAGTCCTGTGTCCAGCTGTGGTCCCCCACTACAGAAAGGATGTGGACACATTGGGCGTGTCCTCCAGGGGAGGGCAATGAAAAAGGTTGTGGGGTTGGGGACGGGACTGGTGAGGAGATGCGGAGAGAACTGGGCTGACTGAGTCTGCAGAAGAGAGGACGGAGGGGGATTTGATAGCGGCCTCCAGCTCCCTGCCGGGGGCTGCAACGAGGATGGAGCTGGGCTGGTCTCAGTGAGGGCAGATATATGACAAGAAGCAAAGGGCTCAAGCTGCAGCAAGGGAAGTTGAGGTTGGAAATTAGGAAAAGCTGTCTCACCAGGAGGGTAGTAAAGCACTGGAACAGGTTACCCAGAGAGGCTGTGAACCCTCCATCCTTGGAGGTGTTTAAGTCCCAGGTAGACAAAGCCTTGGCTGGGATGACGTAGTTGGGGCCGGTCCTGCTTGGAGCAGGGGTTGGACTAGATGTGACCTGCTGGGTCCCTTCCACCCTCGTTGTCTGTGATTCCATGACTCTAGGTCCAAATGATCAAAGCTTATGGGAGCACGTGGCACCAAAGCTGATGAGGGGGCTGATGAAAATGCCACACAGTTTCATGCCAAACTAGGGGTTGGTTCTGTGACGCCACTGTCACAGGCACACACTCAACACCCAGGCAGGTCCTCCTATGGGATGATTTTAAAGTATTTTTAACAAAGGTATGTCCTTAATTATTAATGTTCGGTGGTAGCCCTTCTCCTCTCACTGTGCTAACACCCTGCTGTGTGCAGCTGCCCCAGGGCAGTGCACATCTGTCCACTCCAGAGCCCAATATCATGTCCACTGGTGTATAAACATTATACCAGTGCAAACCCATCATTTCTTCAGATCTAGAGTTAAACAACCTGCCAGGAGCACAGGTCCTTGGCTCCTACGCTTGGCTGGTGGCATCGCTGGATGCTTGCCTTCCCCTGCCAGCCTTTGCAAGAGTCCAAAGGGCTTGGGCAGTCATGTCTGCTTATTCTTTCCCTTTGCTTCCTAGGGCCTGTGGTCCCAAAGCGTCCAGCATCAGCTGAACTCAGTGGGAGTCCCTTCTCTGACTTGAGAGCAGGCTCCTGGACTTCTAGCCTCTGATGATGTGACGCCATCATAACCATCGGCTTATGCTGATGTTTTCTGTCCACTTGAAATGTGGAACAGCCTTCACTCTGAGCAAAAGAAAATCCTTCCACAGAGAGGCAGGGCTACACAGCTCCCTTCCTCTTATGAAAAGAAACCAAATTCACCAGTTCTGCCCAGACGGCCATACCTGCAGGCAAGGGCCCGCTGCTCTGAAATGCTATTCCTTTTTCAAGGGGAGTGTGTGTGAGGGACCGAATGCAGCTGTTTCACAGAGGCTGCACACGCACCCTCGTTACGGGAGGAGGGACGTTCCTGCTGGAAGGTAGATAATTTTGGCATTTGTTTTAACACAATTATGGAAAAGTCTCTAGCTTTAATGGCAAGACAGAAGGTGCACCTCGTACATCCTGTTCCCTGGACAATACTCCATTGGATTCTATATATTGCACTTAATATTACCTTGTCAGTCAGGGAAGCAATAATACATTAATGAAAGCCAGCAAATAATTATTGTGGACAATCGGATTACGGCTTTATTAACAGTTTCATAATTGAGGAATCTCTGCACATCAACTGTATTGTCCATGGATGAATATGAACCTTTGTTTATGCACACCTCTGGACCAATCAAACAACAGCCATCACTAATAAAGGTTTATTTAATTCTCACAGTAAAATTTTAATATCACCAGCAGCCTGGGGAAGCCTCAGCGAGTGGATTTGCTTGACATCAGATCGTTTCCATTCTGCTAGTCCCAATACTTCTTAATCTTTAATATCAAGGCAATTAAAATTAATGGCCACTCATCCAAAGCCACTGTGGGCAGTGTTTCCTTGACATCAATTGTTTGATGGGATTACCTAGAGGTTAAACTAACAAGCAAGGTTTAATTGGAAGCAATGAAAGGAGCAGTGATCATACGTTATGTTTAACCTGCATACCACATCTAAATGAATATCTAAAAATGTTAAACTATTTCTCAAATTAAAATACACGCTCCGCACACAGCTAGATCCCAGGGTGGGAGCCGTCCCAGCCATCCTGCGAACACCGTGTTCCTGGCACTAGCATCAGAAGGAATCTATATGTCGACAACCTAGTCTCCAAACTTCTTTTTAATCCCCTTTTAAATATATTTGTCGGGAAGCTGCTGCTGAGCACGAGGCTTGCAACCTGGAGATGCTAACAACCGCACCTCGCGGTCACACGTGGACAAAGAGAAGCAGGAAGGGAGCCAGAGCTTGAGGCCAGGAAATGCTCGCTACCGCGGCTCCGGGCTCAGCAGCACGTGCAGAGAGTAGGACACATTTCCATGCTTCCTCCGGCTGCTGCACTCTCACTTTCCTCTAGGCCTGGATGGTGGAGGAGGCTGCAGCGGAGCCAGGGGCCGGACAGAGGAGGATTCCCCATCCGGGGGCTTTTCCAAGTGCTCCCTTGGGGGTCAGCCTTTCACTCCAGAGAGCAGCACCTGTCCGAGCTGCAGGCGAAGCCTGGCACAGGGCCTACCAAGGCTCCCTGTCTCCCTGTGCCGCGGCCCCAGCAGAGGAGAGCCTAGGGGTGAGGCACCCCTTTCAGAGCAGCGAGGGTTGGGGGTGATGCCCACTGAGGTGGGCACGGCTCTCTCATGGCTACAGGTCCAGGCTGCCTGCGGACTCAGGCAGGTGCCTCTGCATCATCTGTGCTCAGTTCATATTCCTCAGCATTTCCTTGCAGCCACGCAGGCTAGTACTTACTTCACACTCCCGACGAAATGAAAGCTGAGACCACGATGCAATCACTTGACTCCAGAAGCCGGGGCTTACTCGCTGGTAATGAATGGGCTCTCACCCGGCCTTCCCTGCCGCCTGCTGCTCCCTGCCTCCGCCTCTCTGGGAGAAAGGAGTGCATTTGCTCCAGAAAACACTCGGAGATGGTGTGCAACACCTGAGAGTGACCCTGGCCTCGGGCAGAAGGGGCAGGACACGCAGGGGAGTGTGAGCACCAGGCCGTGATATCACAGCTCAGCTCCAAACCACTTTAAACCTGGCTCGCAGCTCCCCTCCCTTTGCCAGGGCAGGGGCGCAGGGCTTTCCCATCCGCTGAAGACCACTATGAATTCACCAGTCCCTGTCCCAGGCTCTTCACCAAGGAGCAGGAGGTCCTGCCCGCTCCGGCGTGCCGTGGAAGGCCAGGGACTCAGCACGGGCTGGCAGACTCAGCACCCCTGGGACTCTGGGTGCCATCGCAGGTGGTGTCACTGTCCCGTTGGGTGACCGTAGGCAGATCAGCATCCCCACGGGTCAGATGAGGCACCGTCCCCCTGCATAAAGCACTTGGATCTGCTGCGGAAGAGCCAGGGGCAGCATGGATGGGCCCAAGGGCTGAGACGCTGAGCTCCCACCCAGGGCACGAGCAGCTGCCCACGCCTGGCCCTCTCCCCGCCTCTCTGTCCTGAAGATGTGAATTCTGTACCTGGCCCAAGCGCGACGTGGGCCCAGCACCGGCCTCCTGAAGCCAGGACCCGCGCCCTGTACCCAGGACAAGCGGTCGCTGGGGGCCAAGCACCCCTGGCTCTCCAGCCCTCCCCACTTCCACAACCACTGGCTGGAAGTTGTCTCCAGCGGAAGCCGGCTACAAGCACATTTTTCATGAAAACAAACTATCTCTTCACATAAAAAAAAACAATGAACATCTTTCTCCTCCTGATCACTGAAGGCCAATTAATTAATTGGGCTTAATTGTATATTACATTTCAAACAATCCTGTTGCACTTATTTATCATGTTAATTACAACGTTAAATAAAAAGACAATAAATTATTACTTAAATTGTCAAGATGCATAACTGCGGGATTTGGGCTGGGGCCGACCTGCTCCACTTCCCCGCTCGGGAAAATCCCCGGGACGGGGCAGTGCTCTGCGGAGAGGCAGCTCCCACCCGCACGTCCGTCCTGAAATGAGCAAACCGAACATTTATGGACCACAAACCACAGGGAATTTTCCAGTGTGTCTCTGCGTGTTTGTTTGCAGCACGTGCTTTATGGTCTGCACCTAATTAAATGTAACGGAATATGAAATTTTGCAATGACACGAGGAGTATTTATGGCACGTGCTGCCTGGTTAGTCATTTGCCTCTTTTTATCTCTGCAAACTTTTTGTTTCTATCTGCCTCTGTTCCACTCTTTGCATCCTGTTGGAAGTGAGGGATCAGTGCCTATAAATCTAGGACTTGTAATGTGTTGGCAAAAATAAATAAAAACAGAATCAATGTGAATGCAGAGGAGCTGAAAGGCAGCTCCTGCATGCTGTTTAGAAAGAATTTTAAATATACCCTCTTGTCAAGCACATTTTTCTTTTGTTTGAAGCAATGAAAAATTTTATTGCTGTAATCCACTGACATGCATTCAGCAATGACTATGCCCTTTCTCTAGTCTGCATGATAGACTGATAGTTGCTCATGACACCCTGAAAGAGGCTCATCTGCAAAAGTATAAAACATCAGCTTTGCAGCCATAGGAAGTAGAGAACAGATGAGACAGTTTATCTCCCCCAAACACGTGCGGATCGGATAGTTCTAAATTACAGCCGGCAATGTTCTCTGTTAAGGACATTTTTTTCCAAAATTACCTTCCCCGCACTCTTAAAAATGAAATTGTGTTAGGTGTTCATCTTAATAAATAGTTCGTCTTCATGTGTTTCTTGAAAAACTCGCTGTCCATATTATCTTACGGACTGATTTCAAAACCAAATCCATTTATCTCCCACCTGCAGCTATCCGGTGCTGGAAGTCGGTCCCACTTCCTTTGCAGCTCAGTAAAGCACCGTGGCAGCAGGCTTGTGGGGGAGCCGCACGATGTGGGGTCCCAAGAGCCTTGCTGAAAGTTGGAAGTCTTCCCCCTTGCACCCTGCCCCAGGCTCCGCCAGCCCCCGGCATGGCGAGGAAGACTGACGTGGGATCAGGATCAGGAGCTGCAATGAATCCCCGCGCCGCTCTGAGCAGCAGAACTGATGGAAACCCTCCCACGGTTTGAGCCAAAACTCTTGGGGGGGGGTTGGAAAGTTGTCAGTTCCCATGTTCTTAATTACCGTTTGTCCCCGCTGCCCTCCCTCCCCGGGCCCAGCTGGCGCAGAAACGAGACGTGCGGGAAGGCCAGGAGCGGTGCTGGCCGGATGGTGCCCCGTCGAGGCCAGACGCAGAAGGTGCTCAGGAACGGTGCAGAGCGCTCTGCGCAGGCCCCCGTGGCCATTTGCCGGGATGGCACTGCTCCTGCCACGGGCGAGCTGCCCCTGCCAGGTTGCTAAACAGACTGCCTGGTGTAGCCTTGGCTTCTGGGCTGCATCCTCCTGGCTTTGGCTGCCCTCCGCCAGAGCTGCGTCCCACGCTACTTCACAAGGCCTGCTCCGAGCAGGCAGGAAGCGGTCCTGCGGGACGGCTGCAGAGCATCTCTGCTTGGCGTGAGCCAACGCCGCCTCGCAGGCTCTCAGCCCCGCACATCCTGGCCGTGCCTGGTGCAAGGAAGTGCCCTCTGCACAGAGCAGTGCTGTCCCCTCGCAGAAATGCACCCGCATCAGGGCTCGTTTGGAGCAGGTCAGGCCAGGCCTGGCCCCACATCTGCATGTTCATTAACCCTATGGAAGCTGCCTGGGCTTTTGCTACTGAACCAAGCACCGCCAGTGCCTTCAGGGGCAGTCTATTCCACGCGGCTCACCGTTGGAAATGGCTGCTCCCCAGGGTTGAATTCTCTCTGTCTTGCTTTATTCTCTGCAGACTGATCTTACCTTTCTTCGCTGAACTGGCTTTTCTACACATAAATTAAGCCCTCCCCCAGCAGAAACTCCCTGAACTCGGTCACCTTACCTCTCATCCCCTGCAACACAACAGAGCGCAGGCAGCTTATCCCGACCGTGCCGCTAGCACGGGCTCTCCCGCCTGGCTGGCAGCCTCCAGCATGAATCCCACTTAAAAAGCCCCTGCCCTGGTAGGCTGAGCTGCAACAGGGGCTCCTGCACGCCTCCGCCCACCCAAAGGCTTTGATCTCTTGCATTTGTTATTCATACCTTCACGAAGGAGAGGCCCCGGTGCACTTGGCCCACGAACACACCTCCAGCTAGAAAGGCTGCCAGAGGCACGGGGCCATCAGCAGATGCACCAGTTACTGTCAGGTGAGAGCGGGTAGGGACTCACGGCTGTGGGCACGCTCCTACCCTGCAGGTGGTGAACGGCAGCCCACCGTCGCTTACTGTGCCGGCTGCTCTCAGAGCAAAGTACCCTCATGATTATTATTATTATGATGCTGTGCAAGATTTTTCAGCCCCTGCTCCAGCTGTCTAGAGAACAACCCTCACCCTTTGCACTAACCTAGCCAGCTCTCATAGATAACCAGGGTCGCAATCTTGTCCCTACTAAAGTCAATGGCAAAGTTGCCATGGACCTCGAGGGGCTTGTCTTAGTGCACTTGGGCTGGGAAAATTGCACCTCTTGTTCTGCTCGGATGGAGGGGGGAGCACAGAGCATGCCGCAGGGCTCTGCGTACAGCCACGCAGGCATCTGTGCAGACTGCTGGGAGCCGCGCTTGTCCCCTTGGTGCTGTGAAAGCTTTCTGAACTCGGGGCTGGAAAGGCAAGGGCTCGTTCCACTCGTTGGTGTGCCCAAGAGAGAACAGAGCACCAAGACCACTGGTTTGCAGCCTTTGTGGATTTGAGGCCCCTCTCCCTGCAATCAAGGCACCCGTCCTGGGACTCAAAGGTTCATAGATTGTGGGGCCGGAAGGGACCCTGGAAGATCACGGGGTCCGCCCTGCACCAAGCAGAAAAGACAACTGGGGCCAGGTGACCCCAGCAAGGTGACTTGAGCCCCCTCCAGAACTTCTGGGAACTGAATAGCACCCGAGTTCAAGCACGAATGCATGTGTTACAGTGCTCGTCTCCTTCCACAGGGGCGGGACAGGAGGGGTGGGGGACTGTCCAGGCAGGGACAAGCTTGAGCCTGGCTTATCAGCTTAGCTTATCTTCTCACCCCTCACGGCACCCTTCAAAGGATGTGGCAACATCCATCCTGGTTGAGAATCACTGGCCAAGACACTCACTGCTTCCCCGCCCAACAGGCTTTGCAGGGTACGAAGCACCTCTGGATGCCCAGACACCTGGACTGGACGCAGCTCAGGAAACTACTGGATTGAGGGAACAGTGGCACTTTGCAGTGGATTTCCAGGACTTTACTGACGAGGTGGTTTTGGAGGCTCTTTCGGCGCATCCAAAGTCAACAAAGAGTCACCACGCGCGAGGCCATTGGGTGGGGATCTTTTCTGACGGCTTTCCCATTTGAAGTCTAACGTACCTGACTTCTGCCATTTCACTGGAGACCTATACACCCAACCTCAGATCAGACCTTAATTATAAAGGGAAGGGCTATATTGCTAAAAATGCCAATACCGGCGCCTACCATCATCCATAGTTAACATGTTTGTTAACCTCGGGCATTGTTCCTTTAAATATATAATTACTTGAAAGACTGATAAGGCAACCTGATTGGGAGTGCAAGCGTCAGCACCCCCCACCAGCACAGCTTTGTCGGACTTGCTTTCCCACCCCCATGTCACAGCTGCACCCGTGACACGTGGCCCCTGTGCCACAGGCATGTTCTGAGCTCCGCCAAATTCACAAGCCGCAGAAAAGGCCAGATGTGACTTCTTTTCTAGAGACCCGGTGCAGGGAAGAGCACATTCACGCTCAGTTGCAGAATCCATTCAAGGGGCCGTCAGGTTATAGCTCGTGCCCAGAAGAGGCCGACCCGGGCGAAGGCACCTGTCTGCAAGGCCTGAGCTGCACCTGCTCTCGCGCGGCTCTGCTTTACTAATCCTTCTGGCCAGCTAAGCGCCGGCTCTAAGGGACCCGTTTTGTTTAACGGGGCTTGCAGCAGTGGAACAATAGCTATCCCCGGGCTGTTGTATGCCAACCAGGTTAGAAGCCTGTAGGCTTCAACCAATCAAAGAAAAGCTGATCCATAAAAATAGATTATTTGTTTGTCGATAAACTGGCTTTTTACTAAATTAATGTTAGGTTTTGATGAATTTATAGCAGGCTAAATGGATCACCCACAGAAGAGTCCTATTGACAGATGCAGAGTGCATTTGCTACATAGCTGAAGAAATGGTCACACACATTCGTTTTTATGTATTATTTATCATTTTAACTGCACCCCGCGGCACGCCAACCCCTTCAGGCCCAGCTGAGAGGCCTGCTCCCTTCGCCACAGAGCTCACAGTCCCGTTTCCCAGCCCCCTGGTCAACGTGCACGTCCATTAACGGATGAAGTCCCTGAGGAGATGCCTACAGCATCTAGGATAGGGGCTGCTGGAGCTGTACATTAGAGCCAGCCGACGCTGGTGGGGCAAGACCATTTTCGCACTCTTGCTTCTTGTTTCATCAAAATAAGGAGGCCCCTTTGCTCTGCCTATACAAATACATTTGCTTTCAAAGAGAGGGGCCGCTCCAAGGAAGGGCGATCAGAACGTGGCGGGGAACCCACGCCTGTGGGGGACGCATCTCCGGCACTGCCCAGCCCAGCCGGCCGTGCAGGGCGCTGGCACCTTTCCTCCGCAGCCCACGGAGGGCAGGGAGGGCACTTGCACACCTCTTACCTGTGATACTGTGATGCTGCATTTCTTTGCCAGCTCTTCTTTGGCTTCTTCACTGGGGTAGGGGTTACTGAGGTGGGAGTAAAAATACTCATTCAAGATTTCTGTGGCTTGTTTGCTGAAGTTACGTCGTTTCCGTCTGAAACGAAGAAAGAGACCCACTGCCGTCACAAACCTGAGCTGAGACCCATCCATGACTCGTGGCTGAGCCACCCCCTCTCCTTTGGGACGCAGCAGCACAACCCTCCCGGCCCAGCTGGGAACAGCTCCTCCCTGGCACCTCCACGCACACCAGCTTCCGCCACTCCCCTCCCTCCGTTTGCAGTGCCCGTGTCCTCTGGAGCAGGGTGCTGATAAGCAGAGCACAGTGTCCCCACACGCACTGCCCTAGTCCCTGCTCCCGCCACCGAGAAGGAGCGAGTGCAGCAGGGAGCGACCGTGGTGGATCTGATGGGCCTTTCCCACCTTGAAAAGCACCCACCATGCTCTCCCCCCGCGCTGAGGGGCTGCAGCCTAGAGAAGCCCCTGGGGCCCTGTACGCCTCCACAAGCCTCTCGCTCACCCGGATGCCATTTCCCCTGAAGAACACGCTTTAGAAAGCGCCGGTGGAACAAGAGCTTCCCATTCGGGTCCCCTCAGGGCTGGCTGCAATCTAGACGCGTGAGCCTCGGGCCGCTGTGCAGCCAAGCATCTCTCCCCATGCTGTGTCCCCAAAGGACGGCTGCGCTGCTGCCAGCGCCGTGCCCTGCAGCAGGCGGGCGCTCCCTGGGGCTGCATTTAGCTCGTTATCCAGCTTCCGCTCACTTTGCCTCGTTTACCTTCCTCTTTTCCAAGGAGCCATGCTGTACATGCTGCCTTTGGCAGCATCGCCAGTGCCCCCTGCAGACGTCTCCCCGCCACCCGCCCGGTTTGCAATTACCCTAAGTAGCCACTGCCCATGACCTGCTGGTGAGGAGCCCACCCGTAAGCTTGGCAATGAGGGGTGGGTGCAGGGGGCATCCCCTGGAGGCAGCTCTGTGTTTTGGGCTGAGGGGGTTGCTGCAGGGCACTGGCACCTCTACCGCTGCAGCTCCCAGCACCCGTGGTCCATGATGATGTCAGCTCTGCTGCCCCTGCACCCTCATGCAAGTCCCTGCTGTCTTCCTACTGCAGGGTCTCAACCCCTGAAGTACCCTGTGATCCTCCATGGGCAGAGAGGCCCCCCCAAGGGTGCTGGCAGCTATGGAGAGGGGTCATTAGAGCACAACAGCCTGGGTGGTGGCAGAGGCTGCAGCCTAGCTGCTGACCTTGGAGGCTGCGGGCCTGCCACAGACAGTGCTGTGCTCCTCCAGGCTCTCACAGATGCACGTGCTGGTCCTGGCTCGTTAGGCTGGGACAAGTTCAGCACTGTTTCCATCGGCCTCTCACCTGCTGAAGGCCCACCACAGCTCAGCGAGGGAAAGGCCAGCAGAGCAAGGTCTTCTGCTGCCTGCCTGGCACCAGGCAAAGCCAGCCAGCGGGGGCTCAGCGGCCAGCCTGGACTCGGCCCTGTGCCAACAGTGAGACAGCCGCCGGCAGTGTTTGCAGGGTACTTTTCTAAAGACGCCCGCCCAGCGCTGCCTGGTCCCACTGCTGTATCAGCCATGGTGCCTGCAATGAAAGCCCCTTCAGAGAGGCAGTGTGAGGCGTCCCTCCCTGGGCCAGCACATACATGACCGTGCTTCAGAGCAGTCTCTACCCGGGGGGGGACCTCTTTGCCAGCCCAATAAAAAGCCGCGGCAGCCAAATGCATCACTCCCATACCTGGCATCAAGGAACCGCGATCTTAAAATCATGACTGCTTCACAAGTGCTTTGTTTGAGCTGCATCTGGATGGAGCTGAACTTTCGATGAATGATGCCCACCATCCTCTCGATCTCCTTCGGAGAGATGGGGCGTGTCCGACTCTGTTCTCGGAGCAGGTTCATCACGTGCGTGGTGAATTCATTACAGGCCTGCGAAGGAAAGAAGGGGTTAGTAACGGCTTCGTGCTGTCACACCACGACACAGCTGCAGCCCCCAGAAGCTTCCCAGTGCAAGGCAGATGCGCTTCCCACTGCCTGGGGAGCTTGTCAGGGCAAAGAGCTGCAGGGAGCCTGAAGCTGGCTGGCAATGCTCATGGGCCAGAATGCAGAGTCGTGCAGGAAGGGGTAACACTGTCAGGAGCCCATGACCAGTCAGACTTCCTAGTCTGGGAGACCACCGTGGGCTCCTCCCTGCCCAACCACACACACTCCGCCCAGGCCACCTTGCATCGGTTGCTCCCTGCCCCCATGCTCTCTGGCCCATCTGGCAGAGGCCTGCAGCATGCACTCCAGGCTCTTACCCTTCTGACCCCTGGAACAATGTCACAGGTCCCTGCCTCTGACCTGCACCTCTGGGACAGCTGTTTGATCCCCTACGCCTGTGGCCTGCAGATGGGATTGGGAGCCGTGACTGCGCTCTTTCTCTATGACCAGAGATCAGGCTGCTAGTCTAAAGTGCCAGAGCAGAAAGATGCGCTCAGTCTCCTGCTAGCAAAGTGGTCGTGGCGTGCCAGGCGTGGCTGAGATTGAGGTGGGCTAGGACGTGGTGCCATCTGATCACTGCACCTCTGGAAATGCATCACATATCTCATGCACTGTGTGCAGCTGTGGCAGAGGATGGCATGAAACCTCCTGAAGCAATTCCCTGCCCAAGAGGGAATTTGGGAGGGTCCCTATGCTGTGCCTTCCTGGGTACCTTGGGCCCTGGCCTGCCCATATAGCCAGGAGCCCTGCTAAGTGAAGAAGCTGGGAGCTCCGATATCTGTACTTTGCCAATATCTGTCTCTCTAATCGCTCTCTTACACCCATTTGAGGTGAACTGAGTTCCCTCATATGGATCCTGCAAACGACTGAGTCAGCTACCAAACACATTTCTTCCTAGGGGAGCACACAGCCAGCGCTGTCCTCACCCGGCCTTAGCCAAACAAAAGACACAGCCCCGTGCTGGTCGGGCACCGCACGTTTTAGGCACGTGAAAGAGAGGCTGCTCTCCTGTTCCCATGAAAGTCCATCCCACAAGCGGCGAGGAGTCTCCAGCAGGCCAGTGTGCTGGTTGTCCAAGCCAGGCGGAGGTTAGAAAGCAAAGGTGACCTAAGCTCTCCCCAGGCTTGCCATGCATCTGATGCTCAGCAGCTGCTAAACCCAGCAGAGGGGACAGTGCCACGTCTTGCCCAGATCGGCCTGGTGAAGCATCACTGCAGTGCTAGCTTTGATTTTCTGCTAAGGCCAGCATTAGGAACACCTCCTCCTCATTTGCTCTGCACCGATTTTCAGTGGCCCGCCTGAATTTCATTAGCCCCATGCCAGGGAAAGAGTTAAAAGTGAAAAGTTTATGCATCTGAAAACTCATAATTTCCTACAACATTTGCTGAATGTCTCGCAACTTATTAAGTGAAGCCATCTATGAATGCAAATGCTGATTAGCAATTTGGCAATAGCCCAACATTCGCAGAATTCACATAGCTTTTCTTTAAACCAGTAGTTCATACATGATTAATTAGAACATCTCATTTATGTAGTGTGCACTTTAGCTCATTACTCTAAGTAAAATTCGTTAAGTATTTACATTTAGATAATTAAAATCTGGGTACACCCTTAAGAAAGATGCATACACTTCAGGCAAAGTGATTTTTTTCTTTACACTGCTGAAAGTAAATTACAGGCTAATTTACATCCTTGCTGCACCACTGTGGAGGCAGCGCTCGGGCGAGCTCAGCTCCTCTCCCCGGAAAGGTGCAGACTTGCCCTTGGCACCGAGCACAGCCCTGCCCGCGCCCTCCTAGCCGTGACGCTCCTCACGTGGCCGTTCCCGAGTCGGGGCACAGCTCCCTGCTCCTCCCTCCGGCACCGCTGCTGCAGTGAGATGGGGCTGGTTCAGTGTGGACTGGACACCATCACCCACACTGGTGGGAGACATCATCACCCACCCCCATTTCTGGGGCTCTTCGCCGGCTGTCTGGGTTTACACTTCTGCAAATGAGGTCTTGGTTTTTCCTCTGCCCTGTTTCAGGCAAAAGAAGTGACCCAAGTCACCTGCCGTCCCACCCGATTCTCCCCCTTCCAGGAAGAAAGGACCTGAACCGGGAGCAGGAGGTGTCCCAGGGAACCTCGTGGGGAGAGAAGCAAGTTGGACTAGGAAGGGGCTCCACTCCGCAGAAGAGAGCCAGGCCAAAGCCAAGAGCCATCTCTGCCCGGAGCAGAAGGCAGGAAGGCTGCACCAGCACAGGGCTCCCAGGCTGTCTGGTGCAAATCTGCCTGGACCGGAGGAGGTGACATGCAAATATTTCCCCACAGAAATGACATCAAAGTGCTGTCGGAAGGAGGATGCTGGTGCCAAGTGAACTCAGCAAATGAAAACAAGGGGTCTGAGCACGCACGCACCACCCAGTTCAACAGAGGAAGGGCACTGGCACTGCCAAGCAGTCTCAGCTTGGCCCCCCTGCATCCCGGGACAGGATCGTTTGGAGGCCAAGAGGTGAAGGGCCTGCCTCTCCTCCCCCTTCTCCCGAAGCGCAGGGAGACTGGAAGGGCCGGACGTCTTCTTGTGTTTCCCCCGGGGTCACTTCCAGCACTGAAACTCCTGGCCCCTTTCTCATGACTGTTTTGCAGGCCTCTGCTTGGTGCCCCAGACTTTATTAACAATGTCAGGTGATAAGTGATGGCCTTGTTAACCTGCTCTGAAGCCCTGCAGAAGCGGAGGGTGCCTCAGCGTGCTCTAATGCTTAATCAGATGTGCACACGGAGAAGAGGAAGACTGGCTTGCTTTGGCAGCCTCAGCGCCGTTCCCCAAACAGCCTTCTGCCACGGCAGAGCCAGCCGGCCCCAGGCTGAGCTGCACCCGGCCGGCTTCCAGCACGGTCCGTGGCACTTGCCCAGCGCCCAGGCTTCGCCCGACGTGGTGCTAAGTCGAAAGACAGCTGTGAGCTCAGAGAGCAGACTCCCAGCTGCTCAGGGAGGCGTGGGACCCTTACAATACTTTTGCCTACAGCAAAAATGTATTTCAATGTAATTATAGAAGATAGCTTTCAATATGTCACCTCTATTATAGGAGCTGTAAATTATGGAGAGCGCTGCCTGCGTACGGCCATCTCTCCTGGCACGCGGCGAGGGGAGAGCTGCTGATGGTGTGACATACTTTTTCCTCTTCCTTAAGTGCATTCCCCTCCCTGGCAACAAATGTCAGAATCAAGCTCTGTCTGGAAAGCATCTGCACAGAAGACGCTTGTGGTCTGTGCTTCTGGGGGCAGAGAAGAGCGGGGACGGGCGGAGGCAAGGAGAGACAGCAGCAGGCATCTGACCCCATTTTGAAGCCGCGGTGGGCTCACCTCCGCGTGCTCAGGGCTGCGGGCCGGCTCCTGCCCCGGGGGCATCGGGCTGGGGGTTCTGCTGCCTCTGTCTCCCGAGGACACTAACAACTGTCCAGAAACTGGCGGCCAGCGAAGACAGAGGTGCACAAACCCGGCTGCCTCTCCGCGGTGGAGACGGGCGCTGTTCCTGAGACAAACCGGTAGCAGACAGCTGGCTGCAAGGCGGGAGGAATTATCATATTTCTGTTCAGCAGGCAGCGCTGGGTGTCAGGATCGCCGGGGATGGGGGGAAAGCCTGCGTGTCTCATGTCCGCTCGGCCTCTCGCCCTCCCCCAGCAGCACGTGAGCCTCCTCCTCGGTGTCCTGCGGGGTGGACGGATGGCTGTGACATTTCGGCTGAAACCTTTGTAAATGGAGCTACCGGCTAAAACTGCAAGTGCCCCCCCAACAAGTCATTAAGCTTATTATAGTCAAAGGACACTTGCCAGGAACTAGCTATTAACACAAATCTGAATTTATTTCAGCCCCAAATCCATCTCCAGCTTCTGTCCCCGTGACTTTATACAGGCCTGTTGTTTACTGCAAGGTCTGCTCTTGGCTAATGCAATGGGCATGGCCACTTCAGCGCACAAAAGAGAGGTATTCGTTACTGCTCTGTGTGGTGGGGCGGGGAGGACCCGGGGCCCTGCAGCAGAAATGGCCCTGGGCACAACCGCTGCCAGCCGTTTGCTGCTCCCGCCTCACCCCGCTCGAGTGATGGCCACGGACAAGCCTGCGTGGCTGGTGTTGAAGCAGACCTAGCCTGGCACCACCGCAGCGCTGCTCTGCCAGCACTTCCAGCAAGCGTCGGCCTGGCCAGGGACAGCCTCACGTCCGGCCCCCTCTCTCTCGGGACGCCGCGTGCCTCCTAACACCCCCCTGCACAGCTGACCGCAGAGCCTGGGCGCCTAGGTGCCCCCCCACAGAGCCCACAAGAGCCGGAATCTGCAAGGGAGAGACCCCGGGTGGGCGAAGTGCCCGGGGGTGGAGGAGAGACGTGCATGGGGCTTCTAGCAGCCTGCGGACGAGAGACTCGGGGGTAGTAGTGGGTCCTTCGGCTGGACTGTCTGGCTGGGGATCGGGACAGCCCCCACCAGGGAAACACCATCCCAGCGAGAGATGCCAGCCAGTGCCCATGCCGTCCGGGGCGAGGAAACCAGAGCACGCAAGAGTCACGTGTGCTGCTCCGGACCAGGAGCAGGTGAGGAGCAGAGGCTCCTGCTGGCTCGTCCTGCCAGGCGAAGCGGACCGGCACTCGCTGCAGCAGGCCCCAGCAGCCCGGTCTGCCCAGGACACGGTGCTGCATCACGGAGGTCCTGGCGGTGCCTCTAGGCCTGCACACCGTGCCGCTCAGAGAGCTCCCATCTGCCTTACGTTGCTTGCTTGCAGCAATGGCATTTGTAACACGACGCTAAAGCAGCCCCAGGTCAGATGGAGGGTCAATACTGAGGGCTGACCGAGGAGCCTGGCTGGGCGACAGCGCTGGGCCCAGCTCCCGCCACAGCAGCGTGGCCGAGCAGACGGGAAGCCGCAGCAGAGCAGCTCAGGATGGCGTCTGGGCAGAGCTGCGATTCTTCTCTGCCTTGGTGGTTCCTAGCAGGATTTTTATGGCTGCCTGAACATCTCTGCTGCGGTTTCATTTGGTTCAGACTGACACTTCACCGTACTGTAATGGGCTCAGGGCGGGCCCAGCACTTCCCAGCACAGGAAACCACCGGCTGATGAGGTTCGTTGAGCTGATGAGGTCCAGGGCTTACAAGCTTTATTAGGACACCTCTGGGATGGAAAGATGAAGACATTACTTGAGGCTTGCCAGGGCCAGGGGTCTCACACCCTTCTCTTCTCCCTCTGCTTCTCCTCCTGTGATGCAAAGCCACACACGCCGCAGCAGGACAGGGGAGAGCTGCTGCAGCTCCCCGGGGCACTCGCAGAGCATGATCCCTACCACGGTGCCGCGAGCCATCGCCCCGCTCCTGAAAACATCAGGCAGCAGCAATCTGAGCCCTGGTGCCCAGCGCAGCCACAAAGGCAGCGAGCCCCTGGTCCCCTCAGGTGTCTGCAGAGGACTGGATCGTACAATGGCACCGAGAGACAACCTCACCCAGGAAAGGTTCTGTTTTCAAGCTACTCTGCGTACTTCATCCTCCTCTTAATTACCCACAGATTGTTTTTAATTGACAAGCTCTCTCACACCCCAAGTAACCCTGCAGTACTGCATTTCATCTCCCCGGCTAGGGCTGCCAGAGGAAAAGCTGGCTCTGGCCAGCCCAACTTGAGATGCCTGGGGACGTTTAGAGGTGCAGGCAACAATGACCTCTGATTCTTGCACAAGCACAGGGGGATCGTCAAGGCCCACAAGAGGCCAGGACCTTTGCTTTGCCTCTGCTTTGAGCCATGGCCTTGCCCCTCAAACCAGCACACCCCGGCACGGGAGGCAGCTCCCTGGGGTCTACAGTGGCACTGTCCTGCAGGCTCCGCCCTTGAGCAGTCCGCTCCCGGGGCAGTTGCAAGGATGGGGGCATATAGTGGCTCAGGGGGTATTTTTATGCACGCACAAGCTCAGCTACAAATGACAGTCAGGGACAACAGAAACCCCCCAGGCATGCAAGCCAGGCCTCTTGTTTCCAGAGCATCAATGGTCTCATTTGACTGCACAGCTCTTCCAAAAGAGATGGGTGTCAGGGGAGGAAGGGAAGAGAAGAGAGAGAGATGAGGAGGGGAAAGAGAAAGAGAGAGAGAGAAAGAGAGAGAGGTTGTCGCAAGCCCTGTACAGAAACAAGAGCTGGCTAGCAGAGGCGCAGAGAAGAGCGGCCGCAGGTACACATAGGACTGTGAGAGCGATGTCTGACCTGTTCATATTTCTCCAACTCTGTGTGATAGATTTGTCTGATCTGGGTCAATTTGGCTCTGTAATCTGAGTGTTCAATAGAGTTATCTGAAGACCCTCCAGAGGCGGCTGCTGCTGCAGCTGCTGCTGCCGATCCCCCACCTTTCTCCGGACCTGACACCCCTTCTGCCAGCAGCATGTTGTCCAGTCTCATCAGCTGGGGATCGGGAGGGTCTTCCTCCTGGGCTCCTCTGATGCTCAAACCTTGGGGGAGAGAGAGAGGGAGAAAACACGGTGAGTCTTTCCCATCCCCTGTCTGACTCCTGCCCCAGCCAGCCCCGTTCACTGGAGGGTTTGTACCGCTCCTTTTTGCCCGTGAAAAACCACTTTTTGCAGTACAGATGACAAGGTGCCCAAGCCTGAGGTCTGATAGTGGTTCCTGTCACACCCCTATGATGCCCCAAGATGCCCCGATGGAATTGCCGAGCGACAGAAACAATCCTCAGACGTGACTCAACCACCAGCAAAATCTAGCAGAGAACGAGTCTGTCTGAAGAACTTGTAAAACACCCCACAGAACATTTTTATTGCAAGTATTATGAAAACACATGTACACATGTACAAACATCTACAGGTGCTTTTTTTGTTATACATAACACGTCTCCACCTAAGCAAGACTGAGGTTTTTTTGCCTTTTGCAAAACCACGTAGGAGAGGGAAGCACCTTATTTATTTGGAAGACATTGATTTGTTTCCCATTTTCTTCCTAACACATCTGAGTCCTGTGTTGCTCTTGCTGAGAGGCTCTCTCTGATTCCAGCTAGAGAAGTCCACGGGCTGCTGTAGGATTTCTAGAGAGGGGACATCATCTCCTAAACCGTCTAGGAATCCTCCCAAAGAAGCTCTCCTGGGTGCTAGTTCAATTCAAGCAGCCTCTCTCCAAAGGCACCCCATTCTCTGGAGCTGCCCCAGCGCCTAGCGGGAAGGTTCACACACACAAATGGGAAGTGGGTGGGACAGAGGCGAGGGCAAGCCACGGGCAGCAACTGTGTGGGGAAAGCTGAGCCTGGCGGTATTCGAGCAGGGCATCCAGCGCCACACTCACACGCAGAACACGGCACCGCACCGCCGCTTACATGCAGCTTCAGAAATTGAACATAAACAGCAGAGAATTACACATTCTTTTACCACCCAGTAATTTAATCGCCATCAGGATGCTGGGATGCTAAATATGTGTTTAAAATTGCCAGCACTGTTACACTGCATGGTTGGGAAAAACATTTTAAATCTAATTTCTGTTTTAAATCGAGAACTTTCAAAGTGATGCCCAGTCAGCAATCTCATCTGAGTGCTATAGATCAAGGCTGACAATTTGTAGGTTTAATCAGGTCATGCAGGCATTCTGCCAAGATGTGATCAACAACGCCGAAAACAAAGTTTAAAAATAATTACGGTGGGATAAAAATCGCTAGAGCTGTGGCTTCTTGAATCAGCATTTCCATTAAAGCTGTAACACCGCCCAAATCCATCCCAGCCTAATTAACCTCTTTAAAGCTGTTTAAAAGCAGGTATTCACGCACTCGTTAGACGGATCCCGGTGGGTCGGCAGCTGGCACCTTGCACGCTCGCGCTCGGGTCCTGCCGGCTGTACCCACCCCTGGCTTTTGCTGCACGCAGCGGTGCGGCTGCCTGGAGTCCAGGGCACACGACGCGACACGACACGACAGGCACGTGAGCTGAGCGCCAGCAATGCCGGTCTCTGCCCTTGCCTGAACGCAGCCCAGGTCTTCTCAGAATCGGGGCTAATTCCTTCCTGCCCTGAGCTGCACGGCCCGCGCCACACGACCCCGTCCTGACCGACCTCCCCGGCACGGGAAGGCGCCGCTTTCATTTTGTTGTAAAATACACGTTTTAAACCTGTCGCCTTCATTTACAAATGTGATTCCATATCATTTCATTGGGATGATAAAAATACCTTGTCATTGTTTCAAGTGAGTTCTGTCGCCTGTTTGGAGGGTCGCAGATGGGCACGGTTTGCACGCAGAACGCGCTGCCACCAGGCGCGCGCTGGCTGAGCCTCAGGTCGGCACCACGGTTAGCGCCGGGCAGAGGAAGAGCAGTCTATTTTAGCACTCGCCTCTTCGCAGCGGGGCAGTCCAAGAGGCCAGTGGCTCTTTCGGGTCTCTCCAGCGATACGAGCTCAGCTTGCTCAGCACGTTGCCCAGCGTCGGCCTCACAGAGCGGCAGCTTTGCCCTGTGCATCAGGTTCCCTGGCCCTGCCCATCTCTGCTTCGCTTTGACTCATCGCCCCTGCTTTTACTCACTTCCTTGGCTCTTTGGTTTCTGCAGGGGGTAATCCCTGCTGGCTCCACGAGACTGTGACTGTCCTCTCCTTCCTAGCCTGGCTGCTCCCGGTTTTCAGACCGCTCTGAGAGACTCAGCTCCTCCATTTCTCATTTCCATTTGCTTCCTCCTAACACCCATCCAGATTGCTAAGTCTTCTTTCTGTTTCTCCCTTCACTTTCTGTGGCAGCCTGTCCTCCCTCGTGTTTCCCCAGCTATTTACAAGTTCATGGGCTACCATGCTCCTTATTCTCCGTCATGGGTGAATGTGGGTTTCTCTCCTCTTCCCGGACACAGCCCCAAATTCTTCCCCTGGGATTAAATGGGCACATCTCCCCCGACCCCCGTACTCTGACTGCTGGGCATGGGCCTAAGATGAAATGCTTCTGTAGAGAAGCACAGAGCACTGCTAGACGGAGGCTTCCCTCCGGGGAGCCGCGGGGCCCTGCATGCAGCACACACAAGCCCGCCTCGCGGTCCAGACTCCGGGTGAGGAGCACTGTTCATCCCACTGAACTCCTACAAGAGGTAACCGTGGGCATGAGGATGAACGTGCTGCACTGGATCCTCCCTAATTACTACATGAATGATATGCTTCAAATCAGCACATCATAAATAGAGGGTGGTTTTCCTCTGGAGCGGTGAAGTCCTTTGTATGCTGTGAAACCGGGAGGCTGCTGAGCCAGCCAACGGGCTCCTCTCGCACACACGTGCCGTTTTCCAAATGATCTGCGGAGAAAAATTCAGGGCACTTTGCTTCCCGGATTCCTTAGCAATGAGCAAACACCTCCCTCCAACCACTGGCACATGTCTGTTCCTGACTCACATCTGCCTTTATAAATGACTCTCCCTTTGAGCACGGTGATAATATATGTATTTTCTGACATATAAGCTCACACTCTGTGGCTATTGTTTCCCTTTTTATTCCTCAGTATATCAACCCATGAGTTTATTACTGTTTAGCTCACTGACCTTTCAATGCATCGTGGAATGAAGGTAGAGAGTGGGCTGGAAAGAACACAACAATACATCACCTCCAGCACAACTACAGATGTACTAATGGCCCAGGAAGTGCGAGGGTCCCAGCTAGGCGGCAGTCACCTACCAGCCTGCCGACCGACAGCAACCCCTCTCCCACTAATAGGGCCAGGCCGAGTGGTGCCTTTTTTGGCCAGCCCCTTCTAGGCTCCATAATACCCTCTTAGGCACATTTGGACCCATCGAGTGCCTAAGACCTAGTGTCCTTGGTGACAACAGAGTGCTATAAGGTTAACCAAGAGCATGTGTGCTCCTGATTTTAATCTCCTTATAACCATAACATTCATTTCAGTATCTCCACGATTTAGACAAATCACATAAACAGACACTAAAACATTGTTTAACAATGAACTTGGCTTTGTTAGAAGACCACAGTTTTAGCATATCTTTCAGCAAATCCTAATTAGCTGTCTTTCACCATGCTGTGCACCTGCCCCCACAGATAATAGACGAGAGCATCTGCATAGACTACTGCATGCAGAG
>JAGPOW010003310.1:25537037-25542037 GCA_030014935.1 Caiman crocodilus | reverse complement strand
TCTATTTGGAAAATCAGAAGAATAAAAATGATTACTCCGCTGCCCAAATCTACCTTCCTAAAACAGCCCAGCGAGATTTGTTTACATGCCGGGAAACTGCTTACTACGAATTCATAAATCTCAGATCCTGCTGCATTTCCCCTGATGTCTGAATTGAAGATATGACTAGAAAGATTCCCCGTAATACTTTTCCACACCTCCATTTCCTTCACCATCAACACATAAACTGTCAATCCCCAGCCTTATTCCATTTCTCCTTCATTATAAGGCTCCTGGCAGGATGCCTGGTTCCAGCAGAACTTTCTTCCTTTCCTAAGAAAGAAATCAGCTGATGACCTTTGCTAAAGGTTCAGTAAAATGTAGGGCGGATGCTAATAAAAAATCATTAGTGTCTTTGTCTCCACACAGGACTCCGGCACCTGAGAGCTGCAGGCTGCTTTTGCAGGGCTTTTTTTTTTTCCTGGCACTGGGAAAAGCTAAAGGGGAACAGGAAGATGTGGGGAAAGCCATGATTTTTAAGGGTTTTTATATATAGAAACATGTCATGTGAAAGGCCTGTGTCAGTGCTCTTAAAGGAGATAAAACCTGTCTGCAGAGAAATGACTTTTTATTGCAGTTAAGTAGCTGCTGAATGGTAAGATGGGGAAATAGGTTATCCATCCAGGAATGAGCGCTGCGTGCTGCTTCGCTGTCCCCAGGGCTGTCTTAGCAGGGTCCAGGTTAATTATTCTCTGCTCCACCGTACTGGGATACATCCCTGCCGGGGCTAATCCTGGCCTGGCTGAACACAGGAGGTGACGTGGGTCTTGGTAAACTTTCCATAGCGGGCACCGCTCGCCGCGTCCCCACCGGGAAGAAAGGCCGGGGGCCGGTAACTCAGCGCGGCGGGGGAAGGTCCAAGCCTCCCCTTCCGGCACACACCTTGCGCCGCGCCGCCGGCAGCTGCCTGCCTTCCACACTTGCCATCCAGCAGCCGCGCCGGGTTCTTTGCAGACTTTCCACTTGCCAATTAGCTTCTGCCTCGAGAGACAGGGAGAGCGAGCAAGACTCGCTGCTGTGGCAGCAAAGAGCAGCCGTGAAGCAGGAACAGATGGGACCGTGCAGTAAAAATGCAGAGGAGACTTACACTCATAGGGACTTTCTTTTTTTTTTTTTTTTTGGTTAAATGGAGCTGTGTCTAGTTGGCGCGCTTGATATATAAGCACTGTCAGCCACGGCGGGGGGAGCAGGGCCGGGCGAGCTGTGAGCGTGGCGCATGGCACATTTCATGGGGCAGAGCCAGCTGCGAAGGGGAGGCAAAGGCCCCGCTTCTCTGCCGCGTCTCCGAAAAGGCGTCTCCGAAAAGTCCATCTGTGGGATGGACTCGGGAGAAGAAATGAGACGCCCGGTGCAGGGAAAGGGGAGTCCAGAGGCTGTCTGGCAAATGGGCAATAGAAACCCCTCACTGAAGATACCCCTCGTGCACCTCACATCCATCCAACCATGCTGCTCTGCCTGCCGTACACGCATGCGTGGAGCATGGAGGGGCTTGGCACAGACCGCGGACCACCTCTGGCCCCAGCCTGGGCCTCTGCATGTGGACAGGTCTCACGTGCGGCCGTGGCCAGGGCAGGGCTTTCTCCAGCCCATCCTCAGCCCCTGTGACATCCCCGCACACGTTTGGCCACGGCAGCCTATTGTTCGCAGACCAAAGGAGGGTGCTGGGCTCTCCTCGCCCCCACGGCCATACGCCAGTATTCAGGGGTTGGACGCTGTCATTGAAGATGCTGCTTTGTGCTGCTTGCCTTGCCGCGGCGGAAGAGGTACCTGCGCTGGCGGGCCCAGGTGCTGAACCTGGGGCAGGGCGTCTGTCGAAGGCTCTCCCTTCCCGCCTCCCTGGCAGGGGCCACGCATGGAAAATTCCCGGCCTGGCATTTTGGGAAGTGACGAGCGTGTATGAACAGGAGTTCGACTGGAAACTGTTTTGCTCCTGCTGACAGGTCCCCTTGCAGCCGCACGGCTGACATCAGCGGGGGCAGGCACGCGCGAGAGCTGGGTGCAGCAATGTTCATCCAGGTTTCCTTTGTTTTTCATTCATGCACCAACACCCCAGTGACACTCTCTCAGATCCCTGGTCTCTGGAGGAGGAGAGGCCCCTGGATTTCTGCAGGGCCGGCTGACCTGTTCCTGGCGTCTGCTCTCCTGCTTTGCTCTTGACAGCAGTTGCTTTTCCCAGGTCTTGTCTCTCAGTCCCCCTTTCCGCCGTGGAGAAGGGTTTTTAACTCATCCCCAGCTGCTGTTTATTCTACTGCTGTCTCGGGTCCACAGCTCCCTGCAGAGCTTCCCCCAGGCCTGGGGAAGGTTGCTGCCCCGCTGCTGGGGGTGACGCGGTGCTGCGCCTGCCACCTGGCTCCCCCCGAGAGCCCGCGTCCCACGCAGCTGGGGCAACTTCAACCTCTGGCTCGGCCAGACGGGCTCCAACGCCCCCCAGTGCGTGACCTGCGGCACCTTCCCGACCACACAGAACAACCCTGTGACCGCTGACCTCTAGGCTTGCAAGGACAGACATCATCAGAAACGCATCCCGTGCATTCATCCGTCTTCTAGCAGAAGTGGCAGGGGAACGCGGCCACCTGGCAACTAGCCAACCCCCCGGGTAGCACGACAGGTCGGGACGATCCGATTCTCCCCCGGAGCCTAACCCAAAGCTCGCTGGAGCCAACGGGTGCCTTTCCACAAACTGCACGGGATTTGGGATCAGACCCGCATGCCACAATTCAGCCCGAACCTGGGACAGCTCACATGCCTAACGGTGCCCCGGGGCCTGGGGACCTTGCTGAGCTGTGGCCTCAGTACAAAAGTCCAATGCATGGAGGGAGTTATGGTTACCATGGCCTTGTGCTCAAATATCTTTACGTCCTAATCTTAAACGAGATCAATAGAGATGGATCTCTGCAGCCGGCGGCAAAAAGTGAGCTCCAGAATTGCAGAGCACCCTTCACATGAAAATGCAGCAATATACATTCCTTCAAGCTACTGTGTGTCCAAGCTAAATACCATCAGTATGAAAGTTTACAGCCTTGAAATAAAAAAAATGTTCACAACAGAAACAAATCTTTCCTGTGATTACAACTTTTATCAGATTTATAGCACAGTGCTGTACTCTTCATAGAAAATATGAAATAACTTTTTATAGAAAATATGAAATAACTGGTCTTTTTATAAATTGAGTTCTTTGCTACAGATTTTATGTTGGTTACATTTATTTCCCCCTATAAATTATGTCTAAGTTTGTGCACTTTTATGGCATTGTCTCTCTCCTCACTTTTTACGGATTTCTATGTTTCCAATCCCATTTTCTTCTTTTGGTTCATTCTATTTTTCTTGCTTACTTCTGACTTGCACTTAGTGCTCAAATGTCAGTCTTATTTGTGCTGAGCTTGAAGAAGCAAAGCCCTCAATAGCTCCTCATCACTGCTTCTCCACTCCCCATTCATGTGCTGCAAAAGCAAGGACCTACAGAGGAGGTCATTTGATAAACTTAATTACATGTGCTATTGGGATCCAGTTTTCTTTGCAACCCGAAGCAACGGTTGTTTTCTCTCTCTTGCAAATGTACTGGTAACGATTTCCATGTAGCTCGCTCTCAAGCTCTACACTGAACGCAGCAATCCAAAGTAGTTCCTCTTCCAGCTGCACTGGTGACAGTACCGTAGTGCGCCGTTCCCACAATGCACACTTACGCTAATGTTATTTCTGTGTTATGCTCAGCCGAGGACTTCTCCGCGTTTTATCTACATAGCTCTTAAACTCTATTTACATATGCATGACAAATGTGTTGATGCCAAAGAGAACAACCTGATTTGACATCAACACCGGGAGAACTCTCCTTACAGCGGCGCAGCCACCCAACGGAGACCCTGAGCACCGATCTTCCCCAGGCAGAAAGGAAATACTGCGCCCCGCTGCAAGTTAAAACACCAGATTTGCTTAGCCATGGACTTTATGGATCTCAGTAAACTTCACTCATAAATCCCTCATGGCACTGAGAATCCTTCACAGATCAGATCATTTATCTCGGGCTTCTCCTTGCTCTCATTTCCTCCTCCGCCGCTGCAGCCATCTTATTTCCCCTGCCCTATAAAACGCTCACAGCGTGGCACAGAAATGGGGATCCCTTGCTTTGAAACGGGGCGAGGGGGCCAGAATCGCACTCCCCGCGGCCAGAGCAGAACGCCCCGGCGAGGCAAAGCCTCCCGGCCCTGCAGGGCCCTTGTCGTTCTCAGGACACATGCAGGTAACAGCACGACATAAAGTTTTATTTGCATTATTATAAGGGACATCGCCTCACTTTTTATGGGAAAGGTTTTGTGAGGCGCGGTATATTACGGAAACACGAAGTGCACATGTTCTGCACGGTTCTGGTTTGGAGCGCGTTGGGTGCGTCTCCGGACACACAGCTGGTTAACGGCCAAGGCTTCAGGGCTCCACGAAATGATCTGGGCCACCTGAGGCACCTAATCTACTGGACGGTCCCCACCAGTCGGAGAGCCTCCGCGGCTGGGCTGCCGCACGGCACGGAAAGTGCCCCAGCCGGCACTGTCGTGTGCGTGGCCTGAGGCGTGTGGAGGGGTGTGCCAGGGATGGCTTAAACAGCGTGTTTTCCAAGCACTAAATCACAGGAGCGCGGCCTCCAATTTAACATTGCAAAAACACACACTTATTTAAAAATATGATCCAAGTTGTATACATTTAGAGTTTGCAGACAATAAATCACCCAAATGGATATCTAGACTAAGTAATAAAACCGAACAGATTCTAAATTGATCAGCAAAGTTGCTCATAAATTGCTGTTTCCGCAAGCTGTAAACAAAGGCTGCAGAAACACCGCGTGAGCCGCGGGGCGCAAGTAGCCGCGCAGGAAAGCGCCCCGGCGGGGCAGGGTCCGGGAAGGCGACGTTTCGGGGGCTGTGTCTGGGACTGCGCTGCTGCCGCCCAGCGTCCCCGCCCCATCCGCGCCC
>JAGPOW010003310.1:25526068-25536937 GCA_030014935.1 Caiman crocodilus | reverse complement strand
GCTTCCCAGCCCTGAAGGACTCGCTGCAAATTCGCATCCTGCTCAAGTTTGGAAAAAACCCAGAATTGATCAATTTAGCCGCTTGTCTGGAGGTGCAGCTGGCTGCCGGCGGTCACTCAGACACGACTCTGAGGTTACGCTAACCACATCCAGGCCTCCGAAGTGACCAGGAGAGGCTCCCTGCTGAAGCGGGCCCTTCGGGTGGTAAACCGCAGAGATGTCAGCTTTGATTTGAGCTTGCAGAGAGGAGTCTAGCGGACGGATAAGCTCCAGGACCTTTGAATTAAATGAAAGACCAGAACACTCTGCAGAATGTCTGCAATAACAGTCTCTACAGAAAATTATGAGGAACTACATAAATCCACCCTCTTCCTCTTCACACAGGCTCATTAAAGCTGTACTGACTCTCTGGGCAGCTATAATTCTGCTGACTGATACCCTGGAATCACCCTGTCAATACCCAGTGGTGTGCTGCCTCTCCAACTATCTGTGCCCCTAATATTCCTCTCTTTGATGGGATTTGCTGACCTTTAATCTGATGCTAGTTTACTCTCATCACTGAAGTGCAAGTCAGAGAGCAATAAACCGGCAACCTCACTGATTCAAAAGGGAGAGCTAAAGCGCCACTAACTGTGAATCTAACCTTTCCTAATGGCTCTCCCCTTAAAAGGGGAAACATGAAGTGCAAGGCAGCTAAAACAAACAATATTTAATGCTGACGGCAAGATTTATCGCAGCCCTCTTTGCATGAGGATTAAATTAGAATTTCAGGGCTGTAAACTGAGGAAGAGCGGAGGGACCGGGGCCCGGCTCGGCAGGTCTGCTGGTCCTCGGGCAGCGCTAGGAAGGGATCTGACCCCAGCCCCGGCTACACAGAGCCGTAAATAACAGGGCACGCGGGCAGCTACGCGGGCCGCAGACCCGTGGAGGGCGCAGAACCTGGCTGCCTACCGCGGCCTGGCACGTGTCGACTCTCCTTCCGATGGGGACGTGGCATCAGAGCACCCACGCCGGTGCCAGACAGCTGCGCGGTGGGCGCAGCGCCCTCGGCACGGGGGTGCTGGTGTCCGCACCGCTGCAGAGCACGGCGGAGGGCTCCTGAAAGGCAGCGTCCTTCCGAACGGCGCGTGCGCTGCGCTGGCTGCTGCGAGCACAGAGCGGCCCCCGGCTCTGATGCATCAACCTGGATGTTTGTGCTTAATGCACAAAACACCCTTGAAAGTGCAGCCATTAGCAACTCGCTCGGTCCCACTCGAAGATGAAATAACTCGGAGCGAGGTGATGCTCGACAAGGCGTATTACACCGCAGAGCCAGGGGTGATAAGTTTTCTGCAGGGGTTAGTCTCCCATGTAATGGGAGCTAAAACGGGTCGGCTGGAGCAGGGAGAGGAGGAGAGCGTGGCTTCTCCTCTCGCACCCCACGCAGGGGTGGCCACGGAAAGGGTCTCGCTGGCAGGAGGGGCTGCTTAGCGAACGTGAAATGAAGTGGAAATAAAGGTTACTTGAAAAATGCCAGTGCTTTTCCCAGAAGGAACCACTGGAGGCTGCTGCGGGGGGTTGGGGACAGACAGCCGGGGCCAGGGCCCGCACCTGGGGCCATCTGAGACCGCACGCGCCAGCAGGTATCGACCCCGCCAGCTCTGAGTCGCAATTTTGCGGGACGGACCTTGTTTTCTGACATCGAGGTGCCCTTTGCTTGCCTCAGCTGTGCTGCAGCCCCACGGGCCGGGTCAGAGCACACGGGCCCGGCCTGGGACAACGCGGCCTCTCAAGAGACTCAGATGCCTGGCACCGCAAGAAATGCAGCTGTGCGCAAGCAAAATGCTCCGAGACGCGTCCCAGGACAGGTCAGCGCTGACGTGAATGAAAACATCAGCCTGGCAAACAGAAGAGACGGGTCTCTCGTAGTACATGCCCCGTGGATCAATAGAAAACATGCACGAATGTCACGGCACAAACTACAAGAGAAATTATTGCATAACAAATTTCTCCCGGGCCTCCGGGGAAAACAAAGACTGACAGCTTTTGGGTTTAACAGGTGCGGATGGAAGTCGAGCTACTTATTAACACTGCTAGAATGGAAACGGGTAATAAAAACTATAATTTAATTAATTATTTATGTTTACAAGCATGATTTTTAAGAGTTACAGTCTGACGTGCAAATCGCTTGGCCTGGATCGGCTTGACATGTTGCATCCTAGAACATGCCTGAGGGGGTCTTCACAACACATACAGCAATTAACACACCATTAACACATCCACACTCCATGTGGGCATGGACGGCAGGATCCCAGCGCAGCCGCTCGCACGCCCTCAGCAAGCGCCTGGCTTTTATTCACAGACCCAGACAGGTGACATTCGGAGGGCCGGGAGACCCGGGACCTGGTCTCGAAAGGGCCCCCAAATCCAGGACTCCTCTCCACCAGCTCCCTTCTCTGCCTCACTTGCTTTCCAGACGGATTGAACGTGCAGGTGCCAGCTACACCATCAGCTCCGGGAGTGCCCTGCTTTTCCAGAGCTTCTCAAATGGCCCACGTGCCTGTGCCGCGAGATGATCCCGTTAGCGACTGGATCGCCACACAGCACGAAGCCACGACACGCTCATGACTAAGCCCGTGGCGTGTTTGCCTACAGCAACTGCTGCACCAAACACCACCCAGCACTCTTGACAAGAAAATTGGACGCGTGCGGCCACAGAAACTCGCAAAGACAGACTTTGTCAAATCTACCCGCCTCTGATAAGGGGAGAGCCTTTCTAGGGGCTACTAAGAGATGTATCAGACGAGAGCGAGCCTGAATACAAAACAGCATTACTGTAAAAAGAACAAAGAAAAGGCCTGCTCTGTGGAAGAACTGGTAATACATTAAAAATTTAAAACCTGGCACGATGAATCTGGATCCTCCCTGCAGAAGACAACCAATATTAATGAACAGGCCTACGCATCCATTGTCTGGGATCCCAGAGGAGGAAAATAATGCTGGTTACACGGAATTTTTTAAAGAGAAATTCCCCTCCTTGCAAATCTCTCCCTGCCCCAGATCACCGGCTCCTTCCCGAGTGCTAACCTGTGAAACAGCCACCTGGCCCAGAGCCTGGCTCACCTGAACTGTCAGGTCCTAGGGTGTAAATCTTCACAGCGGGGCGTCATCAAAGCCTCCCCGCTGCCGCCCGAGCCTAGCATGTATTTATTCAAGGAAAAGTACAGGCTCCGGCTGGGCTCAGCACTCCATCTCAGCATCACAAATAAAGCAGTTTCCTCAAGACAAAGAGGGTCTGGGTTTCTGTAACATTTAACCTGACAGTGTTATAAGAAGGGCGAAGAAAAGACAACACGAGGCTTTATTGTTTAGACAAGGGGCCTGTCAGATCAGGTAGCCTCTTTGCGGTGTTGATGCACGGAGAGTGCCCAGCTGGGGAAGGCTGACAGTGGAGAAACACTGCAGAGGGAGAAGATAACTGAAGCAAACATCTTGTAGACATTCCACCAGATGCACCAAAATTAATCACTGCCCTGTAGAAAGGCTGACGTTCCCAGGCAGCAGCATCCCGAGTGACAGGCCTCAGGAGATTTGATAACTGGCAAGCGAGGCTGAGCTACTCACCTGGATCCTTCTCAGGCTGCGCAGGGGAGGAGCCCGTCTGCGGGGGCCGCCGGCCACCCCGGGCAGGCGGGCACCGCGCCAGGCGCTGGGAGCCAGCTTCTAAAGAGTCGATGGCAGCTCGGCGGAGCAGGGGGACCAGGGCCACCCAGGGTCTGGGCCAGACCGCCTGACACGAGATGGAAAGGGAACATCCCGGGATGGGTGTGTTGGTGGCCACTTGCACTGAGCCTGGGGCAGCAGCAGACCTCGTGCTACACGCTCGATACTGAAAGGGCTGCTCTGAGCGCTGATGAATGAAAGGACGCAGGAATGAATGAATGGATAAAGCCCTCCATCGGCAGGAAGCTCGCTAAGGGCCAACACGGCCCCCCTTCTGCAGCACCTACGCTTTCTGGCATTTCATTCAAAACCAGCAAACATAGTACTTGCACCTAACTTCCCACTGTGGAACCGCTTCATTTGTCCTCTCCCAAATTTCCACGGCTCTGAGGAGCAGGCAGGGCAGCAGGAGGGTCAAGGCCCGCTGTCTTGGGGCGACATGCCGGTTCTTTATAGCACTGGCAGGTTGCGAATCCCCCCCAGCACCAGCCGTGACAGGTCATGGGACATCAGGACCTTTAAAATCACCTACAGTGGCTGCTCAATAAATGAGAGCGTCATGTTTTTACAGTCAGAGATGTATGTGTCTGGTATAAATTTTCTCTCTCCAAGGTCAGTGCAGCTGGACTTCAGAGAAGCATCTTATTTTATCGGCCCAAGGGATATTATAATCCCCATGTTGTGGGTGCCATCGTCACTTCTTTCTGTATTTATAATAATAATGTTACGTATAAATACTAATTACCAGGAAGCCCAATTTGTCCCCCGTTTCTCTGTCTTAAGGTAAGTGAGGTTTTGGGGTGAGAAATGGCTAATCTGATCCCTGCAAATGCCTGTTGCACTGTGAAAAGAGAACTTTTCATGACCCAGTTTTCAGCAAAGTTGAGGATGCTGATTTAGCACTATCATATTTTAATCATTAGCCACTAATAAATTATGGAAATCAAACCTTTTCATAGGAAATCAAACTTGTGAAAGGAAGAGGACTGATTATATTTGAGAAACAGTATCAATAATTAAGGGCCGTTAAAGCATTCTAGATACAGACCCCTTGAAATGACAAGGGTCAGTTTGAGGATGTGCAGTTGCTAGGAAACCATAACCACAAAGTGTCACGATAACATTTAAAATAGAAGAATAGATAGGAAATGTTGATTAATGCACATACTTAACAGATAATGAACACAGGTATCAAAATGTATCTATGTTATAATAAAGAACGAGAGAAGCACTTAATTTAGATTTGCAAAAGCAAATGTGATGTGAAAGTCTTCAAGGGAAACCTCTCCAAACTGTGTCATAAGAACTGAATGGCCGCAAGGCTTGTTAGCTGCGTGATTAGAAGTACACAGACCCGGCTCAGAAGTACACACAAGTGATTCCAACCTCATCACGGAAGAAGGAATGAACAGGTACTGATGGGGAGAGGAAAGGCTTAGACAGCTGTTTCACGTGGCTGGTGCTGAAATCGTGTAGTGAGACAGACTCCGTATCACTGCATACCTGGCTGATTAAATACGTTGCTAAAAGCATCAAAGAGCCAGAAGAAACTTCACCTGAAAACCAAAATGCACCTTACGAAGAGGAAATGCTGCATCTCAGAAGAAGCAGGCTGTACGCGAAGATGCTACGGCCCACCGAGTGGAGGAGACCATGTTGGAAGACAACCTAAACATTTCCAAAGCAGCTTTAAATGCATTTCTGTAAAATACCTGGCAGAGGCCAGGTACAGCATGGCACAGGGTGGCTGCTTGGGATCAGCCCAGATCGGCTGGGAACGGCTTTGCCACGCACACAAGATGCAGCCACCCCTAGCCTCGCTCCATGCAGCCTCTGCACTAAATCACACTCCCAGACACGATCGGCGGGTGCAGCTCGCTCCTGCATGGGGCTGTACCCTCCCCTGCTCCCAGGAAGCAGAGCCGGGGACATCCTGAGAGCTGAGGGTTGCATTCTGCACAGGAGCTGATGGATGTGCCAACAGTCCTTTTGCTTAATGGCTCCAATTACATTTCTCAGCTCGTTTCTGTGAAGTGTTGGGCAGGGTGGCATACACTTGAGTACACACAACAAGCGCAGGGCTTATTGTTAGCGCTGTAGCTGTTGCAGCCTGTAGGTGGTTGGGTATTTGGGTGGAAAGCAGCCTGCTTGTGGCAGCTGTGCTATGAATGAAGCTGGGATATGAGCCACTTATACCAGGTCACCTGCACCACGCACCATTACGCTGGGGTCAACTGTGTTATAAGGAATGCCTGAAGTTTCAAACTGTCATTAAAATATTATGGCCTGGTTTTAACAATACAGCAGCGCTTCTAATGATCTTTAAGGTAATTCGCTATTCAGACCCCAAGCAAAAGATGCAAATGTACCACTGAAAGCTCCTTATTAAATACCCACAGGCTACCGTTCTGTACAATAAGTGGTCCAGGTCTTTTTAGAACATCCTAATTAGATGAACAGAGATGCAGAAAAATGCAAAACCAGGTCATGCAGCAAAAATGTTTAAAAAGATGCAAAACAACCCCCTCCAACCCCTTCATTAGCTCCTCCCCGCCACACCGCCTCCCCTATTAAAACCCTGCGGGGCGACGAAGCAGAACCAGCTGCTTTGAGCCCAGACCGGTGCACCCTGCCCCCTCCCCAAAACAGAGGTGAGTGTTATTGTTAAAGTTAAGTTTTCGGTTTATTGCCAGGGATACGTCTAAGTGATGATATAAATAATACTATGAATAATACATTAAGCAAAAGCCCAATCTGAAATTAAATTTGCCTAGGGTTATCTGCCTGTACTCTATCCATACAGAATAATTGTGCTTTGGAAAAAATAAAAACCTAATATCAAGGTAACACTTTGTTTCCCCTTTGAAACTGGCACGAATTGCTGCCCTGAAGAGGCTGCTGCGGCTGCCCGAAGGCTGGAAGCAGCCAAGCAAAGCCGCCCGGCTCTGGACCACGGTCCCCTGGAAGGAGGGAACAGACGTGGAGACAGGCCGTGGGACAGATTCCCACCCGTGGCTGACAAGAAAGCTGCTCCGAGTCGAACAAGGAGGGTGCGCCTCGCGCCAGGACAGGCTAAATTTCCCTGAACAGCCCTGACACTCAGCCCTGGTCTGATGCTTCCTGGCCCCCCATCTCCCTGGTTCACTGGAGATTAGCAGCAGCTCTTTATTTCCCAGGTGTTTTCAGTGCCAACCAGCCCTGATCTTGCTTTAAGTTTCCGGGGGTGTTTTAGAGACCTTCAATTTAAGCTTTGCAAAGATCAATACCACTCAGCTCGGTCTCTACTCTCGGGGCTTGGACAAAGGCAGCTGGGCCTGGTCTGGGTCCCAGGAGACTGTGTTTCTGCTTCTGCGCTCGCTGTGTGATGCTAAATGAGTCACTCAATCATGCCATGCCTCAGTTTCCCTGCATGGAAAACAAGGCTCGTCATACAGGGCTGCCCAGTTCTGCAGTGAGATGTTTAAGCCCCGTGGATCTGGACCTAAGTACGCGAGCCGACAGCTGCGGTGCAGAGCGTGGAGCCCCGTCGGGAGGGAAGGCTCTCCCACCCTGGCTGCGGCTGAGCCCAGAGTGCTTTAAGGAGAAAAAACTCACAAGCAAAAAGCCCCCCTGCAGCCCAGAGAGGGGTCAGAAATGGCCCCGTGTCTCCTTGAACACCGCACTTAGGCACGCACGGATGAACTGATCTCGGATACCAGGGTAGGAGCACTGTAGCTTTTACTTCCGTAGCAGCCACAAACGCCTCCTTGTTCCAGCCCCTTTTTCCTTGAATACAACTTGATCTGAGCCTACACGAGGCCTGGCCACGGGGACAAAGGTCCCAGGTTTCCTTTATGTGTCAACCGCCAGTGCCCCACTGCCTTCCAGCGGCCGCCACGCAGCCACACGGGACACCCTGCCCTTCCTCGCCAGGCGTCCGCAGGATCTCTGTTCCCATTCTTGACCAACTGGGACAGTTGAGAGATCTCCCGAACCAGTGCCTTTGCCCATCAGATCTTGCAAATGATTTTGCACAGCACAAGGGGACGTGTATCCGGCTGCCAATCCAGCGCGGGGGCATCAGGAGTGCTGAGCCACTCGCAGACACTGTGACAACTCCCAGGTTGATTTTGTCATGTGGACTGAAAATCAAAAGGGATAAACTGGGAACGCAAAACACATTTCACTCGTGCTGTAAGGCAAACTATGGCAAGCCTGTTGAGCCTCAGGGGACCCTGCCAAGGTCAGCTTTCTCTGCTGTGCTCTTGCTAGAGCAGGTCAAAATGTTTCAGTCAAAGCCCCCCTCTTTTTAATGACGAGCATCTTGGTTTAGTCAGGGCTGATCCAGCCTTGAGCAGGAGGCTGGACTAGATGACCTTGCGCAGTCCCTTCCAGCCTGGCTTTCCTATGAACCTATGATCTTTTTTTAACAAAACAGATGTTTCTGCAGGAAGTAGCAGTTTGGGTCCTCGGTAACTTGGCTCCCGATCGTTGAAAAGCAAAACGAACAAGCCAACACGTAACAATCAGATAAAAAACCTGAGAAATGTAGAAGAAAATGTCTGGATAAAGTGAAAACTGCTTGACGTGATTTGGCCAAATTTTTGGGAGGATGGAAGTCATTTCCCAGGCAGCTCCAGCTCTTAACAGCATGTCCGATGCCATCTGAGCCAGGCTTGTGCCTTCCAGCCCCTGTTTGAGATCTGAATTTCCTTACGCTGCTAAGAGGTTCTCTGCTAAGCTGTTTCTAATGACCCTTGTAGCACAGAAGAAAGGAAACCCTTGAATTCACATGTCAAGTCCCAGCTCCATCAGCCCGGTATCAGTCAGTGGCCGTCCTGGGCTGGCGTAGCTGCCGGGTTCTCCAGGCTGCAGGTCAGGCGGCCTGGGACTGCGTGCACAGAGTGGACCTACGCGCCGTACGCGTGTGCACGGTACGCGGGAGCCTATGCGCTGCCACTGCCGTCTTCCCATATTGTGGAGTGTCTGGGGTGTTTTTAAAAATGCTACCAACCGCGCACTGGATCCCAGGTGCTCCCGCTCCTTGCACTTCACCAGGAGGCTCTAACGCTCTTAATGAAAAACAAGCTGTCAGTAAAACTTCCACAGGCAAAACTGCAAAGAAAGGCCCAGGTCCTGCTGAATTCTGACAGAACAAAGCCAGACGAACGCCAATAAAAATCACTGTGTGTCACTCGACTATGTGCAGCGCTCAGTAATTAGCAAAGGCTTCGCTCACGCTTCGCACCAGGCGTGGCAGTTTGATCCTGGCTGGCTACGGACACAGCTGCAACCCAAACAGTCGCACGGTGCTTGGGCACACAACCAAAGGGCCTGACCCTACAACCGAGCAACCGCACTCACCTGTGCAACCCCACCGGCTCGCACGAGATTGCCCAGGTGAGCAATGGTGCTCACATGGGCAAACATTTGCAAGGGTAAGCCTTCTCGGGAAGGTTTAATTGCCCACCATCAGTTAAATGGCCACAGCAGAGCGCTTTATCTGAGCTGCACATTTACATTCATTACACTTCCTGTACGTTTCCACAATGCTGAATCTTAAACCGCTGGAGCCAGCTGACTTTCATGTTTCATTTTATGTCCCCTTCTGTCCTGCCAGGAAGACATTTAGGTAGGAAAGGGAAGGCACTGGCCCCTCATCCTTGCAGGGTGAAAAAGGGCAACGCAGCTCGGACTGACTTGCACTTGGAATTCCCTGAATTCAATCAGGGACGCCAAAAAGGAAACAGTTAATGCACTAATTACGGTAATTAAGAGTTTCCAATTTAATTATAGCTGAGAATATTAATGCTGTAACATTTGTTGGAGTGCAGAAAACAAACCTTTAATGCACAGACTTTGTTCACAAACATCTAATGGAGCCCTCCTCCACTTCGCTGGTGCTTCAGTGCTGACACAACAGCAATAGGTTCAGATTGAAGAACTTGTCAGCAATCAGGCAGGAGGAGGCTAATTAGCTGGCAGGTTAATGAGTGTGATGGCTCTTGACAGCATTTTGTTACAGCCTCTACTGTATTTAAACAATAAATGATTATTACTTAAACACAGTGGAGACAATCTTATTATAATAGCGAGGTCATATATTTATTTTCATAAAAATGAGACTAATTCCTCAGTTTGAATGAATAAAATATTTAAAAAGAACCCGGCTAATTGTTAGCACACGTGAGAGCCTCCGGGATGTCTTACCAAGGGACGGGGCAGCTGGTTTAAAAGGCGCTTGTGCCCCCCGCTGGGAAAGGGCTCCCCCTTTCACCAAAATTTCTGACTCCTTTGAGGCTGAAAGCCGAGCGGTCTTAGTGCAACATAAAGAGCCAGCCCAGCCCTGGCAAAGTGCATCCCGCAGGACGTTTCCACCCCTCGTCCTTCGTCTCAGCCCCCCGCGTGAGCGGGGCATGGGGCGCAGCCGCTGCCCGGGTCCGGTATCCTTCCTGCTTCGCTGGCCGGGAATTCAGAGCCAGGTGGCGAAGGGAAGGAATGGCTCTGCGGAGAGATTAACCCATCTCTCTGTCCAGTTAAGGGGGGAAGGGGGACATCTTACGGCACTCCTGTAATCCATAAACTTAATGAGAACGAGAAGGAAAATGTCTCCTTCCAAAAAGCCAAAAGCCCATAAATACAGCGAGCGGTGCCGTCACGGTGCCGCGGGAAGGTAGGGGAGCGTGTAGTGAGAACTGTATTTACAGGACAGGCAATTGCAAATGCATGTCCAGAAAAACCTTATCTGAAGAGAATTAAATGGAATCCTTAGCTGTAGCATAATAAGGAAGGGTTATTTCAATTTAATATTCACTGTTCCCTAGGAATTTGTACATAAACGTGGAGGAAACAAAAGGCCTCACCTGCTGAGACTCATACCATTTTCTAAATTATTTTTGCACGCATGAAAATGATTTGTGCCCCTGGCTGCTGTTGTGGAACACGCGAATAAAAATAGAAAACGCAATGAACTCCCCAAATCCCACCTAATCCTGAACACTGTCTTTCACATAGTTAAGATTCAAAACGAGCGCCAGGAGCTACGTAACGACGCGGCAGCGATACAGGACCAGCGGCAGCAGCTCAGCCCGGGCAGATGTCGCACCGGCCCCCGCAGACGCTCGACTCGGGGCAGAGCTCCCGCCAGCTCAGGACCGGGCGCTGCAAGGTGAAGGAAAAGGGGGGCCC
>JAGPOW010003310.1:25501874-25514877 GCA_030014935.1 Caiman crocodilus | reverse complement strand
CCCTCCAAGCTGACTGGTCGCGTGGCGCGCTGCCAGTGGTGTGATTTTGCATACTACCGGATGTGGTGCTTTTCACAGATACTTAAACTAAGCACCGCCCCCCCCCCCCCCCGAAAACCCGGCCCGTCCTCGGTGTCTCGCAGGTTCGGACGGACCCTTCCAACAAAGCGGCGACTGCAGACCCTTCCCCCAGCAAAAGGCGGCACGAGTCCATGGGAAAGGGCTCGCCTCCCCGAGAGAACGGCTCTTCCCAGCTCTCCTCCCACCGCAGCCCGAGGCTGACGCGCTGTTTTTGTTTGAAAACACCAGCTACGTCATTGTAGCCTTCCCCAGCTTGACCCCGGGGCCGCAGCAGGAAAATGCCCATTGACTATGAATAACTATCATCTCAGCAACTCAGGAAGCCCTTAACAGCCCCAGTGGAGAGGGCCAGATGGCAGGAAACTCATTCAAAATATTAAGGTTTCCTTCCAAGTCAGATACTGCCCTACCCTTTTACCTGCAAGGCCTAAACTTCAGACCACCCGCACGTTGCTCCTTCTTCCCAGGGTCAGCACACTGACCGGTTTCACAGAGGGGCTTTGAGGGGCAGAAGCAAACGGCCACAGGAGCCCACGAGAGGAAGAAGAGAGCGCGCAGCAAATGCCTGACAAACACGGTCTAGGTTCCCCCGACCCCAGCTCCGGGGGTCAGGACTTGCGGTGCGTGGTGGCAGGGTGAGGAAGCCTTCCCTGCTCCCCACATCTCCTCCCTGCAAACACCATGGTTCTTTCCCCTAAAATAAGTCTTCAGCTCTTTATTTGCCTAAGTGCCTATGGCCAGTTTGTTGCAGTGGGAGCCAGGTGCTTTAAAGGACAAAACACAAGCAGCAGGCACCAAATGGCCATGCAGCGAGAGTCCCCACCACAACCTCCAGGATCACCTGCCCCGCTGCCGTCAAAATCCCGGCACGATGGCAGAGGAGAGGCTTGGGCACGCATGTCCTCACCGCTAAGGGAAGTCAGAAACATCAGAAACCCACTGCCCCAGTAAAGAGGCAGTGCGTGAAACCCAGTCCACCCTGTAGTGTATCTGGTGGAAGCGGGAAGTTAAGACGAGACATCCCAGCAGGCAGAATGCGACGTGAAGGTGGCTGAAAGCATCAGCCAAAGTCCAGGGCACCAGGTCCATGTACATGCAAAACCCACGTGTGGGCTGCCATGTGCACGGCTCCAAATACAGCACGAGGCCAACGAGACCCAGGTTCCTCTTTGTTCTGGTGTTGATTTGGGGAATTACCCAGAGAAGAAATACGGGCTTTGAAAGCCACGCCGCTTGGCCCCGGATTCAAACATTTCATTCAGAGGATTTGATTTCACTTGGAGGTAAAACCCCTTCCTTCCCCCATGTCTTGTTTAGAAATATTGTTTATAAATATCGTGTTTCACTTAATTACATTTTCCAGATTATGTGTATCATTTACATGATGGGCAATTATTTTAAATCATGCAGTAATCATTCTATGAGACAGGCGCGGGGGGTGTGATAGCACATGGGCCTCACGCTGCCCCTCTGCGCAGGGGCGAAGTTCCTCCCCAGTGACCAGGCAGTGCAGGACTTATAGCCACGAGACAGCCATTTCCAGGGAGACAGAGGGAGGGGAGAGCCAAAAGGTCAGAGGCCGTAAGAGCAATGCTTTCTGATCCGACGCCGTGCAGCTGGAACCCTGCAGCCCTGCTCCGTCCGACGTGCAGCCAGCTCTCCTGGCCTTGCTGTATGGGAGGAGAGTCAGAAACTCAGTAATATCTGTGACTAAAGCAGCTTCTAACACAATGGGGAATGGGGCTCGCTTGGCTCCAGAGTCTAGTTCTAATTGCTCGCACATGATCTCGGAGCTGGCAAAAGCAAGGCTGGGAGATCTGTGCCTTCCACATTTTCCCTGCAAGCGACACATGAGGATCTGAGACCGTAACCTCTCCAGGGCTGTGAGGGGCTCAGCACCGGGTGACAGCCCCCTTAACAGCTAGCTGGGTTCCTACTGCCTGCAGGTCTCCGGCCAACCCAGAGGCCTACTCAGGTAGCCAGCTGGTGTGCATCGCAACAGGGGTGCACAGGACACGTGCAAGAAACGGCAGGGCCCTGCCTCAAGAAAAGCACGCAGCACCAAAGCCCCTGTATGCATCAGGCCGGGCTGAGCTTCCACCATCAACCAGATTCAATGCAGCAGGGATGGCAATGAACGGAGGGTGTCGTGCACCCCAGCAACAGTCCACGAGTAGAGCTGTGAGGCATGCAGCTCATTAGCACACTGACGACTGGGCTCTGTGCCAGCAGCGTGGGCACCACTGCACGGCCAGGTGGGAGAAGGGACTACTGAGCAGGGACCTGGAAGAGAAGAGCCCAAAGCCACATGCTGCCTGGACAGCGAGAGGCAGCCAGGCTCGTATCCCCATAACTCAAGCCCCTTCTCTAGCAACAAGTGCAAGGGGCAGGAGGGTCTCCACCACACAGAGCCATCCCACCGGAGCTACTCTTAGCTGTGCTCCGGGGGGAGCTGCTCGAGGCAGCGCAGAGGGAACGTGTGCTAAGCTCGAACACATGCCCCGAGATTTCCCCACTCTGCATTCCTGGTATGTCCTGTGTCCTGCGTTCCTGCCTCCGGATGGCAGCTGCCCAGAGCCGGCAGCGTCCATCTCTGTCGTGGGCAATGCTGAGCAGGGGGCTGCAGAGAACATAGCAGGGGGCAGCAGTTACACACCGTTCTGCAACCTGTTCCAGCACATATCTTCCAAGACAGGCTGTGTGGCTATTTTGGGGTCGGTATCATCTCGGTGGAGGGAGCTGTTGCAAGCAGCAGGGGCTCTGCTCTCCCTGTGACCTAGCTGGAGTCAGTACCTGGTGCAGAGCAGCTTCCTGGACACCAGGGTCTGGCAGAGACCCCCGGAGAAGGGGGATCTGTCCTCAAGCCCCACTGATTTTTTCTCAAAGAGGAAATCCAGGCCCAGAGACCTGCTGCTGGCTGGCATATGGGCAGCAGTATAAATAAAAATAACAGTGGGACGCAGTGCCTGGGCTCGCAGCACATCCAAACAGCACACATCTGGAGCTTTAGTAATTCAACATGTATAGTGACTTTCAGCCTGAGGGATCCCAAAGAGCTGTGCACACAGGGTGTGCATGTGTGTCAGAGGAGCAGACTGCAGCTCCCCAGAGTGGAGTCCATCGCCAGGACGCTAATGCTGCCCCCAGGCTGTTATAAGCAATTCCTTGCACCCTCTGTCAGCCCGAGCGGCGAGGGCTTCGTCAATGAGGCGCGTGCAGCTGAGCAGAACTCCCCGGGGCCACACGTTTGCCAATTGAAAAGGCAGCAAAAATGGCACCCCCCGGTTCTGGGGCTGCCCCAGCAGAGATACCAGGGCGCTGGGCAGGAAGAGTGGCTTCTCTCATCCTGGAGTCCATGCAGGTTGCGCTGGAGCAGGGGGCGGTCAGGGGCTCTCCCCACCAGAAAGAAAGTGATACACCTGTGGGATGTTCACAAATGCAATCCTAATCGCTGGAGGCCAGTGGATTTGCAAGGAAACACCGCAGAGATGTGGCCCTGCAGAGGCAGTGACAGAGAGGGCATGAGCTGCACTGGTAAGGCACCAGGAGGGAGATGAGCTAACAAGCCGTTCCACCTACATCTTCTCCGACCGGCTAAGCCTGCACTGAGAGATGGAAAGAGCGTCCCACTACCGAACTGCCTGCATTGCTTCCTGCAACACCCAAAGAGGCCCCTTGCTGGCGTGGGGGCCAGGCTTCAGCCTGCTGGGTTTGCTAAATCTGGTATGGGGCAAAGCGAAGGTTAAATAAATGCGCGTGTGTACACACACACACGCACAGATGAGTGCTACTCCTGGGTGACCCAGATTCCCCGGGCGAGCACGTAGAGCCCTGCGCTGTCGCCTTGGGGAGCTCCAACCCGGACCAGCTCTGCTCACAAAGTGATCAAACACTCACTAATAACCTGGGGAGGAGAGAGCGGCCTCTGACAAGCGTCCCACGAGACAAGCTGCCTACAGCAGCGTTTGAGCAAACCAGGCTGGCCCTTGGCAGCAGCCCTCCCAAGAGCACGCTGCTGCAGTGTCTCTCCAAACCAGTGGCACGCATGCATTCACCTGGCAGGAGCATTCAGGCCTCAGTGCAGCCTGATGGGCTGACAGCAATACTGCATCCCCACAGCTTCATCTCTTTTGGAAAGACAGAGGCCGCAGCAAATTGCATCCCTTACCCTGACAGCAACAGCTCACACATCCTGCCCTGATGGTCCGGCTTGAGGGAAAGGCTGCCTGGCATGGAGCAGGAACATGGTTGGGAAGGGGCCCGGCAGAGAAAGGCTGGGATCGCTCCTACGTGGAGCAAAAAGGGCCCCAGCCTGTTTGCTCGGCAGCGGCCAGGCTGCTGGTTACCTTGGTGCCGGCCTTGGCCGCGCAGACTATGCTGCTGGACCCTCCTGGGACAGCTCACGCTGTCTCTGGGAGGAGGGAGAACCAGATCTGCTCCCGCCACCCTGCCAAGAGGGAAACCCTCTGCCTGTGCCCTTTCCCACAAGGAAGACCGAGCGCTGTTTCCTGGGAGGGAGAGAATGTGACACCCTGTGGGCCCGCCAGTCTAGCAGACGCCAGGGCCAATTTATTGCGGAGACACTTTCCGGCTGCTCTTTTCCCTGTAGCCAGGCAGCGACCCTGCACGCAGCGACGGGTCTGCTATGCAGGGCCGAGGCCTCAACCCCTCCCCGAGCCACGTAAGGGAGAAGGGAGGTGGGCACTGCCGTGGCTGCTCCTTGCCTGCTAGAGATGCCCCTTTTCTTTCCAGCCCAGGCTGCTCTGCCCAGGTGGGATCTGGGATTTTCAAGCACTTGGTTGTGCACTGCGTTTCCCTCATATACAGTTAACCTGAGGTGCTGATTGCCAGAGCCCAGCTGGCTTCAATGCAGGCTGCAGCGCATGGCCCCCTCACAATCCGGTCCTGGGGGCAGCCTTCCCTCCTGCATGCACAGAAGCCACCCCAGTGCGCAGAAAGAGGTGCAGCTGGCCCGGTCCTCCAAAGCCTGGGAACCCTGACATACCGCCTCGAGCACCCGGCACCTTGCCCGTGAGCTGCCGTGCTCCCAGGCAGACAGACGCGGCACCCCATCACGCAAGGCGGTGTGTCCGGCTGGCAGAGAGCCCCGCAGTGCAACGGGGTCCTTTCACATCCCGAGCCGCACAGTCAATGGACCGGCTCCTCGCTCCCCGTGCTTGCAGGGAGGAGCTGTGCAGAGCGCCCTGTGTTGGGTGACTTGGTTCCTTTCCGTGCAGTGGGCGCGGCGGTTCGGGACCTTTGCAGTGGAAAGGCACGACGTGCCCGGGAATCGTGGAGAGGCAGGAAGCTGCCCGGAGAACTGGCGAAAATGCACCCAGCTCATGTGGAAACACCGAGCAGAGGAGGGTTAGTCAGATCCCTCTTTGGAAGGCGACATGATTTTACAAAAAGCTGGAATTAACCCACGGGACAGGAACGTCAATGACGTCAGGTATTTCCTGCTGATCAAAGTTAGTCACGTGGTGGGCAGAGACCTGAGACGTCTCATCTTGGCTGGGCACGATGCCGACGGGACCAGCGCAGGCAGGCTGTCCCCGGGGGCTTCACGCTGTAGCCCCAACTCAAGACCCTTCCCCTGTCGGCTATGCTCGCTCAGGCCTTGGCATGACACTCAGCAAAAGCGGGAGCGTGGCCCGGGTCTGGCGTTCTGGGTCCGTCTACACGACGATCCGATTTGGGAAATAGGAACACGTGTCACAACCCGGCCTCCGCTCCCCCGCCAGGCCTGGTCACAGAGCTGGCAATAAGCATTTATCCAAATCGTTATCTGAAGCTATACATAGATCAGCAGTGAGCTACAGGAAGCTTAATCCAGGAAATGACCTTTAAGAGGGAAATAGCGAGTAGAAAATTTATCATGTAGAAAATGAAAGGTAAAAATAAAATCTGCATCTCTACATTTTCTCTCCTTTCAGAGGTCGGTGCCTGGTTTGCCAAGTGCATTATATACGTTTACATTCCTATAAAAGCAAGTGCTCCTCAGAGGAGCTGTTTTGGTAATTCACATTTGCATTGTGTGTAGCTATGATAAATAATAAATATGCAGCTGATAAATGGTAGCGCGCACTTGGAAGACCTATTTTTTATTGAATGGCTGACTAAATACTCATGTAAAAGTCATAACTTGATGTTTCTCCTGCCCTGGGGCTGCAATAATTTATGGCAGTAATTTATGCACGCCCCCTCTGCAAGGGGACAGCTCGATACACTAGACGTGGGACGGCCCCTCCTCCGGCTGGCTCCTCCCCGCCGGGCCCGCGCACCTCGCCTGCGCGTCATTAACAACTGCCAGGTGACGTGACGAAGAGCAGGGGCCTGATGAATCGTGGCCCAAGCGGGAAGGGGGGGAGAGCGGGGCTGCAGGTCTGTGCTGGGGCTGGGCTCCCTCGTGCCCTCCGGACAGGCCGCCCAGGGCCCTGCGACCCGCGGGCCATCCTGACTCCTCCACCTCTGGCCACCTTGCTTTCTAGCCCTGCCTCCGGTTCCCAGCCCGGCTTGAGCCCGGTGCCCGGTAGGCTTTGCATGAGCAGCTCTGTCAATCACGGCTCAAACGGCCGCATGCAAAGCCTGCTGGGGCATAAACGGCACAGAAGCCGTCTGCCTGGGCTGGCACGGGGCGCGCCAGCTGGGGGGAGCTCAGGTAGGGGAGATAAGCTGCTTTCGAACCGGCTGCAGAATCCGCAAGGCGGTGCCGTGCTATTTAGGCTGGGGCTACCTGCACACATGCACACACTCCCCAAGCACGCATGTGCTCCGCTGCGGTGCACACCTCCGTTACCAGATCCAGGCAGGAGTCTGGTCTTGCTTTTTGCCTTGGAAGCAGCTCCCAAGGAGCGGCTCACTGCACTCTGTCTGCAGCGTGGCATAAACACCCATCCCTATGCTGTTAAGATGACCCAGGGGCCTGGTTCCTCGCACATCCGCCAGGGTCTGGGGTGCAGGGTCCAGCTGTACATCCAGGGGCATGTACTACCCACAGGATAGAGCCCCTAGGCAAGCATCCCAGACTGCACTTTGCAAAGGGATCCATGCCCAGCGCCCGCCCACTTGACAGGGGACCAAGGACGGACATGGTTTTTAGATGCCCTTCGATCTGCAGTCACCTGAATCCTGCAACGAGGAGAGAAGCACAGCCCGAACCTCATCACCTGCTTGCTATTATGAAACTGTTTCTTCTCGATCCATCCTCAGCTAAGAATCCAGTATTGCTTAAGCAAAGGCACGCGACAAAATGGTTTGTAAAACAAAGGCCTTGCAAGCCAGGTAGTCCAGCCGGGGATGCAAACACAGTCACGTGTTTAACCTGTCTTAACCTGTGCACTACAAATCCGCCGAGAACAAAACTACCTCCCTGCTCGCGCCGCCCAAACCTCCCAAACCCGAGCCGCCCCCTCGGGCTCCAGCTGGCAAAGGGACTGACTGGGGCAGGAATTTGCAGAAATCCATGCAAAGCGATATTTTGCCTTCGATAATTTAGGGGCAGCCATGATAAGCACTATTTGTACATGACAGTCATATGAAATAATAAACCTTGCTAGCTATAAACATTACCAAGTTCTGACACTATTGATTTATTATGTCTAACAGTGACATCAAACCGAACAACTGACAGAAACAATGTTACAGCTTTAAGAGCAGTTTGTCAACGATTAATTCTGCCAAACGGGGTTTAGTTTTATGCTGGGACTGCTTGTCTAGCAGTTGTCAATCCGAGCAAAAATTACTACTGCCACACGTCTGCTAACGCCAGCCCGAGGCACCGCTCCGCTAGCCCTCATTACCCCTATCACTGCAAATACAGATGCAAGGCCAGTCCCTATTTAATATGCATGTTAATTATGCAAATTATTAATTGGGCTGGTGCTTGAGGACTTGTGTTTATGCCCAGATTAGAGTCAATAACTGTATCACACAGCATTTTAAGCCTGACCTGTGACAGAAATAAAGCTGTGCTGAAAGCGACATTTTCTGCTATCTCCGCCGAGCCGCGGCGCCTCTCCTCGCAGGCTGCGCTCTCCGCCGACTGGCTGCGGCTCGGGGCTCCTGTGCACACGCACAAAGGATCCGTTCCTCTGACCCGCCTGCCCCGGCTAATAGTTTGTGGCCACGCGCACGGCGCGATGGGCAGTGTTTTCTCCAGCACGTACCGTGCAGTCAGCACTTCCAGCCTTTTCCACCTATTTTTATGGCCATTTTTCTTCCAGCAGGACGGTGGTTTTGTCCTATTTATATTACACTGTCAATAAAAAGTGTATGACACGATATTATATGTAGTAAATTTGTTTGATTTTTTTTTTTGTACTGAAATGGGAACTATTGATCAGTCTGATTTCCCAGGATACACGAGGGGGAAACAAGGCACTGCACGAGCAGAAACAAAACTTTCATTTGTAAAGCCTTCCATTATACTTTACTGCCCTCATTTGGTTCCAGACGCATCTCTCTAAGCAGGAGAATAAGGTCAGCGTCTCTTTCCCACAGAATAACACAGCGGAGCAGAGCGGGTCTCCAGCAGCCCCACGGAGACCCCCTGCCAGGGGACGTGCCTGCTGGGGGGAGGGAGCACACGGCCCGGGGAGGGGGAAGGTGTGTCCAGCACCGAAGTGCACGCCGTCATGGATGCAGCGGGGGGCACGTGGGCACCGGGAAAACAGCTAATGAGCAACGGGTCCTTGTGTTTTAATGAGGGCAGAATTTACAGTATCGAGCCTGGCTTCTTCGATAGAACCCGGCAAGCCGCTCGCAGGGAAGGCGATGTGCATTGTGTCGGGGTTGACGGCAGGTTTACAAAGAGGTTCGATTACGGTTTGTCCGGCAGGGTTTGGATACGGATGGCCCTGCCTCAGGCAGGGGTTGGACTAGCTGTAACCCCGGGAGGTCCCTTCCACCCCACTGCCCTACGATCGCTATGAGGCACCGCACAGCTCGGTGCATGTCGAACCAGCCCAGCGTTCACGTGTTTATCCCTGGGTTCGCCAGCCTCGAGGCACCGCTGGGTGCGGGGGCCACCTTTTCCTGTCCACCTCTCAGCACAAATGGCAGGGCAATAGGTGGGGAAGAGCCCCGTGGGCTGGGTGCAATTTCAGAACAAGAGAGAACGGCAAAGAAAAGGCCTGTCCCTTCCACACTCGCACCGGGGCTGGAATCATGGCCCTGAAGCATGACAAACTCGAGCCACCAAAGAGCCTCCCGGTAGACAGGCACCCTGCCCACAGCACCCTCTCCCGCAGCAGCCCCCAGCCTCCGCCTGGCCACTAAGGGAGCACACACAGGGGAAAGTCAGTCCTCAGGGCCCGTTCAGGCCTCGGTGTCTCAGCCTGAGCTGCCAAGGTGAGTTAACCACACTGATCGGGGCTGTGCTGTGAGACGCCATCCACTGAGCCACGTTTATGCCACAAGAGGCCCCAAGAGAAGCTCTTGGCTGCTTCCCACCTGCCACGGGTGAACCTGCGAGGTGGAGGCGAAAGGGCAGCGCCGGGATGTGCTGCGCCCGTCCGCAGCCAGGCTCTCCGCGGCCCACCGGGCATGCCCCAGCTGCTCCGCACAGCCGAGCGATAGGGAACGTCGTGGGCTGTGGGATCTCCCAGGGAAGAGGCTCAGGGGAGGATCCCAGGGAAAACCATTCCTTCCAAACACGCTGGCGTAAACATGGAGGCAAGGTGTCAGAGAAGACATTGCTGGTGCTAAGCCAACAGCACCCCAGCGAGCCAGGAACACCCAGTCTGCAGGCAGGGGCCCCTCGACCTGTGCTCCCCCCAGATCTCACCAGCTGGACGGGAAGCCTGGGACGGGGTTTGGATGGGGCAGCTCCAAAGACGGCGTCAGTGCTTGGTGCCGTGAAGCATGTCCCCACTGGAGGTACCTGCTCAAGACGCTGCTTTTCAGTGAGGTGTGACCTGAAGCATCGCTCTCCTCGCAGTGAAGAACGGGGCATCGTTAAATAGCTTTGGGGCAGGGATCAGGCACAACAAAAACCCGACTACACACCAGACCTAGGAATACAGCTCCCCGCAGCATTCGGCCTTCTGGGCTTCTCGATCTCTCAGTGCTCTCCCCAGGCAGGGCAAAACCACCCTGCTGTGCTGTGCTGTGCAGCCCTGCCGCCAGCGGGAGGAGAGCCCGGGGAGCCTGGCCTGCACCGCACGGCCCGAGCCCTGCGCCCCTCTGTCGGGGCCCGCAGTCTCCCCCGGCTCCCAAGGGCAAGGGCACCAGAGGTCTCTGCCCTAAATTTTGAACATGTCGCTCTATCACCCTTCTTGCTACGCATTGCCAGGTGAGCACTGAGACGCTGTCCGTGGCCTACGCCACTCCATGCCCGGCGATAAATAACAAGGTGCAAAAATTCATTTAAAAACCACTGGTATTTAACACGATGGTGAGCGGCTCAGCCAGGATGAAAAGGCACCGCTTGCTTTTCCTGTTCACTCCCTTCAGTTTTTATCGAGTTTCAGCACAGGAGGGAAAAAAACAAACAATCCCTGTCTTTTCTGGAGCCCCATCCGTAAAGGTTTCTGATGGAAAGGCTGGCACGGCTGGAACGGCAGCATGTCACCCAGCTCTGCTACTCTGTGCTAAGACCATTTACATATGAATTATGGCCCCCTTCAGATTAAAAATACAAGGTATTCTTTAATTTACACACTTCCCCCAACTGCCTCCCTTTATTGCAGCCCAATGATTTTGCAGAGTCCTTGACAGTGATGTTCCCAGGAACGTACACAAGCTACGACGGGCTCAGGCAACACTAGAGGATTCCTCGCCGTGAAGCTCTCTGCTTCTGCTCTCCACGTTCCCCAGCAGCTTATTATTCAGCTGACAGAGCCTCCCTCTCCCTCCCTCCAGGCACACAGTGGATCCAAAGTGCAAACATCGTGGAGGGCACGCTGAGAACCAGAAACTCGGCGCACACATGGCTCCCAGGGCATGCGGGATAAAATGCACTCCTTGAGACCAGCTGTATAGTGAGCTAAAAATCTCCCATGTCACCTGCAAGGAATACCATGGATTCAAAACACAAACAATAAAACCATTGTTAAGTTAAAAGAAAAAAAGCCCAGACAATGGATGATCCCAATAATGGGAAAAGATAACAAAGACCCAGGATCCTAGCATCTGGCACTAAATGCACTTTTCTGTAAACTGAATGGCGGTTTCCAAAACTGCTCCAAGCATCATTCCTTTGCCAAGGCAGTAAACAGCTTTTATCAGCAATAATGATGGCATAATCCCAGCTAAAAAGGAAAGTAACATATGGCAGCAGCCCTACAAATACCATCCCAACAAAGTAGGGGGCATTTTTATTACAGCGTCCACTTGCAGAAAACCTGCCAGACTACTACTCTCTTTTCTCCTCTCACTTTTTTTTTTTCTTTTTTTTTTTTTTACAGGTTATCATCTTCGCTGTTTGAGCTGAATGTGGCATTTGGGAGTTTTAAACTAATGAGTTCATTTTTCTAGGAAAAAAAAAAGGGGAAGATTCCCAGAACTGACAGATGACAACTACCCAGCACAAACAGTCTCATGAAATGTACATATGTGCTTAACACGGGGCCTCGGAAAAATGAATGCTGCAGAGGTGGCATCGCCGTCCAAGGGCTGTGATGTAGTTGAGCTCCGAGCATTAGGGCTGTGGCTCTTTGCTAAAAATGACGTGGGAGGCAATAATCCAGGTGCAAAATAAATAGTGAAACAAAAGCTGCGCAGCATTACGTAGGAGCGTGCTGGTCCCCGGCCCCTTCTAAATCTTTACCAATTTGTTCACAATCTGTGTTCAGTCAACTTAATGTTATTAGCCATTTTTGGAAAACGGCAGGCGTCCTCCTGATTTATATTTCTGCACTTCACCTTTGCAAAGAACTGATTTTCAGGGGAGGGGTCCGTTTACCAACAAGGTGCAAAACATAAAAGTCCTGTGCTATGGACTAACGAGCCTTTTCTTTCTGTTCACGAGACAGTGGCGGACACTTCTGCTCCTTTCTCCAATGATTCTCTGCAAATACTATCTCAAAATAATAAAGCGATTCTGATCTCAGTTTTAGATCTGTAATCTCATCATGCAATGATTTGAAAACATTATGATTCGCTAATTAACATGCTAATTATTTTGCCCTATACATTTGCCATGATGTTGTACAATTAAACATACAGTACAAACCTTTGTTTACTCCATGCAAATGCATTTGCTGATTGGAGGCTGACTGAAAAAAAGTGAAAGGATGCCCTAATATTTTTCTGACATCTTTACCTATAAATATTTTTTCAGACTGAAAAATGTATCTAATAGCTCCACTCACTGATGTGCACTGCAGTTTACCACAGTGTCTATATTTCTGTTGTCAGTTTTACAGTATCTCCCTTCATTAAACCTATCAAGTTTTCCTTTTGATCATGCAACCAAGGCCAGAAGACAGATATCTTCCTGGAACAGAGCAGTCTGCCAAGCCTTTCACAAGACCAGCTTTAACCTCCCTATTGATTTTTTCAACACTGCAGCCATTCATTGTTTGTGACATTTGGCTGTCGGCTCTTTAACACCCTTCAACCAAATCAATTTCATATTTTTGTCAATGCCCTGCTAGAGGATGAGCAAAATAGGAAGAGACTTAGCATGATTTAGAATGTTGATTTTCTGGAACAGTTTTATCTGTAGTTTTTACAAGGCTTATAAAGTTAATTCAACGTGTTTATCTAAGCATATGTAATAACCAGGGAGAGAAGAGGCACCAGAGCTAACTTGCAAGTTCCCCAAACCTAATTCATGGAAGACGCGGAATGATTATATCAACGTCAATGAAAACAAATAGGCAGCCACGTCCGGGCTCCGGGCTCAAAATAAAGACCAATCAGCTGGGTTTCAGCCCCGGCCCAAGGGGCAGGAGACAAGCCCAGACTCTTGCTGACC
>JAGPOW010003310.1:25482978-25491704 GCA_030014935.1 Caiman crocodilus | reverse complement strand
CAAAAAGGAGAGTGTGCTGGTAACACCCTTGATTTAAGTGCCAAGGAGACGACTGCTTTGACCCACAGATGATGAAACAGGATGCACAAGAGCAAAGTGCAGCAGGCATACAAGCAGGGTGTGGGTGCCCTCTGTGCACACTCACACACGTGTCCCTCTCACGGCCACCATGTCTCCTTCCACGGCTTCCAAGCCAGACACACACAACAACCCAACCTCTGGACATACAACTGCACGTGAAGCCCCAAATACTACCAGCAGCCGTCTCAAAAGCTGCATGTATCTGGCACAATTTCTGACTGCTAAGGAGAGTCTGGGTTGAGGGCTCTGAGGTCTTCCAGCCACCAACTGCATGGGCAGCACTGTCTGGAGAGACTGATCTGAAGAGCATGCTTCTGGAGAAGGGTCCCCAGGGTCAGGAAGGAAACATTCATTGTCCTGAGAAACTAAACACTGGCTGTGTCCACTTGCAGGACAGTGTTGCTGGCTTTCACAGTAGACCGGGCAAGGCCAGGACAAAGCTCAGTACAGACCAGACACATGCTTCTTTAGGGACTCAGTCAAATGAAGCAAATGCTGAGGCAAAATCTCACCTTTCACATTGAATCCCATTGCAGCTGGACCCCAGCATAGACAGGGAAGCAACAGCAACCGCCGGGGAAGAGGCGCACGTAACCAGACAGCAGCATCGTGCTATACCTTGGTAGAGAAAGGAACCACGGACAACCCCAGCCCTCAGCACTAGACAAACCCTAATCATTGGGCTCAGCGGCATGTACAGAGTCAGACCTCGCGTACAGCTGGGCAGTCCAGATGCCAGGGGTGCCATGGGACAGATACTCAGTGTTCGATTCACCCGCACTGAAAGTGAGGTGGGGCAAGCCCCATGGTAGAGGGGGTGCTGGCAAGGGGGATGCGACCTTGCCCTTCTCATGTGGACCTCCTGACTGCATCACTGCAATGCAGTGCTATGGGGTCTGGAGCCCCCAACCCTCCAGAGACTGGGTAGACAGGCCTGGCAGCTGGGCTGGGGACACGGTAGAGCTACACATGGCAAGCTTAGTGCAAGTGTCCTCTGTAAGCGGCCCTCAGATCCAGACCCTGTCTCCCTAACAGCTCACCCAACCCATTCAGGGCTGGCTGCAAAGTCCCCTGGCCCAGGCTGGTGGCACTTTCTGAGACAAGCTATTTTGCTGGCACTCCTTTAGCTCAGGGATGGTGGTGCTGGCTTTGCAGCAAATGCACATGCAGGAAGATTTTACACTGGAAAAATAAATACTGCACATTACACCCCTGGTGAATCCTCAGTCTAGAGAGAGACCTTCTAAACCAGTTAGTTTGTATTAGAAAGGACACGTGCGATGACCGCGGTGTTGTGGGGTCAGTTCTTTGCCTTAATGCTCTTCCTCAGAAACAGAGCTTTTAAATGCAAACCCATCTGTGCAAACTCCCAGTCATTTTTCTCTTGTGTTCTTGGGTTTTCATTGCTGATAGATGTGAGCGGTGTTAATTTCAGTGCAGTGACAAATACAGCATCGCTTTGCAATATGACCCTGTTAGATAAGCTCCCTTGGTCCCAGGCGGACCCATCCCTCTCCTGCAAGCTTGCCTCAGTTACAGACGAGTCCTACAATGCAAATGTCTCCTAAAAGAGAAATACTGAACGACAATGCAAATGCCTCCTAAAAGAGAAATGCTGAATGATGAGATGGAAGAAGGAACAGGACTGAAAAAAAAGAAAAGCCTCCCGAGCAGTCTGGCCCCGGCACCCGGAGAGCAGAGCTCAGCGCTGCAAACAGACCGCGAGGACCAAGAGCACCGGAAGGCCCGGACGATAAACATTTCATCTGAAACAAAATACTCTTTTTGTAGCTAAAACGATACAAAGCAGAAGCTGACGATAAATTTTTCCTTTCAGTTTTAATCAGGCTTCCTGTTGTAAAAGCGCAGCAGACAGTGACGCGAGACACTGCCTCCCAACTTCGCTTCACCTTTGCAGTTCCACCAGGGACACCATGTCAAGATTGTTCAGCTTTTTTGATGAGTGCTGCGTGGGTAACTAATGTGTAAATGCAGATATGTATAGAAAGCAGTTTTGACAGTGATGTATTGCAACTGGTTCCAGATGTCGGCAAGGGATGCTTGGCCAGGCACCTGGGGCTTGCCTGCCACAGAGCAGCACCAGCACCAAGCCCATCTTCAAATAGATCACAAGGCTTTAACTCCCCAATTATAATCTTATTAAACAACCATCACTCGAGCTTCTGCTTCTCCTCGTCCAGGATGACTACAAAATATCTCTGTGTTGTTGCTCACATTTTAATTTTAATTAAGGGGAGATAAGCCGCAATGTGAAGCTTAGCATTAAGCCCAGCAGTTTGGCTGTCAACGGAAGACTTAAAAGCAAGCTGTTGAATCAGTCAAAATTAACCTGATATTAATGTTTAACTTAATAGATCCTGGTATTTACATGTGTGCATGGGTATGCGTGTGTATATTACACGCATGTACATATAAACATGCACACACACAGAGGAACAGCATTAATCATGATTGCCCAGGCTGAACGTTTCATGATTTACCCCCTCGTTACTTAAGCACACGTTGCGATTCTCAGCAAACGGCAGGTTCCCTAGGACGATCACTCGCAGGTAGTGGATTTCAGAACAACCTGCTGTTTTAAATGAGAAGCTGGGAGCTCTGTCCTAACCAACTGCACAATCCACTGGAAATGCATCTGCTACAAAAGCACCGTGCCAAGCTGCAGGTTGGATCAGCTGCATCTAGCCCCGAGCTGCGTGCAGCAACCGGTCTCCCCCGTTATTACATACAAAGAGACTGGCCCAATCCTGCCTGGCGTGAGCTCCCCAGCTCCCGCTCAGCACCTCCCAGGCTGGGGACCTGTATTTGCTTCCAAGAGATGCTTTGAAAAGGGGAGGGGGGAGAGGAGTTAAAAACAAAATCTTGTATTTAAAAAAAAAAAAATCTGAAGCTTAATTAGCTTGATAACCATCATACTCTGTGCCCAATTAATGCTAATGAGCTGCAGGAAGCTACAACCAAAGGAATAACTGAGTGGAGTGCACAATATATTCCAAAGGACAGCATTTAACCTAGAAAACTGATAAAGTTGCACTTCTTACAGGGGAAGTGTTTGTAGCTCAGCTCCAACATCAGCGTTTGGTCTAAAGGGAATTTTTTCAAACAACCTGTCTGTCTCCCTCCTCTTTCAATACAAAACTCCCAGCTCCAATCAAAACAGCTCTCAAGGGATCACCCAGCAGCTACACTCACTCCATGTGGTTTTGATATCAGGCATTCTCTCATTGATCAAGATAGTTGCAGAAAGCAAGCTTGCTGCTTATCCTAGAACAAAGAGGGAGACCTGTGCTACTGATTTCCTCTATCACATCAAAGGGTTCAGGACACTTAATAAGAGAGCAAGCAGAAATGAGGGGCGGGATTTAAATTATGCAGCAAGTCCGCTTTTCCGCAACGTCAATGCATGCTCCCTGCTACGTGCCCCCCGAGTCCCTCCACATCCCACCACCCCTGCATTGTGTTTGAAGCCCCCCGATCGATAACCTCTTATTATGAGTAAACTGTTTAACTGTAGCCTAATCTGGTGTGCACGGCCTAACGTCACTTGATATATTGATTGGGGGGGGAAAGACAGACTGGCCAGACTCTGCTACTTTTCCAGTTGGATCATCAAATTTATTTCTAACCTGCATTTAAATGATCAACCTGTAAAATTTTATTACTAGCACAGAATACACTAATGAATGGTGCCAGATAGCACAAGAGCCGTAAACTATTACTTCCTTTCTGCTTATAGGGCTCCTGTTATGACAAATCTTTATTAGCCATTTGTGGCATGTACTTCACACTGGGTAACATAAACCACTCAGTAGGCTTTTTCCCCCATTGCATAGAACTGGAAGACTTGAGCCCCTCGTCTCACGATCTCGTCCTTGCTACAAATCAGTGTCGGTGTTTGGGGCGCTCTGATTTACCAAGGACTCGACCATAAAGTGCTTGGTGCTTTGGGACTGCGGATGGCAGCCCAGGGAGCTCTCATTGCATGAGGCAAGAACCAGCTGAATGACAGACTCTCCACATGCTGGCCCAAGGAAGGGACTGAAATGCCTCCCTGGGAGGCAGACACATCGGGGGAAAAGCACTATTAATGGGAGCCCAGATTGTGGCAGGCCAAGAGGTGTGCCGTGTTCCTTGGTCGATAGGCAGCTACAGCCGTAACGCCTTCCCACCCGGGAGGACAGCTGGACTGCGGTGACTGCCTGCTGCCAGGCCTCAGTTTTCATCAGTGTGCCAAGGGTTGGGATTGAGATTACCCCGGTCTGCGCTGGCCTGCTCTGCCCGACGCACAGCCTGACCAGGACTCTCTGCCACAGAAAGACCCTGCTTCCCCGAGAGCACTGCTAGAGTCTGCACTGGCCCTTTTATCGAACCCCAGCACACAGAAGCTCAGCACCCAGAGATGCCACTTCCATCCCAGCGGTGCCTCCGCACGTACTGGGCCAAATGCCTCCGATGATCTCCCTACAGCGGGCCCACCGCCCCCACATGAAGAGCTGCCCCTGTAAGGACGTGCTGTCCATATGAATCAGAGCCCAGTACCAGAGCCCTGCACACAGTCCCGTCAGGAGTCACCAGAACAAGGACCAACCGGCCAGAGTGACCTCCTTCCCCTCTGTGCCCTGGGAGCCCCCGGTCTCACCCCCTGGGTGCAGAGCTGCCTGTGCTGGTAGGGTTCAGGCAACATTTATCAGGGCACGGTGGTAGATTTTGCTCTGTCTTTGCAGCCTGTTTTCTGCCTTTGAACTGACAAACTGGTCAGAAGTACTCTTTGGCAGGCCACAGGCTGACTTGGGCAGCTAAAACCAAACCAGAATATTGGGCAAGCAATTAAGGCGGTTGGGTAATTGCAAGGAATGTTAATTCTTCCCTCCTTTGTAGTTCTGAACAATGGGTGGTTTACAACCACGACATCCCCATTCTGCGTGGAACATGACATGTGGGCGAGTGAGTCAAACAGCACAGGGCGCCCACACAGCCCAGCAGGTGCCTACACATGTGACAAAGCACCGAGTCTGAGGGAAAATCCCCGCTCTTCCAGGCACACTGCGCTGCTTTGTGCCTTTCATGGCTTTTGAAAGGAGGAGGAGGAGGAGGAGACGCGCCAGGGGGACTACAGGAATTTTTTTTTTTGAGAACCGAGACCCTGACCCAAAACCCACGTGCTTTCCACTGACTTCCTGAGGCTGCGGCTCTAGCTTAGGATTCCTCCCAACACCATCGTACAGGGTACACCAAGGCCTCTCATGTTAAAAGAGGCAGCTTGTGCTCCATCCAGATGTGCGTGCTGGTACACTGGGCAAGTTTGCGGAGTCCACAACTGGAGGAAACAGGAGCGCTGGACAAATGAATGTTCCTAGCATGCTGACAGCTCAAGCATCTGGTCTTAGCAGATATGACCCACTGTGCCTCGCTGCACTGACCAGCAACGCTGGGTGGCACCAAGAGGCTGCCCCCAAGTGCCAGGCGGGCACGCTTTGGAGATGCTGACATTAAAACGAGTGAGGGAATACTGCTCGTACACCGCTCTCCCTCCTGGCAGGCTCGCGGGGCCCTCATGCCAGGTTCCAAATGTATCCGAGTCCAAGAAAGACATTAAACCAGTGCAAAGTTGGGCCGCAAACAGGCAGAAGTCAGAAAGACATTTCGAGGCTAAGTTGGGAAGTCTTTCTTCATGCAGAGAATCCTAAATGTGGAATGGCCTAGCAGGCAAGTTCAGCCAGGCAGAAACATTGAGATCATTCAAGAAACAATTAGATAGCATCATGTGGGGAACAGAGTACTTAAAAGGGAATGCACCCTGATGCTCCAATGGGCTTTTACTCAATTTAACAACCTCTCTTACAGCTTCACATACTTTGGCAGCCTCTCTTCCAGGGCTGGGCAGTGAGTTGTGAAGAACTTTCTCCATTACAAATATTTTAGAAAACAATTCCCCAGCCTGTGCCAAAATGGGGCCCTGGAAAGCCTCCAATTGTACAAGCAGGCAGCGCGCAGAAGTCTACGTGTCTTTCCCTAGCAGCTGAGCTCCCGCCATCCCGCAGCCTGGGGTGTTCATCCATTTCCCACGTCATCAACCCCCAGTCCTCGGGGTTCATAACGGAGACGCAAGCAGGACGATAACCAGAGCGTGGCTGGAACACCCCCCCACAGCTCCCCCCGTGGCGATACACTGATTGAAAGAGCTAGCTTAGCTGGCACTACAGGGTTGCGGCAACATGTTGTGCTGCCATGTAGGAGACTGGGATTGGAGACCAACCGCAGAACTCCCAATCTCACAGGCCAGTGGAGAGGAGGCGCATTCACAGGGAGGACACGCTGAGTCTCTGTCGGAGCTACCAAACGTACCCGTCGCAACAACCCCGTCCTCCTCTCACAGCCAGGCCCTACACAGCAGTGACTCCAGTACCAGTGGGCACTGGCTACTGCCCAAAGCAGGGCACTGGGCTGGATGCACCCATGACGCACAGAAACCAAGACCTAAATCCCACCAATACTCACACCCAGGTGGAGCTGTGAACTAACCCATGCTTCGTGATTTGTATGGGAGCATCTGCAGGTGAAAACACCAAGTGGAGAAGGACTCACTGGAGATGCACTGGCCTCTCCCAGAAAAGTCCTGCTAGCAGGCACTGAGGAAGGGCAAGGAAACCTGTTTGTTGATCACAAATATGCTCCCAGAGAAAAAATAATCACAAATTGCATTTGAGGACACAGGCATTAAGAATATGCTGTTTAAAATGTGCTCTTTATCTCGGCGACAGCATGAGTGTATACCATGTGACGGAGCAGTTGCTATGGTAATGCTTTTTATTGAATAGCAGACTAAACAAGTGCATAAAACCCATTTACTGAATAGCATGTACAAGGGCATGAAACCCACGTAACGCGCCAGCACGGGTGCAACTGCTGCTCGCAGCCAGAGACGTCGCCAGCCCTCGGTAAAGGCGAAAACGCAGCATTTGTTGTTTTTGGCACCGGTAACATACACTCGGTTCCCACGCGTGAGCTGCCGGGTTTCATCCCAGACCCTGCAGTGGGGCACCTGCTGCCCGCACGTGGCATCTGCCTGGGGGAGGCTAGCGCCCGGCGGAGGAGAGGCTGCGGTCTGCGAGATTCACAGCTTCTGGCCTTGTCTGTGATAAACTGGGCATCAGCCATCACACTCACCTCCCTGGCACCGGTGGGTCTGTGTTTGCGTACTCTCCCATGCCACAGTTCCCAGGGGCTTTAAAGAGCGACTGTGGGGCAAGAGGCCAGTTAGCCCCGTCCTGCGGTGGTCTGGAGCCGGGGAAGACCGCGGCGGAGCAGAGGCAGACGCTGGCAGAGAGAAGGGAGTCCCAACCAACACTTCGTGCTTCTGGGACAAACCGAGGCCACGGGGGTTTTGTAAGTGAGGGGTAGGGGAGGCGTTCCCCCTTCTCCCAGCTCACCGGAACAGGCAGGCCAGCGGGGAAAGGACTCCTGTCTCTCAGTCCAGCCCAGCTCAACCCACAGAGCCGCCATCAAGGAGGTGCCTGGCCTGAAGTAGGTGGAGGGCTGTGGGGCTCCTATGCCCACCAGACAGCTCTGGAAGTGGGCCGGTGGGGCAGCTGAGCAAAGGACAGAGGCTGAAAGAGCCTGTCTTTGGAGAGGACCTGAGGGGGCACTCAGGGCGTGTGGGGCATACGGGAGCCCAAGGAGATGGCACATAGCCACGCCTGGACACAGACCCGCTGAGCCATCACACACCTGTGCGAAGTGATGGAGAGGGGATCTCTCAGAGGGACGGCGAAGGGGCAGGATGGCAAAGGGGCGACCCCACACAGGGTGAGACGAGCAAGGGCTGCGCTGCTGGAGCCACGCTCAGGGCCTTTCCAGGCGCCGCGGTACAGAAGCAAGCCGTGCAATGAGAGGGGTGTGCCCTGCAGAGCTGAGCCTGAGAAAATGAGGCAGTGGACTAGGAATCCCCTGGGCTCGCCTCACGCAGCCCTGAATCCGGCTGACAAAGTTTCCCTTCTTTGTTAGCAGGTTGACACGGTGGCAGCGGGCGGACTGTCAGCATCCGCAGAGACAGCAGGGCTCTCTGAGCAGCCATGCGACAGCACAGGAACTCGCTGCAAAGTTCACCCGCTGCTACAGAACGGGAACCAGTGCCACGGCTAGCAAAGAGCAGGGCACCCAGCAGGAGACGGAGACAGACCAACGAGAGAAGGAGCTATAGCAAGCAACTTCCCATGAACAGGCTTTTCCCTTAGTTGTCAGATTCGAGGGATTTTATACAGCAGGAAGAGGCTCCTCTCAACTACAGGGATGTCTGCAAACAGAGAGACTTGGAGCTGGAAGTAACAGCAGCACAGGCCACTATGGCAAAGGAGAGCTCCCTCCTGCCCACCGCCCCCCTCCAATACCAGGCGGACCACCGCACGGACCATCTTCCGACAGCGTCAGACCGCCTCTGTCCAAAGCCCGGCACCTCTGCCGCGAGCCAGCCCTCGAGTCGCTCTGCCGCAGTCCTTGCGACTCTGGAGAAGGGTGCAAGGGACCAAAACTAAGTTTGCATTCTGCAGCCATTTATAAAACCTGTTTGCAAATATTACATTCTTATTTTACTTATTTAGGGAAAATTACACAATTCTTCATAGCAC
>JAGPOW010003310.1:25458016-25478930 GCA_030014935.1 Caiman crocodilus | reverse complement strand
AGACCCAAGCAGGCAGGCAAGGGCCCCCGTGGGTAGAGAAAAGTGACAGGCTCTCGCTCCGTTCGGAAACTGCCTCCTACCCCACACCTGGAAGAAGGCCACATGGTGCACCTGTGGATGCAGCATCATTTCCTATGGCCCCTTAAAAAATACACCTGCCCAGGGACCACAACGCTCATGTCTTTCTATGTGAAATACTGACCCCTTCAAGTGGTCAGGGGGCGTTTGAGAGTCAGACATTCCTCACTGTCCATGATGAAGTAGGAACAATCCTCCACAATCAAGAGAGATCATTTCTCGTCCTTGAGAACATGACATTTTCCACCTGGGCGTTTGAAGCCCAGGATAATTCTCTTGCCCCTCGATCTATTTTGGAACCTCAGCAGTTCTGCTTGCGAGTTTCTCCGGGCCCCCTTCCTCTGTCCCCAACTTACACAGGGCTGCTCTCTCCCTGCACACCTCCCTACAGCCCACTGATGCTAGCCAAGCACGAGGAGCAGATCCTGAGGAAGGAACTGAACCCGTTAGAAATAAAAATGAAACAGACAGAGGTAAGTAATAGCAGGGAATTCTTTTCAAGGACTGCTTGATTTGAAACAACCACATTCATATTCAAACCTTTTAGAAGCCAAGTTGCCTTTTTCAACAAGGTGTCTCTGTGGATATTTGCCCTGCTTTGTTATGGGACTCCTGACACTTCTAATAGAGCTTCTAAATAAAAAAAAAGTGCATTTGTACTGCCAGGCAATAACCTTCACATTTTACTCTTCATTCATAATGAAAATTAAGGACACATGACCTGCATGCTAGGTGGCTTTCAAGCCCACATGTGAGTGAATGTAGAAAATCTGTGGAAGTAACCACTGTAATCATAAAGAGACTGTCTAAATGTGTGCAGGAGGACTTCAACACAGAATAATAGATGCTGCTGACTATGTATGGTCACAACACCATATACGGGTGCCAGCTGGCTGGGAAAAGCATTCCTGTGCCGTAGTAACACCATGCAAAAATCTGTTTGCAATTATTTTTCATTCAGAAATATGATACAATAAAGTTATCACAATTATTCCATATTTATACTGAAGGAAAAAATAATACAAATACTGCAATTTGATACCATCCAAAAGCACTTTGCTAACATAAAAGAAAGCTGTAATTTTACAATCAACCCTTAAGGAATAAACTTGATCTGCTGGAGCATTTGTTCCAGAAGAAGTACTCTCAAACTTATAGAACTGGGGCAAAAAGTGGGATGTTGAAAAGAAAAGCATTCCTGTTCAGGAAACAACTGCTAGGAAGGCTGTAGATGTTCTAGGGGAAACTAGTCTGAGTAGGGGAAAGAATAAAACAAGGTCAGCAAGAGCCAATTCAGCTGGAGAGAGGGACCCCTGAAACTAAATTATGAACGTACCTACCCTGGCTGCAGTCTGTGTAACTGGGTGGTCTGCCCATTTACGGCCTGGAGGCCCTGGGGCCAGCCAGCTCCGTGCAATTATTAGCCCCAGTTTGGGAAGGGGTGGCAGGTGAGATGGCTCCTATAAAGGCTGAGAGAACTGAGTCACAAGGGAGCTGCAGAGGCAGCTGACTCCTGCGGCTGGTGCTGGGCTGGGGTCTAGCGGGAGAGGTCTCTAGGTACTGGTCCCCAGCCTGTCAAACAACTCCAGCCTGGTGCAACCTTGAGTGGTGTGTGAAGGCGACTGCCCTGGAAAGCATGGGATGCAGCACTAGCAGACATGGGGTGGGCACAGCCCTCCGAGCAGCAAGCTCCCAAGAGCCGGAAAGGTGGTTTCCCTTTCAGCAGACATTCCCCAGGGCCCAGCTGGTGGGGCGAGGGCTGCTACAGCATAGACAGTGGCCAATGGGAACAGGATGCTGGCAGATGGCTCCTTGCCTTCTCTGCCCCTGCACAGGCCCACAGCTCAGTCTCCTTCCTAGCCCCTAATTAAACGTCTGAAGGTACAGCCTCTCCCCGGGTCCTTGCTTGTGCTCCTTTCAGGAGAATGACAGCTCTGCCGCACCAGGCGCAGTGCCTAGGACCCTGGCCTGGCTCCCAAGGCCTGCTCCCAAGGCAGCACATGGATGCCTCCCTGTGGGGATAAAGCCATTGACAACCTGCCTCAGATGCTTGCTGCTATGAAGAGAATGGAGGAGAGGAAGGATGGACTCATGGCTGGGGCAGCTAAGGTCCACATCCAAGGAAGGACTTGGTACCTCCCAAGTGAAGGGATCTCTCTATTAAGAGCCGGGACCCCTGCCTGAGTCCAGTTTTCAGTGCCTAGACCTGCTAAGCAGTGCGTGGGGAGCCTGGCACCTCTGAGTGCCGATCCCAACAGCCGCAGGCTGAGCGGGAGCCCTCGGAGCCGGCTGGTGGGACACATGAAGTCTTCCCTGGGCTGGAGGGAGATGCCACCGACTCGTCAGCCTCCAGAGCTGAGTCCAGCCCGGAGGGGCTGGTACCCACAGGTCTCCACTGAAAGAACCAAACAGGGCTCACTTTTTAAAACACAGGCTCCAGAAGCAGAGAAGAAGCTGGATGGTGGTGCCAATCCCCTTCAAAACCAGAGCCCCACCGAGGATGGGCCTTTCTAGGGACCTGGGCGCTGTTCTGCCTAGATTCAGGCCCCGGCAGGGAAAGCTGTGTCAGGTGTGGTGACCAAGACAAGCCTGCATGCGTCTAGAAGGAAAAACTGTAGGTGCCTGGGGTACTGCTGGGCCCAAAGGGAGACACCCTACACACCCCCACAGCTCCAGGGGCTGGTGGCTGCCAGGCAGAGATGTCTGGGACTTTGACATCTGCAGTCTGGCTCACTCCAGTTCCAGGAGCTGAAGTCTGGCTTTTGGCTCTGGAATACTCTTTAACACCATTTTAAACGCCATTACAGCATGCGAGTGTGCTCATGACACGCACGCACATGCACAAATGACCCCGAGTCCGGTCTGAAGTCTCCATGTGGGCACTCTGCCACTTGATCCTCATATCCAAGTGATCACTGCAACCAAATGGAGTCAATGACGCGAGCACCAATTAACACATGCCACTCCGCTGTGCTCTTCTGTGCCATACTTTATTAAACACTTCCAACTGTAATTGAACAACACTGGTACACAATTAAGCACTATACAGTATTACACTTTGAAACAAAAGCTATGACAGTTCTGTGCTCTATTAGCATTGTTAGATACAGTGTAATGTAGTAAGTAATTAAAAGCTAAAACTACAGTACTGTAACCACCCCAATCAGACTCCAACTAAAGTATTTTTTTAAAACAGGGCAAGCATCTCGGCATTTTCCCCTGCACAGTTAGTTCCAAAACATACCCAGTGACTTCCTTTTGCTGCTTAGCCAGAATCTGCAGAACTCCTGTTGTAGGCTCTGATTTTTGCATGAGTCACTTTAGAAGTGCCCTGTCCCAAATCCTGACTGACAGAGGTGTTTTGTCATGGGGAGCCCTGTCCTTGTGCCCAGTGGTCACTCTACTCAACCGTTCAATGTGATCTTAATAAGCAAAGCCCAGGTGTACCTTTTATTTCTATGCACTGGCATTACACGCTCACACAACCTGCAGTGGTTTCCCGAAACCCAGTCTTATCACTGCTGATCTGCGCGTGATTTAGGAGTACAGGTCCCACTGAAAGTCAACAAGATTTATGCTCCTAAAAGTCAGGGGTGTTTTTGAAAGTCCCACCTTATTTCTGAAGTTTACAGTGCGCATATGTATCTTCCGCCATTTTCAGGGTTTCAGCTCAGTTAGGGAAATGCTACTCCACTATGCTGGTAGCCTCACCAGCTCGCTCCAGCACATCAGTCACCCTCAGATGTAAATCCTCCCTGCATGGCAGGACCCTGCGGGTATGGTAGAGTTCACCATGAGGCAGGGTGGTGGGGCTGGGGCTGGGCTGAGAGAGGTTTTGAATCTTAATACAGAATAATCTGAGATAGATAAATTCTGTGCTTGATGGATTCCTCCCACACGTAGAGAATTTACGCCTGTGAGTGAGAGACCAACCATGGGAAGGCAGAAGAGACCCACCGCAGACAGAGGTGTCTTATACCCTTCCCAAGGATTGACTTGTGCCAGAGGCCGCTGATGAAGAACTCTTCCTGGCCTTTCTTTCTTTATTTTAAGACTTAATTCAGCACCAGATGTCATCCTTTTACTCATCCCTCTCCTGCTTTAAGCATAGCGTGTGGTTGCGACATGAATATATCTTTTTGTTGTCTCCCTGGAGATGATATTCTGTTGCTGTGATGTATAACTGAATCTGCATGCGTGTGCGCCTCTGAGTGTCTGTGTCCTAGAGGAAAGGGAGAGGACCAGGTATGTTTAGCCTGGAGAAAAGGAGATTAAGGAGGGACAGGACATTGAAAGGCAGCTGTAAGGAAGAGGGAGAACAAGTGTTCTCTCTTGCCATGGAGGGCAGGACGCAAAGCAGTGGTTTCAAACTACAGCAAAGCAGATTTAGAGCCCACCTCTGAAAAAACCTCCTGGCTGTCAGAGCAGCCGGTCACTGGGACAAGGTGGATACCACCCTCACAGGGGCCAGACAGGAATGTTTAAAGCAGACCCTCCCCCCACCCCTTCCTCTTTAAATGCTAGATGTGAATGGGTGTGGGGGAGGGCCAGGCCACCTCCAAAATCAAGGGAATTATTTGTATGGCGTGCAAACAGCTGTGGGATCCATCTGCCCTTCCCCTCCCCACCTTTTGTCTGTCTTGAATGGTGCAGAAAAAGCCCCTGGGCTGCAAGAAGCCTGCCCTTCTCTCCACTGTGTGCAGTGTGACCATGCTGAGTGGCTGCAGACACAGGAAGGCTGACACTGGGTACAGGTTTTGCAGGACACACCTGTCGTGGAGCAGAGAACTGCCCACAGAAGCCAAACAAGTGGCCCAACAAAGAAGAGCAGCAGATAAAACAGCCTGCCCTTCCTCAGGGCCCAGACAGAGGGGCAAGGCTCTAAGAAACTGGGTGACGTTGCTCAGCCCCAGCCTAACAAGAAGCAGGGACAGATCTGGCACCTGCCTCTCAACTGGCTGTTTGCTTTGGACACTATTTGGAGACGCCCATGTCTGGACGAGGCCATGGCAAACACAACACTGCGTACCAGCCTTTGCAGAATGCGTACACCGTATGCACACCTGTAAATACATCAAGGTTTGCCCATTTCGGTTTTGGGGGCACAGCACCACTTTTTGCTTTAGCACTTCCTAAGTTTTGGGTATTTTGCCCCTGGAAGCACTTGGTGTACAGGAGAGCTGTGAGGCCCGTATGGATGGGATGTTACCAGCCCTTTGCTACGTGCAGAGTTCCTCCCAGAAAAGGGGAGACTTACCTGTGCACGGAGCTAGTTTATATATCTATGCATCTCCCTCCATATATATCTCTGCCATTTTGCAAAAGCCAAATCCTGGTTGGACTCTGCAGAGGTTTCAACAAGAGCTACTCAGAAAAAACAACTTGAGGCCTTTTGAGGGGCTCACAACAACTAGGAAAAAAAGAGTAAGGTCATGTTAACTTTATAATTTAAGGTTAAGATTTATGTCATTAAAACTTTTGCCTGCATTATATTTAATATATGGATTTGTACGTACATTAAACTGTCTGGTTATATTGTGTACCTACAGGATGGGATGCAGATTTACAACAGGAGGCAATTAAAAGACTTTTCATTATAAATGATTAAATATAGGGACTGCAGAGCAAAAAAGAGTGTGAGCTGGAACATGATAATGCCAGGAAGGCCCCTCTGGCTGGAGCGTGACAGATGTGCTCCGAGCCCTTGGTATGGCAGTATCTGGGCCCTGGTACTAACACACTATGGCCAAATCCTCCTGACCTCACCCAAGTGAGTTGAACTCCTTGATCCTGGGGCCTGTGTGACTACTCCAGAAACCCTGAAATGGCCAAACAGCACTGGACCCATTGGTGAAGGCTATGGTACACTGAGTAGCAACGAGCATTTACCATCTGCACAGCGGTGCAGTACAAGCAGCCATCAGAGCTGCAAAAGGACCAAGTGGCATCTCCCAAGCCCTGCATGTGCAGTGTTCCCAGCCCCCCACACCGGCAGGTGGACAGGTGAGAGGCCAGGTCCCGGACCAGAGTGCCATCCTTCTTCCCTGTCATCCCTAGTATGGATGCAGCTGAGGCTGTGGAGAAGTGTCTGGAAACCTGTGAGTCCAGCTCTTTACTGCCCGTTGGCTTTATGAGTAGCTACAGACTTTAGGTAAAGATAGGGCCGTGCTCTTAAGGGCTATTCTTAAAATTCAGAACTTCTGCTAATCTCCTCTCTCTGGAACACAGTCCATAACTCTGAGGAGCAGGAAGAGGGCACGGTCTCCCTTAGCATAGAGGCGAAGCTCTTGTGTAACGCACACAGCAGACGCATAGCTCTGTTAACCACAATCGTGTACTGAACAGCCCGAATTCTGTCTAAGATATGGGCAGACAATGCAAGGCGCTAAACACATACGATGGACTCAGTCCATTCTGACTGGACATATAAAAATGGTAATGATGTAGCGCCCATTGACAACCTCCAATTACAAGTATTCAGCCCCCAAATAATCTTGATTTTTCATCACCCTTTTCCCAAGCAAACTCCACAGTGAAGAGCTCTTGCTTAAAGGGTACGCAGGTGTATCTTGATTTATATCAGCCTAGGGCCAGAAAACTGCTTGGGGTTAAAGCACACTGTGGCTAGGCACAGAAAATACAATCTGGTGGCTGAGCTGGAGATCTCTTTACAGACAGCTCTTCTTTTGAGCTTGCCCACCTCTGGGACGTAGTGGTCAGGTAGCTTGAATGCATGCTGGAGATACAGAAAACTGATGTATCGCATAAAAAACAAAACAAAACATAAATGCTCTCAAAACCCTCCCAAAATCCCACAACACACCTTTCCATTTAGCTGCCTTAAAAAACAAAGTTTCTGCTCAAATTCAATGTCTTCTGACCCCTTCTGCCAGAAAGAAAACAGCAAACAATCAACCTCCGAAACCAGAAATTTTGGGGGCTTGTGACACCCTTGGCTGGGCACACGGCCTTAAGATCCAGTCCATCAGGCATGGTCTGGACGGCTAATACCTGCCTGGCTGACCCAGGGCCTTAAAGGAGTTGTGGGGTAATGCCTGGCTGGTGCTTGAGTGGAACTTATGAAGCCTGGGGATCGCTTGTTAGCCCTTTGCACAGATGCAGCTCTCCACCACAACGCACGGCACCAAAGAAGCAAGCAAGCACTGGAGGGCAGAATTCTGGCTTTCAGGAAAAACAGGCAAAAATAATGGAGCGATTCAAAGCAGCAAGAAAAAAGGCTACATGCACTCTTCTGGGACAGACGGACTGATATTTAGGAATAAAGCCACAAAATCTGTGTTGTCATGCGTGTCATTTGATGTCAACTATGGTAGCAGAAATTAAAGGAATTCTGAATTTGGGTCATTAAAAGGGAAGGATAAAATGCCTTGAAGCCATTCTCAAGCAACTAATAATCTTTCTGGTTTAGAAAATAAATATTTTGACTGAATCTGGAAACCAGCCTATTGGGGTTTTTTTATGGTTGTTGATTCTGGCTTCTAAAGGAGAAATTCATCAGGAGGAATGCTGGAAACGAGGCTTTCTGATTACATACAAATGTGCTAACAATCTTTTAAAACTCCACCCAGTAGAGTTGCCATCAGTGTAGTTCATAATCCTAGATTTGAACAGCTTTTCTAACTGCAAGCTGTCTGGGTAATTACTAAGCTGTCTGAGAATTACTATTGAACTCTGTCCCTTTTTATCTCACTGACTGACGACTATTTGTTATTAGCCCAAGTAATAATAATATATTAATGCACATGCTTAATATACAGAAATATACGTTTGCATTGAAGCTGCACTGCACTCTGCTCTTTTAAGTGTAGAAAAGTACTGTGAAGAGAGTGAACAGTCACACAGCAAACGGGCTATCATCTTCACAAAGGCCATACACAGAGACATACTTACTGCCTAGTAATTCCCACAAATAAAAATGCTCTATGTTGACTGGCAGTTGGGTAATATTCAATGAATTTCATCAAGTGCCCCCAAGCAAATGACACCGAGTGCCTAAGCAGCGCTGTGAACTGTAGACAGTCTTTCTCAGGGTCATTCCCATCCTGTTGCGTGTGAGAAACGCTGCCTCTGCTAGATCGAGCTGTGCACTCGTGGAAAGAGAATACCCCATAGGAAGGGAGAATCCTGTTACTGGAGAGGGCTCCCGCTGCACTGGCCTCTAGTACAAATGGACTGGTTGAAAGCTTTAGCTAGCTGTGGCAAGAAGACAGAGGTTTTTCATAAAAGCCATTCCAAGACATGTGTGATAACAGCAGCCTCCACTTTCCAAGGGGCTGGAGGTCCTCCCTGGATTGCCTTGTGCCTCATTCTAGTCGTGGTGTGCAAACATCCAGTATCACCAGACACTTGCAGTACTCACTCTGAATGTGTACAGAGCCGAGTTTTTTTGGCCTGCTCCTGAGACAGGCAACTTATCTTAAGCAGAACAGCTGAAGCCCCTGTAGGGGAGTCAATATTTGAGGATCAGGAGACTTCTGAATGAGATCAAGGAGACATGGAGCTTCCGGATAATTAGAGATTAGGGAGGGTACATTCACCCCAAAACAACCGTGACGGTTCCAGGGGAGCCGTGGAGAGCATGGCACTGAAGTTTTGGGAGGCTCAGCTGCTAATTGACTGGCATCCAAAATTCTCAGAAAAAAAATCCTTTTGAAAAATAAAAGGGTATTCTGCTCTCTATTCCTTTATCTTTCCGTAAGCAATAGGCAATGCACTGACTACCCTGGATAATAACTGGGGGCGGTAGGCAGTACAATTCAATACTGCAGCAGGTCTCCTCACAGCAAATTTCCACTCTCTGTGCTTCACATGCTTGTCATTTCTGTCCCATCAATTGGTGAGAGGAGCAGAAAACAGATTCTCAAGAGCAACAGGCTTAATGAGCTATCCTGGAGGTATTACGCCACCCTGCTTATTGTAAATAGCTAGATGACTAGGTTTCAGAGCTGCAAGATCTATTTCTTGTCATAAAAACTGATCTAGATGCAAAGGTTAAAACATATTAGCTGGAATGATGATTTGAGATTAGAGCTGTTAATATGCCAGGCAGAAAAGAAAGTGATTTCACAAGGCAAAGGTTTCGCCCTCCTGAGCTGACTCATGGTACTGGACCCCTAAATATACTTCCACGGGGGAAATATCCTTCCACTGATAATATATGAGAGCTGCAATTGGGCTGATATTATACAATGTCAAAGTTACTGTTACATCTCGCACTCATCTGTTTCACTGACATCATCAGACTAAGCTCAAAGGTCCCCTAAGGACTGATATATCAATGGAACAGCTACGATTACCCCACTGACACTGTAATAACTCTGGACATCATGAAAGGTCCATGCTCACTTTCTTCTAAAAGGAGACAATGCCACTGAAACTTGAAGCAGTCTTCTCCTCCTGAGGTTGCAATGATTCATGCTTTCTCCACATTACAGGCTCCTTGCCCAAAATTTCTTTTGGAAGACTGGTGCAAATCTCCCATTTCCTCTGGATGGGATTTTACAGAGGAAAAATCCTATGCATTAATGATTGTAAAATGACATCATGGTAGCACAAAGCTGAGGCATGGAACGTGCTTTCAGGATCATAACACTTCCTTCTGAGCCGCTACAATGAATGCCAAGACCGCATATGCCAACATGTAACTGGGGGGGCAGCCCCAAGCTGTGGGGTGACTATGAGCACAAAAGGAAAAATATTTATAGATATTCCTATGGTGCTAATCAGCATGATCACTGTGTTTCAGTACAGAGTATAGATGCTTCCTTCAAAGAAAAAATGTTCAGGAACAAGACGACAATTCATTTACCTGGGTGGGTTTGGGTTGGTTTTTTTTAAATTTTTTTCTTCCGCCTTTATTAGTCAGATCACTTCAGCTTTTTTTTAAGTTAAAATATCCCTTCCAGATGCATCCAGCTGCCAATACATGTGCCAAGTTTCAGCTTTCTGAAGTTAAAAGCTGCTAAGTTACCAACATTATGATAGTTATCAAATGGAAATGGCTAAAAGCCTAAATTGTTTAGTAACAGCAAAGCGGCACTAATCATTGCACTCAAATAAACAATTACAAGTTAAAGACTTTTAGAAAGAAGGCTAAAAATATGAATTTTTTCTATGATAAACAATGAAAAACTTCTATGGCCATGTCCACATGTGCGTGGACATTTGGTTCCCTGGGGACAATGAGCACTTTGTGCCGCCGGTAGTCATCCCCAGGGAACGCCTGTGCCGCGCACCCTCTGGTGCGCAGCAGGTTACCCTGGGTGGGGTATAGGAGGCTTGTGCCAGCACTGACCTGGTCCCAGTAGCCTTACCTAGGGCCTTGGAGGCCTCCTGGGGCTGCAGCAGTGGCAATCCTGCCATGCAGAGCCTGGCCTGCAGCTACAGCGCAGCCCAGGGTGGCCAGGCTCTACCGAGTTTTAAGCAGCGCACACTGCCCCAGCATGCACCACCCCGTTTTTTTTCCCCACAGGTTTTTTGACCCTTAGATATTCAAGGGCCAACCCTCCCATGCTGCTCCCTTGAAGCGCAGAGAACAACTGAACGTGCAATAGGTGGCATCACAGACATGTCTGCGGTACCACATACCACACGGCCACGCTCATCTGGATGCAGCCTATTTGTCTTATCTTAAACCACTGCTTTAATAAATATATTTATTTAAGCCATCCATTTTTGGAGAGAAGAACTGCAGTTCTCAATCCTGGGCTAGACCAGACAATACTTGTATGTGATCCTGAAGGTGAACGTCTATGCTGATTTCAGAGAGAGAGACACTAGTCTGGACACACTGTTTTTGAAGATGTTGAGAGATGTCATTTTAATGTCACCGGGACTCTCAGTATTCTCTCAAGTTTCATAATTAATGTTGGTTTCTTTCCCTTAAAGCCCCACTTCTCAGTCATGTGATCACTTGAGAATTCAATTTGCCCTGTACAATGTAAGCTTCTGTCCATTATTGTTGAAAATGCCCCCCTACAGCCTCAGATATGATGAGGCAACTTAAGCAAACTCTTGCCTTTTTCCATTTTAAAGCTCACAGGGTGAAATTTTGCACAAATTGAACCTGATAGAATAACTTCCATTGGCTTTGACAGGGACAAGATTTCACTTGATCTTTCTGGGCTTACTTGCAAGTTTTTGGAGTAGCAACTCATGATTTTTGACTGCTCAGATTTAGTAATCCTGCCCTGCTCCTCTTTAAATGGCTGCACCTCAGCAACAAAGTGCTTCATGCAAGAGAATCAGGAGAAGGAATTCAGCCTGTTTAGGATCTATTGTCCTAGTTTATATCTGACTCATGAGTTAGACTTGTGGGCACAGCCAAAATGTACAAGGAACAGAATAGATGGTGCGTAAACACAGTTTAAAGCTTTCCTTTGCACTGCCCTGATTCTGGTCCCACTTCATACGTTCCCTGGTCCATTAGTTTTCAAATACCACAGTAGACTGACTAAAAACGCAGCCCAGGACTGGCATGGCACAAGGGCCTTCTCTTCTACACCCATAGTTTTTTCTTTCTTCCATGGCAGCAGGAAGAGTGTACAGTGCCAAGCACCTCTAGTGGATATTTGTCACTGGAAGATGAGTTTTACAAGACGGGGATAATCTGTTGACCAATTTGCTTGCTAGCCCAAGCAGAGGGTGTTGGCAGGGTAGTGTACTCTGGTGACACTGTACTTGTACTGTGACACAGTGTCAAGAACCAGATGATGAAAGTTATTCAGGACATTTAGCAGAAGATATTTTTTTATAACCCTAACCAGGCATGGGGAGAGACACCCATGCTCAGTGCTGTCCAATCTTATTCCTGGTATAAAAAAATCTGGGCTCCCAGTAAAGCCATTTACCTGAACCCAAACTGGATTAAAAAATGGGGTATTTCCAATTCAAAACACTCTTGACGCCTGAAGCCATTCTTACATGACAAATGCTGCCCAGCAATTGAGTAGCAGTAATCTGGCCCATCTTGAACAACACATACTGAGCAAGCCTCAAAGAAACTCGTGCAGCCCAGAGAGCACTTGCTGCAGGTGCTCTGCATTCTCATAAAGGAGCCTTGTGTTGTTCACACTGATTTCAGCTTAAAAGAAATCCTTCAAGTGGGAAGGTGCCATGCAAGGAGCTCCACCTTCCTTGTTGTTCTGTTATTTGCATAGCTTTAATAGGATTTTTCTATTTATCTGTGACAAACCATGATATTTTATATTTTCCCCATGACCAAGCCATGAAATTTGCCAACTTTGTCCATGATTTACACTGGGTCATCGTTATAAGGTCTGTTATGCTTTTTAACTGAATAACCACTGACGCTTCCCCTTTGGACAGAATGAAGAATTTGCCTATAATTAAAGCAGGAATTGTTAACTGCTGGCAGTAAAAGTTTACAGCATTGTTTGACAGTTGCAAAGATAAGCCAGTAAAAATCCTGGGATGCCGTGCCTACCTGTGCTTCCCACATATCCTAACAATAGGGTTATATCTCTCGGCATCATGAAATCAATCTCAGATTAGGTAATGAAATATGCACCAGCCTTTTCCCAGAACCTTTGACAAATCACACACAATCCTAAATCTTCATAAATCACGATTAAAGACAAGTATATCATCACCAACGCATATATCTTCCCATGCCTGACCCAGAGACTAATGAGAAAAGGCCTAGACTATCTCATCTGATTAATTAATTCAAAATGTCTGCTGTTATTCAAATGTGAGGCTGGTATTATTTGAATAACACTTGACAGCAGTGCCTGAAGATATCATTTCTGATTTGTGAAGCTGGTGCTGCATAACTGATGATAGTTTATGAAAATGTTCCATCGAAGCTGCTTTTCTTGGCACAACCGTGAAAGATTTTCTGGAGACGGTTTTTTTCCCCTCGCTAGCTAATGTTGCTCACGTTGTCAAATATTTCCCCAAATCCATAAGCTCTTGGAAGCCCTGTTCTCTGAACTCCTCCTAGAACGTTAGCTTCCCTGCTCCGAGGATAATTCACCAGCTTAGTAGATTTTTCTTTTTGTGGCGAAGGCTAATGGCAACCAAATGTGACCTTTCCCACAGCCACTCGACCTCAGCCAACACAAAAGACAAAGCCTCCTTCCTATCCCGCACAGACAAGAGCTCCAGAGACCGGGATGACCCTAAGCAGCCTTCTCTCTTCAGGTGCAGGCTGGCTCCTTTATGCTTAGTGACCTTTTTTTTTCTTTTTTGGAGGGAAGTACGGGTGTGGTAATCTCATCCCCTTTCTCATCATCAGCATAAATCAGCATAAGAAGCATTACAACCCTAACCTTGAATCAGGAAAAGCTGACAGCCTCCTTCATGGACAGGAACGACATTTGGTGGCTAGTCACCAAGTGATGCTTCATAAATATACGGTTCGCTCCCTTCCTTTCTCCACACTTGTAACGCTGAGCCAGTGCTGGAATTCAGCTAAATGGGCATATTTCCATCTAGTCTGACTTCCCGTCATGCGAGTTACCACCAGGACTTCTCCTTGGATATAGGGGATCAGTTCTGGCATACCTCCAACACTGCTGTGAGCCTCTCCTTGAAACAGCCCCAGGCCCAATTAACATAGTAATTACAATTATTGAGATGGTCACACTGGGAATGGGACTATGGACAAGCCTACCTCCTTTTTCTTTCAATGCCGCAGTTCCTTTTTTCAGCTAGCAACCTCATTCAGACCTCGGAAACAGTATACCCATCAGCATAAGGTACTTTTTCCAGCACACTGAGACCACATACACCGAGATCTGCCACTTCCTCTGCATTGCCACAGAAATCATGGCATGCGAGACACTAGTTATATGAATGAAAGGAAAAATGAAGCCCACCGCAGCAGACTGCATACAGGTGTGTGGCTTTCAAGCCACCCAAGGAACCAGCAGCCACTTCCATGCTATAACAGGGAAAGCTTGAAAACAGGCGAGCTTCTTGTTCACTAAATCACACTTCTCAAAAAAGGATCCTCCTTTAACAAGACTCATTCTGCTATGTGGGGGAGGGGAGGGAGGGACGTGTTTTAAATGGAAGCTGTAGCCGAAACCTCAAAACTATTTTTTCTTGGTCTTTGACTATTAAAAATACAGAAAGGGCGTGTCTACATGTTGCTGTATGGCAACGTTGCTATGATGCCACGCTTTAGTACTGCATTTTGGAAGTACTAAAGCACAGTGCACTACACGCAGTTAGCGCACCGTGCGCACGGTGCACTGGTAGATTTCGCTGCCACGTCACCATAGCAGTGCGCTATACCTGGGGAGCATGCCACTACAGCAATGTAGCCGGCGAACACAGGTAGACGTGTCACCATAGAGCACCATATAGTACCATGTTGCTGCAGGATGATGTGTACATGTGCCTTAAGACTCCTAATCGAAGTCCAGTTTATGGGGGCAAACTAGGCAATTGTGACACCACAAGTCACATAACGACTGAAATCATGCCATGAATGCAACCTGTCAAAGGACTCAAGCTGAGAACACCCGAACTTGAAGAGCCAAGTGCCTGCTGGGAGGAGTTGGTCATCCTGGGCCCTGTTGACTCAACCACTTAGAGTTGGACCTTCAGTGAGAACCACAGGAATGATGTTTTGCAGGGCACTGGGCTTCAGAAGGAATTCTCATCCATAATGACTTTATATTCAACTTAAATTCAATTTTCTGTCTGTCTTTAACACAAATTTTGATCTTAGACTTCTTTGTCTTTATTGTAATATTTTTAGGAGATCACTCAGAGCAGGGCTTTTTCCCATGCGTGCCAGGGTACAAAATATCTGCAGCCAGTTATAAACATTTTTTATTAGTTAAATGTGAAACTTGATACCATGCTCATAACAATTTTTAAACTATGCTATTCCATAGCAATGTAGCCATAAGCGCTAAAAAACAGGATGTGAAGTGTATGGTCTAAAACGAATATAAATCAATCATTATGACAGAAGTAGCACTTATTTGAGAGTCAGAAGTGAACAAAATATTCTGTGTCAGCAAAATGTCTCCTGTCAAAACCTGCTCTTTAAAATTTCACTACAATGTGCTGAGACAAATGTCCTTTGCAACTCTGTATAAAGAAGCGTGTTCTAAATCTTCATAATTCAAAACTCCTCTATTTCCAGACAGAAAAGCAAGCAGTAAATGGTTACATATTCCTGTTGATGAAGTAAACACCATTCTCCTAGCCAACTTCAGTGCCAAATTCTGCCATCTCTTCCATCTCCCACTCAAGGAGGACAGATGACATCTTTCAACCACCTACCCAAGTAGTCTGAGAAAGACACAACAATGGGTGTATCCTTTTTCTTCCTCTACTGAGAGTGACTATTGAGGTTAATGAAGGTTAAGGGGCATCAAAAAGTGGTATGTTTATGTGCAGATCACTTAGGATTCTGGCAAGATGCTGCGAGGATTATCTCAGCGGTGCCCCTCACATCCAAGTAGTGGGGCCCAAAGGAGATACACTTATGTCCTGTGTTTCTAAGCGAAGTGCCATGACATTGTGACCACCATGAGTCTTGCTGCATGGTGGGATGAGTTGATTGCGTCACCTTCTGCTAGAAGGATGTCTGTACATGCCGGCACCATCCATGGGTGGTCAATGCTGTGCTCCTGACACATGACGCTTCCTTTTTTCTTCTACATGCTTAACTAGCCCTTTGCTCCCTTCTACTTTTCTCCTGTAAGCCACGATTCCTTCTACTGCTTTCTTAGCAAATCCCCTGCTTTTGTTTAAATTATAAGCATTTTGGATCTCATGGGTTGTTTTGGGGCTAGCTCTCTCTTTTTTCCTACCCTTTGCGGGCTTGACAAGTTTCCAGAGATATGCTCCAAAGACAGATACCACATGATTTCGCTGAGAGCTGCATTAGGTCACTTTGTGTAAATCCTAGAGAAGGATTTACACTTTCTCAAAATCCTTCTCTAGTAGGGAGGACAAAGCAAGTTCAACACCTTTTAAAAGTGTCTGCATTGTTTGTCAGGCTGCCAGAGTCTTAGTGTGTAGAAGATACTAGATTCCAACTTTTAAAGGCGCAAGATTCCAGCTTATGTCATCGCCATGATGACAACACAGAACGTTTCACTTTCCAAATTCTGGGAAAAAAATCTACCTGTGTCTGTCAAATACGTCTAAGCTAGGCTGAAACCGGCCCGGTTACACAATTACCAGCCCAAAGGAAAACACACAATTTCTCAACGCTAATGTTTAAATTGGGCACAGTTTGCCATGGAATCTAAAAATACAGTGTGAAAAGGTCTAAGACCTAACATTATTCCTCAACAAAAATGCAAATATCTAGGAAGAACAGCAGCTATGCCAAGCTGTGACTACACACCACCACCCCAATTCTGATGCAGATCTACCTTTCCTAATTCATATATGAAAAGCTTATGTTTAGAATTAAAAATGCATAAAAACCTCAACAATTCTATTTATTTTCTTGCAAAACAAGTTTATTCTTTCATTGATAGTTTCTCCAAACAACGATAAACTCTTCTCCATGTGTCGTGCCTTAGACATCATGTGCTTTTATTCCTTAGCAAAATATGAACCAGCTACTAGGCTGACAATGCCAGGAACCATGACAAAATGGATTATTAATGAGAAACTGATCTCCAGAACTCTATTAATTTATGTCTTCCTGTCGGATCCCAAAGATGTATCAGCCTTCTCACTCAAAGAAAAAAATGCCAACATTGTACTTTGTTTTAAAGTTCTTCTTAGATGAAGAATTCATTATCCAAAGCACAGTTGTTATTTCAGTCTTCTTGTAGAATAAAGATTCTTTATCAAATATCAGAGAAAGCCGTTGACAAGTGCGAGGATCTTGCAAAATATATTTATGTCAAAAATTCAGTGAGGAATCTTAGGTTTTTAACCTTTTTTCTCCCTTCTTTGCAGTTTTTTTTTTGCTCATTCTGACCTGTCAGGTCTCTGAAAATGAAGGCCTTGAAATTCCACATGTAAAGCACTGAGAAGTACTAACATGGTGGTGGTTTAAAAAAAAAAAATCTTAATTATACTAATTATTCTGATGTGAAGGAAAATGACCTAATATGTAAAGAGAAGCACACTAGATCTCTTTGTTAAGCACAAACAGCAAACAGACACAAAATAGCCTTTTAAGCCTTGGTGAAAAAAATCTATCTAATCTATGCTTATCATAATATTTATGAAATAAAAAAACAGAGAGGAAAAATTGCTGTAATGTACTCTGAGTGACCTCTGCTTTGGAGAGAGAATGAAAACAGCCTTTTGCTTTTCAATCCCCATCAAAGTGGAGTTAAAGGAGGGACAGCATTCCCTTGCTCACTGCCATTAATCATTGCTTTCTTCAAGCAAGTGCGTATTAATTTCTGTCATCCCAAACATCATCGAGTATTGTTACAGCACCGTTCACTCCTCATTCACCACCAGTTGTTACCAGTTTCCCTACACTGAGCAGAGACAGGGTGAATCGTGTGGATTTCAGTGTTAGAGGCCTTTATCCCTGGGGTGCTGACACCAATTAAGCCATTTCAAGAAGAAATGAGAGCAGGCGCAACCCTTCTATGTAACAAGAGCTTGCACCTAGCATTGGCAGGTTGCCATTTTCTGTTGCCTCACACTACAAAAACACTCTGCCACATCCTCTGGAATTATACAGCATGTTTACATTGCATCTTAGCAGCATCTTGGCTAATTTTTTTAGGCCTGAAATGTATATCTTTGTGTGCAAAATTCTGCAATCACATTTAAGGGCAACTCAGAACAATATTCCCAGATAGCAAAAATGCCTGTGGGTAAGATTTATGAACTAATGGACATTTTCCCTATTGCAACATTAAAAAAAAAAATTCAAATTAGTATTAAAGAGAGATGGCAAGGAGTCAGACTACCAGAATAAGCTGTTCTCCTTTGGTTAATCCTGGCATCAGGCATACATATGGAACAACTGACTACAATTTTAACAAAGCAATATATTAGACTTTCTAAATATGAAAATGAACTGGATACTGTAATACGAATAACAGCTCAAGTCTGATTAGCAAAAGGCTTCCTTACACTGTTGCATCCGTCTTAGTTTTCTTTTGGGGTTTGCAGGAAACGTAAAATTGCACATTTTATAAAAGTTACCTCAAATCCCTCAATCCAACACATTTAATGAGGTTAATTAATATCATGTGTGCATTACTAAAGTGTGTGTAAAGATTTATCAAACTCTCTGGCAATATTGTTGATTTTTTCTGACCGCTTTAGATCTAATCATTCTCCTTGTTTTAGACATTTACATCTGCTTTTAAGTTTTTATGGTTGCCTGTTGGCAGGCAGCAAAGTGGAGCTGTCGATGCTGCTGCAGAATAATGCAAGGTTTGTTATGAATTAAATATTAGAAACCTTAACGCAGCGGCCAATAAGAATTATTTGCCTTATTAAAGCAGCAGAAGACGCTGATTAAATTTTCATTGCATTGCAGTCTTTTTCCCATTTCTGCTTTCAATTCATCATTCTAATGTATGAAAGGCTTGCCGAATAATGGCATGGGGACTTAATTTCTGGAATGCAAATATGGCAAAGAAAATACCATAAATACCCTCCCAGAAAACATTAAACAGTCAGTTCTAATTAAGTGAATACTAACTAAGTAAATATTCTCTTAAAGGAAAAAAAAAATAACTCAAGATGTCAAGAATTGCAAGAAAGAAAGCACTAGAAATACAGGCACACACAAATTATAGAGCAGTTTCAATGATCTGAAGGTTATGGGGGCACTGGGTAAGTTTGGATCCTCTAGGTTCCAGGGAGTCAAAGAAATTTTTGTCGTAATTAGCAAATTATGGGAAATATGACTCTGTTTCGAGTAACTGAGATTGTACCTTATGTGTACTGTAAATGTAGAGATTGTAGTCAGCCACAGTTTTTATGATCAGTTAGCTGAGCTAAGTATTTTCTTTAAAAAAAGAAAAACATAAGTAACACTAGTCAGCTTGCTGGCACAGTATCAAATTTTCATAAAATTCCTTTAGGAAAAAAAAAACATTTATTCTAAGGGGGAAAAAAAGACCCAAATCTAAAGGCTATGTAGAAAATGAAGCTCAACAGTAATACCAGCTGGCACTTTTTAAGCCAGTGCTGTGTACTATTGCAAATATATTTAGGAAAAATAGTCAAAAAATGTTGTAATCATATGTCCTATCCTGAAGGTTGTTCATGTTTCTGCCTTAATGTGCATCAGGAAGAAAATGAACTTCAAGTATCCATTTCCCCTAGAGAAAATCTCTTCCCTGAAACTCTGCAACTAATGAAATGGGGATCTATAAATAGCAGCATCATTACCATGAGAGCACTTGCTTTGTACCAGTCTCTGCCTCTGACCCTCTTTACACTAATAACTAGTAGATTTCGATATAATTCCTCTATAGGATGATCAATATTGGGACAGTTAAAATGTGATGTACATTTACATTGTAGGACATATTTACTGACCCAGCTTGCTACAACATAAGAACATGCAATGCTACCTTGCCCTGCTTTTCTCTGCTCACACTTATCAGGGAGTTTCTTATTGTCTGAAGTGAGACGATGGCTGCTCTGGAACTTCCTTCTGATGTTATGGAGACAGGCGTTGTGACAAGACAAAAGCCATAACACACCTGACCCGTTCCCTGCTGAAATCCTGCCCCATGACCCTAATTAAAATGGTTACTCCATTCCCAATATTAGCCACTGATGCATTACCAGAACAAACTCTTCCTTAAACTGTTGAATACGTTTAAGTGAGCATTTTTCATCAATAGGTGGAATGATTTGGAAAGGTGCTTCCCTCCTGTTCAAAATACAATATTTTCCACTGCCATAGATCATTTTTAAAAAAAGTTAACGGATATTTAATTTCACTCCCGATTGTAAATTAACCCGTGCTAAAAAGAATGCAGTTCAAGGATCTTGAAAAAACAAGAAGTATTTATTAGGTGCCTGTGGAATACTCTACCCCTGCATAATTTATTGATACCGAGATATTTATGTTGCCCTTCATTAAAGGTAAATATTCCCTTACATTTGCATCTCCCACATACAAAGAGCTCAATTGTTCTGCTAATTTCATCTCTCTTAAAATAAATATGATAAAACGTTCCAGTGGGTGGATGAGTTTAAAGGCTTTTATTCTCTGTGACAAAATTATTGATGACAACATATCATAAATGGCACTTACTCCATATCCACATGTCACAAGAAAATGGGAAATATTAGCAGGGTCTCGCGTGTGCGGGAATGAAGGAAGGAAGAAGGAAGGGAGAGGCTGCTCTTTGTGCGGCTCCCCGCAGCCGGCCGAGCCCCGCACAGCTCCGCGGGGCCGGGCCGGGCCGGGCCGGGCCGGGCGCGGCTCCCTGCCTGCCTCCTCCTCCTCCTCCATCCATCCTGGCTCTTTGCACGCCGCGCAGCCCCGGGATAGCTCTCCCCGCACCTCTGTCATGCCTAATTAACAAGTCAGATGTACCATTTCGAAATTTTGCAATTAACCTGCTAAAATATTGCTGGAGGATGCTAATTGTTATGCCAGTTGCCATAAAAGCTCATTTGCATAACTGATGGGTGGAAAACAATTAGGAGCAGCGCTCGCAGGCGCGGACCGGGGGCCCTCGCACCGCAACGCGGCGGCGCCGCGGGTCCGTGCAGCCCCTTCGGGACCCGGCATCTCTCCAGCTCCGGTCCGGCATGCTTGCAGGCAAGGAAAGGCAAGGGCTATGCGGGCAGGTTTGGGCTGTTTCTCTTCAATCGGGGGCTGTGCTTAGCCGCTTCCCACCGTCCAAGAAATGTCCCTGTACTGCTC
>JAGPOW010003310.1:25443143-25454946 GCA_030014935.1 Caiman crocodilus | reverse complement strand
CACAGTATCATGGGAAGTCAAAATAACCAAGCATTTAATTAAGGAAGGCAGTCAATGTGGTGAAATGGGAACAACTTCTAACCAAAACTGGAGAGCGGGGTATGTCCTTCCCTCTGCAGCAGGCTTGTAACTTCCGTTTACATTCATGGAAGTTAGCCTTGGTCGCAGACCCCACACTGCGCATGCATGCCGGCTGCCTTGATTTGATAATCCCCATGGCTCTCAGGAAGTCACTGTGGCTTATTGTGTCTTATGTTTTTCATGTTAAGGATTCCCCTGCAGTGATAGAATTCATCTGCCAGAATCAGTGGTCTCGCTTGCACGTGGTGTGACCTGCCACCATGACAAGATCTTCCGATTTTTATTTTCTTTTAGGGGAGGGGGAGGTTGACTAAAGAGGCTCATCACAGCCATCATCATTCTGAGACTAACCCCTAATGGGCTTAAAGGTAGTAATCTGTAGAGGAGGGGTGTCCAGTGAGCATATACAAAACCTCATATCCTACAAGCAGTGACAGAGAGCAGCCTGGAGGGTCTTTTTTTGTTTGTTTGGGGTTTTTTTGCTTTATATTTTTAAATATTATTTTTCCTTTCCCTGTATTACTTCTCTGATATTTTTGTATATTACTATATAAAGAAGAAATTGAAACACAAGACTATATTAAAATGACACTAGAGGCTGAATCAAAACCACAAAAGCCAGGAAATATAGAGCTAAATCAGAAACTCTTATCTTTGCCTCATCCTACAGTGCCTTAATACTGCAGGGATCTCAGCACAGTGATCTTACATATCATATATGCTCTAATAAATAGGTTCAATGGGTTGAGAAAAGGGCAGAGTTTAAGCATTAACTCAGAATTTCGTTGCTCTGATGGCTTCAAGTCAATCCCTTAATGTTACTTTAACATGGTTTCTGGCAGTTGAATAAAATCTATGGCCAACGTTACAACTCCTCCCTTCCTAAACGAACCAAAATCTCTCTCCGATTTACATAAGAAATCATGAGGAACCCTGGAACTGCATGGGGATGATAAAAGCTCCAGGCTTGATTTCCCAAGTATCCCCACCTACCATTGATTTCAGTGGCTCAGGCCCTCACACAAATCTCAAAAAGTAAAACTGGCAAGCACATCGCCACGCATGCTTACTGCTCAGCCCAGGAACATTTAGGACTGATAAGAGTTTACAATACAAAGCTGCAAGGTGTATCTGAAAAAAATACCACAGAAATCAGACGACACAAAGAATTCGAATACTTTCCTTTTGTTAAGGTACAGTAACTGAGAACACAATGAAATACTTCATGTTCAGTATCTCCCATTAGATCAATTAATATTCAGAGAAAGCCTTTAACATGAAGTTTAAATAATCATAGAAGGAGAAAAAGAACCACCAATGTTCTAGAAGCTTCTCTAGACCTTTCAATCAATTTTATTTATATGCAAAACCAAGAGAAACTCAGAAAAAACAAAGCTCCTCCTGATGCTAAAGCTCTCAATTTACTGACAGGCAAATGGCTTCATGCTGCCACTTAATCTCATTTCTTGCATAATGCCCTCTAATTAGCATATCAAAGTGAATTAATACTTCTAGGGCATTAGCAATGGGAAAATCTGCTCCAGGCTTCACAATAGCAGTTAAGCAAGAGCCAAGAAATCCTCAAAAACACCACAAACCACTTTGCATTGCAAAACTGTTCAATTTATTTATCCTCTCTCTCTAAACACTTTTACCGCACACTGTTTTACTACTGTTCACCAAACAAAATGATAATTGCCAAAGTTACCAGCATCTGTAATGCCTGTTTAGAATCTTAATTTAGATTATGTAGCTGAGTATATCTAGATGCTTTCATTGGCTCTCTCATAAATGTAAACGTATACTGCCCAACTATTATGCTTTCTAGCCTTTTTTTAATGCAAGGAAATGTCATTTTTTACCTGTAATAAATTATTAAAAATTAAATCATACATGAAAAAGCCACCTGCTGGACAATGCAGACTCACAGATTAGCTTTAAAAGTTGATGCATGATATAAATATACAAAAGGTTTTGACCTGTAAACACATAATAGAGAACAGCCCCCAAAATGATTGATTTGTTGTATTGTAGTACCCGCATTGTTCAGTAATTCTTAGACTGCATTGCTAGAACAATTTAATGACCGAACGAACTGAAGTTGGATTTCTCTTAAACAAAGGAATTAAAATTAAAAAAACACAAACGAAATAAAAGAAAAATAAATACATAATGAGTCTGTGCATGAGATTGTGTACAACATAGGTTCTTTTTATCAAACTCCTTCTGCATGCAATAAATAAACATTGCAATAGATGCTCCATCAGCCAATGAGCCTTTTTTTCTTCAAACAAAAATTCATTGTCTGTTTTCAATCATAGGTCATTTAGTTTGCAAAATATATGCCATAATTAATAATTGAGGATTGAAGAGATAAAAAATGTAATCATTTCAATCATCTACAGAAGAGTCTTTAAAAGCTAAGCTACAAAAGGAAAAAAAAGCAGGCTAGTAAGCATAATCTAAACCTCTAAACCTATGGAGAGAGTATAAGCTCATATGTAAGGCTAATGACAAGGAGAGGAAGAAAATGTCAGGTTAGCTGGTGTTTGATGTTTCTACTTATGGTATACAAATAATAAGAATAAAGTTCTGAGGAAATAAATTGAATGACTACAGATATTTATGTAGCATTTTCCACCTTTCTAAAATGTGCATACTTGCTATTGAAAAAAAAATACTTAAGCATCCAGCTTTATTTCCCCTCACATGCAACTCCCCTGTTTGTTTACTCATGCTGTAAAGATAACACTGCAGAATAGCGCTACAGTCCGGCTGAAAAGCCTAATTCATCAGTTTGGTTGATGAAGTACTCGAACTTTATAAAAGCAGGGACTATAAGAGCTGACAGAAACTTTAATAATTTATATTAAATATTGATGTGAATTATTTACTCCATTCATACTTAAAGACACGAACTGCCTACCAGAGAAAAGCAAATGTGACAAAAGGTCAACATGATGGTGAAAAAAGGCAGGCTGTGTCAGGCATGTGTTATCTGAACCATGCTGATCACCTTGATAAGCGAATAGCATTAAACATGACTGCTGAGAAAACAAACAAAGCATTCTTCTCATGGTGTCAATTCATAGAATACAAACAACTACATCTAATTCCATCAATTATACAAGAGGAGGAAAACTTCCCTCGGAATCCCTATTTATTCTGACTTACTAGCATGCAAAAGTAGTATTAATTCTTAAACATATTCAGCCAAGCATCACATATATGACTCAGAACTGTAAAATACTCTAACAATATAAAAATAAATACAAACGGAACTATTTCACTTTCCTATGTTACTATTAACAGACATTACACAGATATTTAATTTTTATTATATTTAGAATCTGTTAATTCAGAATATATTTGTCTAAGCTTGACTGCAAATATCATTACAATAATGTTTCACACAAATCAATATTTAAATTGAATAAAGATAGTATAATATCCATATCATGGAAGTTTGTTTCTTTCATTGAAAGCTGAAGGAATTGAGCAGACAAATCTATTAAATCTGTAAAATAAAGGATGGTCTAGCTTGCATCATTACCTACCATTATATTAATTTATTCTTGAATTGGCAAAAAAGATTTGTTACAATAAACATCATGATATAAACCAGGTGGTAGCTCACAATCATCTAAAAATATTTACAAGTAAGCAAGCCTGTTTTCAAATTTAAGAATAAAATTAAGCCCACTAAAAATGAGGCAGAAAATAAAAGAATTACCTGCTTCTACTTGGTTAGTATTGACAACCAAGTCTAATTTTATGTTACATGCAGGGCAAAAAAAAATGGTCTGGAAACAGAGAACCCTGTAATCAAGTTGCAGCTTGTTATTTAAATATATCAAGGAGCACTAAAATGGCATGGCATAAAGGTAGTATGTAGTAGCAGGTCTTCTAAGACATAATGTAATGCATTTTTTTGTGTGGCTGAAAACAACCACAAGAACTGCCCTATTTTCTTAGCCAAAAAACCCAGAAAAATCTCAGTTTTAAAGCACCACCATGGACATAGTATTTTCTCTCTCTAAATGCATGCTTGAAACAGATGACAAACTGACAATCATATACTTCATTCAATTTAATTTTTACTAGTAAAACGTTTATGAAGAAAAGGGATGTCATTACCATTAGGGTGGTGAAACTCGCTTAACATTTTAATCACTTGGAATATGTTTAATGTCAATTTTTAAATATATCATTCAAGATTTTAGTTTATTATTATTTTAAAAATCTAAATGTTAAAACCACATGAAAATAAAAACAAAGAGTGAGCAATCCTAAATACAGATGGAGATTCTTTAATACACACTATTTTCTATTCTAGTCCAGGCAAATTAAAAATTAGACAAGCATCTTTACAAGAACATTGGTATTCAATGTTAATATATACTTAAAAATAGCTCAATTTAATAAGAACAGCATCAGAATTCAGAGTTAAAAATAGCTACAATATATAAATTAGAATTATGTCATTTCACTGTTTCACATTATTTATCCTTCAAAGTTTAAAGATTGTTTCATTGTATTGCAAATTGTTGACATGACGCGATAGTTTGCAAATACTGAAAAACTGAAATGAATATAACATAAGGAAACAACCTGGTAATCCAGGTTAAAAATAACCTAGTCCAAATGAGAAAGGGATTCATATTTTCATATTCTTACTGCAAGCAGGGGGATAGATGGAGGGAGGGAAGGACTGTAGGTCTTTTGAATGCTGGTTACCTAATGGGTAGTTTAAGAATTTCACAACATACTGACCAGGTGTGCTCATAAAAGCCTCAGAGTTGGGACACATACCTCACTAGGGAGTTATGCTACGAGTGAGGACATGATCTAGCTCTTTAATCATTAGAGTGGCATTCTATGGCTGGTTTTAGTTGTAGCAATAAAAAAAAAAAAAAGGTTTCTAGCTTACATGGCAAACAGCAAGAAATTAATCTCATGGTTAACTTCACTCTTCATCTGTTTTTCACATCTAAATTTTTTCACTCTATGAAATAAAACTCTGCACGAGGGCAGAACATCTTTAATGATCATTTTCTTCCTCTCTCTTTAGACATAAAAAATAGTTCAACCAGCCCAACCAGCCAAGCAGGGCTTTCTCTTCCCCTGCGGACACCTCCTGCAGTCGAGAAGTTCATTAAGTTTTATGATCTTCCCAAGTCAGTCCTGCTTATATGCCTCACAAAGGCCACAAATCTGGCAAACCATCATGTATGCCATTAGGCATTACTAGTAAATGAATGCTATTTAGGGTTTTTGGTGACAGTAAATTAGGGTTTGGTTGGCAGCTGTCATTGTTTGGGTTGGATTTTTTTAAAACATCAAATTTAAAAAAAAATGAAGTCAAGAAAACATGATGTTACAGATTATCTGCCAGTCCAGTCCAGAACTCAATAACACAACGTTCCACTGGGAAATAACTGCAATTCCCTAACCAATTTAAGACCATAAGAATTAATATATTTTCATTTGCATCAGCATGAGTAAACCTAGTACTTCAGGTACAGAAATGTACTGGAGTGTAGAGGAAATCAAACTGCGAATCTAAGGGTTTTTCTAACAGTAAATAATGTACATACAAAAACCCATATGCGTGCATGAGTATTTGTTATCTACTGGTAGGCAGACAAAAAGACAGATTAATGCCAAGGTATGCAACAGATGTGACTGCATTAAAAGTACTACTAAAGATTTTAAAGTAACATTAATGGAAGAGACACAGATAAAGATCTAATAAGGGAGTTGCTAGACTGAGTGATCTTTCTTATTTCCATATTTTACTAAAATGACTACAGGAAAAGTTTGGGGCTCATTTTTCTTTGTTGTAACTAAATAAGTGGCAGTTAGCTATCTTTATGAAAAAACCTGGTTCCTGGTGGTTGTCTCTAGGAACAAGGATCTGGGTATATCAACACTTAAGAAAAAGCAATACTTTAGCAAACACTATTTTTAAACTTCAAAATAAATTACAGGTTAGATTTTGTACAGCTGGTGAATTCCTTTAAACACAAGAAATACCTCACTGAAAAAAAACCCACAACCCTCTTCAGTTCCTCATCCTTGAGTAAAAGAGAAAACCTTGAATAAATATAAAGCAGCCACTAACCCTGGAGGAAAATGTGTAGGGGATCTGATATGTTTGCCTCACCTGAAAATGGGGACTCCAGCAAACATTCTCCATCTATTGAAATAAGAAAGTCCTCCCTGGCCACACTGAACACTAGTGGAGTATTGGAAATGAATGCAAGTAAACACAAAAAGTAACTTGTGGTTGCATTACTTATTTCAGGACAAGTGATTGATATTACACTTTATGAATGGGCAAGATTCTCTCTTAAACTCAGTACTGATAAAGTCATCATAGTAATTCCTGTTACTAGCACCAAGGTACACTTTGCCTCAGATGATGAAGAATTAAATACAGAAGTACATTCCAGTTGCAGCTAAACTAGGTTATCTAGAGTAAAATCCAGTGAAGACAAACTGGAGGGGGAAAAAAACCCTCTAACTGCATCCCAAGCTGTTCACCCTACAAGTTCAGAAGTCTCTGGAAACAAATGACTATTTGCACTGTTTCTCATGGACACAGATGAGAGAAAATATGCTAGATTTTGCTTCCACATTTGCTTTGCGTTGGTAACACTTACTGAAGTCTATACAGCCATTTCATCTCAACTAGGAGATCCTGAGTGAATGTCCCCCTATGGGAACAGTTTTAGAGGGGGTGGATTCATCTCCATCAATCACCCAGTGCATTAATCCTATCCCTCCCGTGTTGCTGGGGCTGGCAGGATCTCGCCTTTGGCCAGACAGACGCCTTCACTCTTTGTTGGTTCTTAGCTATTTTACAAAAGAGATAACTTGCAAACTTGGCTCCACTAGCTGGGACACAAAAGCAGGATCTCAACTTACAAGTTATCACTGAAATACCCCCAAACATTTCAAATTGCAAAATCTCTTCCCCTGTCTGTTTCCTTCTTGCTTCTGAAGCAGCAAAGGCCTCACCAAACCCCCTCTGCCAGTAATCCCTGTCTCTGAAAAGACTTGTTTTTTTTTTTCTCAACTCACCTCTGACATGTGGTGGACTATTCTTTTCTTTCAAAACAGTGAAGCTAAGCCCTGTGCAAATAAGTGATCGCAGCACCTACGCCTGCCTTCTTAATTGAAATCTGCCTGCTGCAAAATGTCTAAACACCAGGGGCAGGTTGCTTAGTTAGCTCTGGAGCTGTCTGGGCAAAAACTTTAGAGAAAGGCAAGAACACAAATACAAACTGAACAAGGGAAGAAGGGATCTGAACAGTAATCAAGGCAAAACGTGTGTGTATGGGGGGAATTATTCCCCTTATCCATAGTAATATAATGCAATATAAAGCAGAATCAATCTTAATATTCACAACACAGTCAATACCCTAGTGCTTAGCTGTCAGCAAAAACTGAAGTGGAGCCCTGATAGAAAGGAAACCCTTGGACATTAAGCAAAATAATTTACTGAGAACTATGCGTTTTTAGGCTCGTAAGCTAAGATTCACTGTAATTTAATGTTTGATGTCTTATTCCATAGCCACATGCATTTTTTGTCGTCCATCTGCAATTAAAAGGACTATAATTTAATTCCAGATGCAACTAAAAAGCTAGCCTACCATTTTGTTTTAACTTAGGCCATAAGCAATTTTTTTTTGCTTCTCACGAAAGAACAGACCATACTTTGCCAAATCCTCCTTTCTAAGAAATTATTAATTTTCCCCATACCAAATCAATGGTGTCAAAGAACACAAAAATTACTACAACCCTCCAAACACCAAGAGGCATTTATTAGCGTGCCTTCTTCATATAGCATAGGGAAATTAGTTTGTCAACATTGCTGAGAAAAAAGATCTGGTGCTTAAAATATGACTTCATAAAAAAGAATAAAGGCTTTGCTGTTGTCACTACAAGCAAATATTGGCACACAGCATTCACCACTTTTGCCACCGCTTCTTAACTTCACCCTTAAACAGTCTATAATCTTTAATATGCTCAAGTCCTCAGCATCAGAGTGTTTTAGTTTTTGTTAGGTTTTCTCTTCAAATCAAATGCGTCCAGAGCAAACAGTATATTCAGACATGTCAATGCTGACAAAGTTTACTGGTCCCCTTTGCATGTTCTGTATTATAGGAATAAAGTGTTTTTGAATCGCATACATGGTAAATGTTTGTGAAGTGCTTTGAAGAATAAAAGCACTATATAAGCATTAGGTGTTGGTGTCATAGCAGAAACATCATTTACCTAGGTTAAGCCGCTAACACATTTGAATGTGTGGCACAAGCTCAATAGCTAGACTTCTAAAAACAGCATCCTTTTAAAATGGGATGCACTTTGGCGAGCCCACAGCTGTAAATCCCAAGAACTATAAATATACACAACTTTGTGGTATTAACCCCATCTCCTCCTCTCACTATTCCCTACTGCTGAAATCCACTATTCAGAAAACTTCCGTTTCTTTTATATCTTCCTTTTTTTTTTTTGTTTGCTAAGCAAGCCAGATTTCTGTTTGCAGACAGGGCAAGGATAGCGTGTTCCATGGGCAAAAAGGCAAAAAGAGGTAACGCTTCCAGAATAAAGATGCGAAAATCTTTGTCATAATACACAGGAACGTACGCCTGGGTACGCATATATTTGTGCACACATTTCTAGAGACACATGCAGGTTCCCTGAGCAACTCAGAAGGCTCCAGCCCATTTCCTGCCTGGTCAGGGATGTGTCCTATGGCAGATCCTGTGCTAATTGCAGGGCTCCACGAGAAGGTGGCCCGAGTCAAAGAGAAAGTTGCCGGCCAGGCTGCTCACTTGCTCTCACTCTGCAATTGGCTTCTGCGAGCTCCCATCGCTCCTTTAAGAAGCTGCCACACAAACAAGGCAGCTGCTCTGCTCCTTCCCTGATTGCAGCCAGAGGGGGAATGGACTCTGCGGACGGTGACACACGATCATTTTCATCTACATTTCATTTTACATCGGGATTATGAATTGTAAAATTTGCTGCAGATTTATGGCACCCCCCCTCCCCTCCTCTCTTTTCCTCTCCCCTCCCCTCCCCAGGATGAGAAGCAGGGAAGGAGGCAATGATCAAAGATGGCTGCGGTGCCCCGAGCAGCCCGAGCAGGAGGAGAGCCCCGCGTTGCTCGGCTGGGCAGAGCCGCGGCCCGCCTGGGCTCTTACCTGTTTTCTCTTTGATTTCACACAGGACACTGAACAGAGCAGGCTTCATCCTGTGGCAGTTCAGTGCATGCTTTCTGCAAAACAGACAACACAAAACACACGGGTTAGCACCAGCTATTGAGAATATGGCGCCTTTCTGCAAGAAAATGCTTGAATTGCCACGCTGCCCCGCGCCCTGCAAGGCGGCGGGGAGTCAGGCTCATGCAGGCTGGTGCCCCGGGAGCTCGGGCCGGAGCAGCGGCGGCAGCTTGGCCCGGGTCGGGTGCAAAGTACCAACCATCCCGGGGAGAGGTAGCAAGCCGGGGTTTGACCTCGGAGACAAGGGGCGCAGGGAAGGGGGGGGCCCCACTCTGCTGCCCGGCCCGGCCCGGCCCGCTTCTGGGCATCACATCAGCTGTGTGCAAATGCCCCGCGATGCCATGTGCATCCGTCACCGCCTGTCTGCAGCCCTTTCCATGCCTCTACATTGCACCTGATTTATTGGGGGGGGAGGGGGGGGACGGGACTTCCAGACTTCGCCTTCTTTGTTTTGTATTTGCTGTGATTGGAAACATTGAGGGTTTTCCCCCTGCAGCAATATCTTGTCAGCTTCGCAATTCATCTGCCGCCACTTCGGGGGCAGGAGGGGAGGAAAGAAAGTTACACTTCTTAGCAAGCAAGCGAAGCCTCCCGGAGCACAGACCGATTTTGGCAGCCGCTCCGGGACGGGGGTGCGCCAGGGGGGCAGGCGGGGAGCGCCTCGAAGCCACGGCGGTGAAATGGGACTATCGCAGCGAGAGCGGTAGTGCGGTCAAATGGAGGAGAGGGATGGGATGAGCATCGCGAAGTGATAGATCTAGCGATTTAAAAAAAACCCCAAATGAATAGCAACTTGGGCTCTGCCTTTGCTTCTTTGCATTTCTCCCACAGTATTAAGAAGTTGCTCTAATGGTGAGACTCCGCAGAGAAACAAAAACCACACACACACACACACCGAGAAAAAAAAAAAAGAGAAGGTTTAATTAGACGAAACCAACTTTGCTTGTGCCTCATCCAGGCTTTGGTCAGTGATGGTCATGATCTGATGGAGGATGTCTCCGATGTCCTGCTTCCTGCCGTCGCCGTCTGCCCCTTCGTGTCCGTGGGGAGGAGGCAAAGCCATGCCCCCCTGCACCGAGTGGCCGGCCAGGTTCACCCCGGCCAGAGTCTGCAGCATCCTGGACTGATCATCCATGCTCCTCCCGCAGCCCGGGCGGGCGAGCGGCGGCGGAGCGGAGCACGAGCCGGGCGAGCGAGCAAGGAGCTGCTGCCTCCAAAAGAAAAGGCAAATAAATCTCTGGCTCTGGCAGGCAGCGGCAGTTCCTGGCGGGAGAAAAAAAATTAAAAAAAAAATAAAATCTATATAGGTGAAGAAAAATAATAATAATAATAAAAAAAAAAAATCAGTATTTGGGCTTTGCCCGGATCTCGGCTGTTTATTCCACGCTCCGCTCCTTCCCCGCGCAGTAAATCACCCTCTTCTCTAGTTACAATCTTCCTTCATCATCATCATCGCCAGCATGTTTGCGGCGGGCACCGAGCACTTGAGCAGCTTTCCTCGCAGTTCGCGTGTCCGGGTGGGGGGGCGGGAAAAAAACAAAAAACAAACCGGGGGGCGGGGGGGGAAGGAAAGAGAAAATCTTCCTCCACCGCTTGGCTTGTTCCCTGCTGCCTTTTTGTTGCCGGGTCTTTGGTCCGGAAAGAAGAGCGAGCGCCCGGTGCTTCTCGGCCCGAACAACACACACACGGGGAGAGAAATCGGAAATTAAAAAAAACTAGCGAGGAGGAAACAAAACAATCCCGGAGCCCCCCCGCCCCCGCCCCGCCACAAAATAACAGTTAAAAAAAAAAAGCCGAGAAAACAGTAAAAAAAAAAAAAAAAAATTAAAAATGGGGGGGGCAGAAAATTAGAAAAAAAAAGGGGGGAGAAAATTTAAAAAAAAAAATGATCAGGGGAACGAGTTGCCCCCCTCCCCCCGCCCGACCGGGAGTGGTGTGTGCTGAGGGGCTCGACAACAACAACAACAAAACCCCCGGAAAAATGAGGAAAAACACCTCAAAAGTTTGAAGTTGTGAGGAAGAAAAATAGCAATAATAATAATAATAATAATAATACGAAAAGCAGGGGAGGTCGAGGGGAGAGAAGGGAGAGGAGGGGGGGTAAAAAAAAAATTAATGACACGACTCTCGGCAAAGCACTGTGCAAAAATATCCGGCAGCGGGAATTTATGAGGCGGCGGCCGGTGACTGTGTGTGTTTTATGTTGTTTGATGGCCGCTCCGGTGAGGGATTGACAGGCTGCCAACGCCACTCACTCACCCGCAGACGTGTCACCCTGTGAGGAGGCGAGCGCCGCGCCAGCTCCGCGCCGCGCACGCCCCGCCCCTGACCCCGCGCACGCCCCGCCCCCCGGACACGCCCCTCCACTGGGGGCCGCGGGAGGGGGCGCCGCCGGGGTCACCCGCCGCCCGGCCGGCCGGCCGGGCCCCGCG
>JAGPOW010003310.1:25398551-25439629 GCA_030014935.1 Caiman crocodilus | reverse complement strand
TTGGGCAACAACTGTGATGGAACTGGATTCACTTGACCTAGTGTCGTGTTTTTCAAGACAGGTAACTCCCACGTTAAGCGAGGAGTGGCTCTACATCCCTCGGCTAGACACCCCCGGCCCTGAGTTGCGGCCTGGATGCTTTTTCCCCACGCAGAGGGCTCCATGGAGGCCCCGCAGCAGAGGAACTGAGCTGCCCGCCCCGTCCAGGCCGGGCCCCGACCGGCCCACCACTGCGCCTGCGCGGAGCCGAACCGCCAGCCCCACCCTCTGCCTGGCCCCGGCGCCTGCGCGCTGAGCGGGTGTGGCGTCACTTCCGCCAGGGGGTGCGCTTCCGGGTCAGCGCTCCCCGTTCCCTCAGCCCGGTGTCGGCGGCGACTCCCGCGGGCCCGGAAGCGGCCTGGCCCGGCCCGGTAGGACGAAGCAGGCGGCGTCCGTAAGTGCCCCCGCGGATCTTGAGGCGGGACGTGGGGGGATCTTCCCCTGCCCCGCGTCTGTGCCGCTGCGGGCCTCGTGCGCAGAGCTCCTCGGCGGGGCCGCGGTGGAGCCGGCGCTCGGAGCTGGCAGCAGGGGCGGGGCTGGGCCCCCCCTTACAGTCTGAGCAGAGGAGATGTCCTTGGGGGGCAGTGCGAGGTACTTCGCGGCCTGGCCGGCACGTGCGGGCCAGCCTGCTCTCCTGCCCACGCCGGTCCCACAACCTCTCGTCGTCGGGTGTGCAGCGCCACATTATGCCGCCCCAGTGGCGTGGGCCCCTTGTCCGTATGCCCTGAGCAGGATGAAGCGTGGCTTCCCTGCCTGTGTCCGCCGGGCAGACTTTGGAAAACAAGAAATACACAAAAAGCAGCGTGTTTGTTTCTCTAGTAGCTCCACCCCGCGCAGCGGGTCCACTGCCTGCTGCTGTTTGCTTTGCGCTTGGTGCAGCTGCCCCATCGCCCCACTGCTTTCGCTGCAGCATTGTGGGACGCGCATCTGGAAAGCGTTGCCGTGGTGCAGTTTTTTTAAGATAATATTTTCCTTCCCCCACCCCTTTTTTTAAAACTAAAACATGCGCTGAGTTCAGAAACATAGGGCCCAAACTGATGAGCAGCTTTGAAAAGTCAAAGGCAAAGAGGATGAAGGTGCAGCTACAGCTGAACAAGCTCAAATCTGTTCATCTGTGTTTGGCTTCGTGTCCCAGGTGCTAGATCTTCACCTTGGATGGAAATGGGTCGGCCGCGGGGAGCCGGAGCCCGTTAAGAGGAGACGAAAACGAGATTGCAGTCTTTCTTGTCCAAAATGTATTTGGTTTAACTTTGTTTGCTGTAGAGCAGCAGTCAGGCAACATGTCAATTTCTCAAATACTTTCTTTGGAACATGCTCCCATTTCCTAAGAAATGCTGTAGACGATGCAAATAAAGAAAATAAATCCCAAGCTGTCATTCAAGGCTTAACTTTGGGTGGCAGGAGAAACAATGTAAGCAACTTTTGATTCATGCTAGCATGTGAATTGTCAGGAAATGTTCATTTTTAAAGGGGAGGGGGAAGAATCAATATTGAGAACAAAAACGCCAGGGTTCAGTCAGGGTAATCTTCCTACCTTTTACACGGCGGATTTCATATTCCGTTTAATTACATGTGGTGCAAAACACCTGCATGGAGAAGTACAGTAAGTGTTATTCGTGGATGGATTCACAGAGCTCAAAATGTCAATGTGCAGCTACGAATGCACTCTTACTGTTGATACAGACCAAAACAAGGGCCACCTCGCTTACGTGAACTTGAGATGACTGATAGGATGTCAGTCCCAGTTTGTCCCCTTTTGCCTACATAGTAACAAACATCAATCTTTATGTATCCATTCACGCATAGTATTTTTCAGCCTCACTGTCTGTTTTGTAACTAAACTACTCTGTGGTTTATTTCACTGCCTGTAATTGTCTACTTTGTAACTTTCTACTCTTCACAACTTCTCTAAAAACAAAAGGGAAGCAGTTTTCAGCCTTGTGGCCCCGTGGGCCAGATCAGAGGTTCAGGGCCCTCAGGTTGCCAGCCAGATCCCATGCTGCATAGCCAGATCTGTGTACTGCCCTAGGGCTCACTATGGTCCTGGAAATTTGGCTGCAGGAGAACACCTGTTAATGCTACCAGCCACCAAATATCTGGAGCCCTGCAAGCCCCATTTGAGCGCGTAGTGGAAGGCTTGGCCAGAACTACCCATTTTCACTGCTGTATCTCCTTAATTTAAATAACAGTGAAACAGATCCATTCTTATAGTTATATACTTCAACTGGTAGTCATGAAGCTGATTTTTTAAGGAGTGATATGTAGTCCTGAAGTCAAATCGTTAAGGACTGATGTGCATATTTGCAGTAAACGTATATGCAGGGGATGGTATTTGTAACTTAAATATTTAGGGGTACTTTTCATAGGAAAGTCTGATTACTTTGTTTTTTTGAGGTCAGAGCACTTTAAGTGATTCAGGGTATATTTTGAATATTTGATTTCTTTGAGAAATTACTTTGAATTTTGTCTGCGATTTTGAATTTTAAAAAATTAGCTAAACTATAAAAGCCATTTTTAAATGTTTTTGCTGGTAGGGTGTTCTGCCTAAATTGTAAGAACATTGCAATAGGCGATTCTCTCTCTCTCTTTCTCTCTCTTTTCCTGACACTTAAGTGGCTTAGTTATCTTACTGTACTTCAATAAACCTACTTGTATCTAGAGCTAATTTTTTGCTTTTATTAAAAATCTTCTCAGTAGCAAAAATAAATTACTAAATTCCACAGATTTATTTTTTTCTTAAAGAAAAATGATCTAGGTTTCAAATTTTGTATTAACAGAGCAGTAGCGTGCTCCTTGCCTAGTCTGTAGTATCATAGTAGCTAGGGTCAGGAGGGATCTGATCAGATCATCTAGCCCTAACCCTAACCCTGTCACAGGCAGGAATGAATGCTGGGTTCACAAGACCCCAGACAGATGATCGTCCAACCTCCTCTTGAATTTGCCTGAAGGAGGGGCGAGGACCACTTCCCTGGGAAGTTGGTTCCAGATTTTGGCCACCCTAAATGTAAAATATTGCCTCCTGATCTCTAACTTAAACCTATTCTCCATCAGCTTTTTACCATTGTTCCTTGTCAGTACAATGATAGTATCCTGGTTTCCCTGTTGTTTAAAGGCTGAGTAGGTCTCTCCACTCCACAGGACTGAGGCTGAGAGTCTGCTTAGAGAAAGGTAATTAGCTGTGTTACTCTGAAATCAGATAGGGAAGGGAGGCACCTTCCAGACTAAGCTGTTAGACTGTAAGACTGCTTGCAGAGGGAGGGGGAGGAGACACGGCCATCAGTGCTTTACTTTAAACTTTTTGCCTCTAAGTTGTTTCTTGGTGGGTGGAATGTGTTCATATTTCCTTGTGGTTGTGGTGTTTCATGGAGGGGTAGATGGATGGGATGCTCCTCTGCAGAAATTTCTAATTTTTTTGCAAAAATCTAGTTGGTCTAATAAAAGGTATCACCTCAACCATGAGTCCTGATTGCTTTTTACTTTAAACTTGGTGCACCCTTGCACTGAATGCAACACATTCCCAGAAGAGGCATCATGTTAGTTGGACTCATCTTGCCACGCTTCAGTGGGGCTTTTTGTCACTTTTATCTAAAGCTGATTCAATTGGCTAAAACTCGCCAAAAGCCCTGCTGCATCACCCAGTCTCTACAGACACTGAGCAAGCCGGGTTGCAGTTCCTCTTCTGATAGAGTGCTGGTTTGTTCTGGGGTATTTTTCAGATCTGTCAGCAGCCAAAGGTATTGTACTCTAAGGCCCTACCTTCTGCCTGATTCTGTTTGAGGTTGTGGTGTTCTCGGAGGAGAGAGTTTCAGGGCCTTGAGTGCATTTTTTCAGTGCAGGTGGACATTTTAAGCATGAAACTGAGCAACTGAATAAACCTCTATGTAAAATGTGAAACTTTATTAGCAATTTGAAAATTAAAAAATGCTGACTTGCAGCATAGCACTCTCCAGTTTGCAATGAACGTAACTTGCACCCCACTCTCTGCTCTCTCAAAGCAGGGAGGGGTATAGCGAGCCCTCTCTGTCCCTCACAGAGTCAACTGTGGAGCCTGCCCTTGGCTGTAGGATCCTGGGTTGCTCAGGATCTGCATTAGGGGTGGGCCTCTTGGCATTCTGTCCTCTGGCCAGGGCTGCCGGGGGCAGTTCCCTAAGGAAAATTCCTGCCAGGAAGTGGGCTTTGTAGAATGGTGGTGTTACCTTTCTAAAGAAATCTTGACAGGCAGTGAGCATCCTCCATCAATTGTGGACTTGCACCATCCAGGCTTCGGGCCCACCTAGTCCACCCCCACATGGCTTCTGAAAAATGGGGGAGGTTGCTGCAGACCTCTCAAGGAATGTGGGGAGTGATCTGAATGTGAAGAGCCAGGGCTTGTTAGCTTTGTGTGTGGTGCTCAAGCAGTTGGAGTGTTACTGAGGGCCTGGGACATCTGTCTTTCACCATGGTCAGGCATTTAAAGTAGCAAATTTATTAGCAGATAGACACGTAATGTATGACAGTCTTATCTGGAAATAAGTAATACTATAATATGTGCAAAATACCCACTAGCAACTTAAGGCTGTAAATGTGGTAGAAAATTAAAAATCCCTAGTAAAGTGCAAATAAATCTATTTATAGAAATAATGTAAATGAACACATTGCTTTATATGTTTATTTATGTATATAACTTTTAAATTTGGTTTTATTTAGCCTTGTGTTCTAGTTGAAGCATTGAAATCAGGACTCTGAGCTACTGTTATTTTCTTTGCATTGACTTGCTATCATTGTAATTGCATCAACCTTTGTCTCAGCTTCCCCTATGCAAATAGTTATATGATGCATTAATCTCAGGAGCACTGAGACTTAATTGATGTATTTAAAGCATTTTGCATAACTCTCTGCCTTTGGAAGAATACAAAATATTGCTTTTTTAAGGATGACTTTTCTACATAACACCATCTCTCCATCTAAATGTGGTGTACCTTCTGTTGTTAAAAGTAATCCTTCAATTCACTCGAGGGAAAGATGATAGAGCAAAAAATACCTGTTTACCCAAAGTCCTATTGCATGCAGTCACAGATTTACTGTCTCATAACCATCCTTCCTCGGGATCTACAGAAAAGTGTTTATCAGTAATAGGAATGGCATTTTCTTTTAGAGCGTATTTTTTTCTGGCGGGGTCCTAATGTGTGCGTATATATTGTAAATTAATGTGGTCTTTAATCTCATTGTGAACAAATGTACCCTTTGTTTTGCTGTTTTTGATTTAAATTCTAACATACGTATACTTTAATAAGGATAGTCTCATTTTATACCATCAGTGTACCATGATACTATCACTTTGTGCTTTTAGAGTGCATGTTCCATAATACTTAGACAGTAGCCAACATAAGAAATTCAGCATAATCATGGACATTAAAAATTAAGCAAAGTGTTTAAACATATTTAGATCAGGCGAAAGCCAGGCAATATGCTGCTTTTGTAAACTGCTTCTATCCAAACCGTTCAGTACAATATCAGAATGAAAAATGACAACACTTTGTCATCTGTTCAAATTGATATTGCACTCTTTGCAGTGACAGCTGAAAAGGCCCACAGGTGCCATATAAAGAGGTGACCATGTTGTCATATTTCATTTAGGCATCCCTCTGCAAAGCCATAATTACCTAATTAGGTTGTTAATTAGGAGATTAGCATTTCACTATATTGATAGAATGCTCTTTGCAGGCATGAGTCTAGATACAGATTTGTCTGCCCTAATTTATAATTTCTGCATTTTTGTATACTTACTTATTTACTTAAAATCCTAATGTGGGATAACTCAGTTTAGCTAAGGAACACCTTGTTTGCAGTCAAAGGAAGCTTTGACAAGATCAGGAAACAGGGGAGGTGTGTGTGGGAACTCCCATTCCCTCCTTCCTCCCCCTCCACTGCATAGTAAATAAAATATTGCAGTTGGCATAATTTGCATCCTGATTAGTGTGACAACAACAACGTAGTAGAATTCCAAACAGTCCATAAATCAGAAACACAATATTTTAGGTAAAGCAGATTGCTACTAGGCCCCTAAATGGGCAAAAGAATGTTTTTGTTAGTTGCCAGAAGTAAGTTTTGTGCCTGTATCATAATTTCATGAATCCAGTTTTGCTTATGAAAACACCCATTTAAACCACATTAAGTGGTGATTGTATTTATTTTTGCTAAATTTAAGAACCAAGGAATGCTACAGCTTTTCTAAAATAGGCATTAATTCCTGAATGTACTTGAGCATATGATGAATGGTTTTTAAGTGTGTTTCTGTTTCTCCTTAACTTGTAAGCACAGGATTCTGTGGAGGGGATGTGGATTATTTGATTTTGCTCTTTTCATCAGACGCACACAAATAGCAAAAGGAAAGACTGTTCCTGAACCAGTGCAGAAGTAGGCACCCAGAGCTGCTGGTGCAGGCAAAAGCTCTCTGAAATCATTTTAGCTGATCTGATCCAGTAAAACATTGAAGTGCATTCTTACCTTCCTACTTCAGCCAATGTGGTGTTGGAAAAAGCAGTATTGCTTTCCTAATATATATGTCTGTTTCTCTTGGTCTTTTGCATCACTTTAAAATGCTGCAGTCAAATAGAGATGTTAAATTCCAGGGGGTTTCATATTATTCTCATCTTTACATAGTCGGTAGAAATTTGGTTTAAGTTCCAAGTGTGATTATTTTTATTTTAAATCTAATAGGAATTAATTTATTAATTGCTCGAGGGACAGAGTTAACTTAAAAATTACATTTTTGTCTGGAAAAAATAGTGATCCATGGTTTCTGCCGTTTGTAGGACATAAAAAGAAAGCATAGTTTTTTTCCCTCTGTTCATTTTTCTTTTATACCTGGAGAAAAACATCTTTAAAAAAAAGAGGGAGAGACAGAATCACGAACATTGGTAGAGACAAACATTGTGTTAGTCTGAAGTTAGGCAGAAGGCAATAAATAACTTTATTACTAATTGTCTAGATTTCTAGTTATTTTATTGACGCTTATCATGTTGTATGGTAAGTGTCATTTTAAAGGGGTGGCTGTATGCCTTCATGAATATTTAGGTTTTGTTAGCTGCAGTCTTAAAGCATTATATTAAAATGGAATTATTCAGTACTGTGGGAACTCAGATTAGTTGCTAAACCAAATCTGTATACTTGCTTATGCTTAGATTTGTGTTTTTCCTAAGGTTTCTGAATAGATTAGGACATTATGGCTATTTCTTAAGCATAGTGTCCATCAAAGTGTAATCATGACCTTTTGTTATTCAGGGCATGGAGATTTTTGCTTGATCAGTCTTTAGTTAACTCAATAACTGTATAGTGAATCTTAGAAGCAATTCTAGCCACTATGAATCCTTTCACTTAAGCTGGTGCCATCAATACGTACCCAAGCCAGTCAACTTTAAGTCAGGCTTCTGCTTTTGGGGGCTTGAGTCACGGTGTTTGAGTATTTAGGATTGACAGTAGTACCACACCTGGACTGAGCAGTGTACGTACCCTGTTCTAACAAAAAGCTTGAGTTTGGTGTTTACTTCTCTCTAGCTCACCTTCAGTGTCTTGAGGTCTGGTTAATTCAGGGGTGGGCAAAATATGGTCTGCAGGCCAGATTTAGCCTGCCAGTTGATTTACATCTGCCTTGCTGCTGCCCCTGCAGTGTCCATGTGGAGCCAAGCCCTGCCTGCTCCTGCCCAAAACAGCCCGCACTGCAGTCCCACCAGCACCCACTGCATGCCCACTGATGGCTCTGGTCCCAGCCAACACGCACAGCTTCCCAGATGGGTAGTGCTCAGCTCCTGCCTCCAGCAACTCATCCTCCTCCTGTACACCACGTCCCCGACCAGGCAAGGGAAGCTGCACTACTACGCTACTCAAAAAATATAAATCTGGACAAAAATTATTTTTTAAATAAAATTAAAATGTTATAGCAAATGTTTGAATTTTAGTCTATGAATTGTTTTTTCATCTAAACTTTGTTAAAATGATATCTTTTAAAAGTTTTTGTGTATGCAGCCCTCAACAGCTCACCAAAACTCGCTAGGTGGCCCACCAGCTGAAATAATTGCCCACCCACCCATCATTTAATCCCCGGTGTGTTTATTACCTCACAGAATGATAGACTCGACTTATCTAAGGTCATATGCAGTTCTGCTACAAAGATTAATCTATACATTTTACACAGAAATTAATATTGGTCTGACTTTGGAATAAAAAGTACAAATTCTAAATTTGGTCCTATTTCCCAGAAGCAGTGTGTTAGCTTAATTTGGGGCCTGCCGAAACTGGATTAGTTAAGGCCTGTCAGTATTTGCATTATTATGTGAAATACTGTATAAGAGCTAAGTATTATAAACTACTTTTCATTGGTAGGTCTCAAAGTGCTTTGCAAAAGAGTTATTAATCAGTATCCCCACTTTACAGACTGGTATTTTACAACTGAGTGGTAAAATGGGTATTAGCAGCTTCTGTTTTTAAATTTCTCGGCTTTAATAAGATAGTGAAACTTTTAATCCCTTTGCCTTTTAAAAATGAACTGGCTAATCTAGCAATCGGCAACAGATGTATTTTAGCAGGGTCAAGTTATGGTCTTGGAAAAACTCCCAGTATTTTGTTTCATACAAACATATCTGTTCCCTGTTATGCATATTGCTTTACTATGGATATAAACTTCACTTTACCGCTTGGAAACCTCCAATCATATAAATCTGGGCCAAGTCTCAGAAGGTATTGTTCCCATCCCAACTTTTTTAATTCTGTTGTACTCTTTCGGAACCGTTTGCAGAACAGATTTTGGCTTGTAGTGAACTCTGCCAAAAATAGTAAACATTTTCCAGATGTATTGATTTGTTTCCCCTTCTCCCATCCAACCTCTCAAGCTTTAGATCAATATGTCACTGTATTTTTTTGTATAACCTTTATGTAGTATCGAGAATACAGATTATCTCTGTGCTGATAATTATTATTCTGTCTGCTTTGAAATGGGAACTGCAGGTGTTTCGGTGCAGAGATTGAAAACTTGCCTATATTTCCTGTAGCCTCTCAAGATGTGTTTACATTGTCGTCCTGTAACTGCTTTATCTTTATACCCTTCAATCAATAGCCGTTCTCTTTCTCCCATAACCGTATATAAGATGTGCTATTTCATAGTGTAGAAATAGCAACTTGTGACAATTATTCTGAATGATTGCATTATCTCTTTCTGTGTTCATATGAATAAGCTTTAATTTTAATGTAAATATGAAATTAGACTCATTAACATTTAATGTTAAGGTAATGGCAAAACTAGCTTAAATTATTGTGTAATTTTGTTTAATAAGAATTGTTGCCTAATTATTCTTTTCCCATGTTCCAGTGAAAGGGATGTCTTGCATTACAACAATATTTTTCGTAGGACAATTAATCATAGGATCATAGGGCTGGTAGTGACCTTAAAGGTCATCCAGACCAGCTCTCTGCCTGGAGGTATGTTTTACTGTACCAGAACTGTTCCTGACAGATACCTCATCCTTAAAAGCCTCCAGTGGAGGAGACGTTACAGTTCTCTTAGTGCTTTTCCTCCAGTGTCTAGTTGTTCTGATGCTCAGGAAGCTTTTGCTGAGCTTTATCCTGAACCTTCCTGCCGTTTAAAGCCACTGCTTCTTACCATACCGTCATCTGCTAGGGGCAACAGTTGTTTGCCGTCCTCCTTATGGCAGCCTTCCAGATATTTGAAAGGTGTTACCATGTCACCCCTTCATCTTCCTTTCTCCAAATTAAGCATTCCTAGTTCCTTCAGTCTTTCCTCCTGTGACTTGCTTTCCCAACTCCTGGTCATCTTTCTTGCTGTCTTTTGGATCCCCTTCAGCCCAATCTTAATTGTACGTTGATGCTGTGTTTAAAATAAATAGTTCTGCAGCAAGGTCCATCAGTAGTTTCCTGTGTGTTTCACTTTGTGCCATTGGCTTCTGGTGGAGCTTTGTATTACAAAAGTATTATTTTGCTGTATTGCATAATATTTCAGAGCGATTCAGTTGCTCTTGAATTCTTAAGAGAACAAGCCACTGCTTCAAGGCAATGAGATTAGTGACAAATACAGTTAAGTTTTCCTAAATGTTTCCATTATACAAGGTCATTTTTTGGTTGCTTACAGCTTTTTCAGATTTTTATTACTCTGGCTTAAATTTGGTTCTTGAGAGTACTGAGAGTAAATTTCAGGGAGCGTCAAACATCTGACCCATCTTCAAGTGTGAAGATATAAAAAATTAGTTTTTCTGCCAAAGAAAATTGTTTCTTCGCCCTTTGAACAGCACTTGCACATCAGGAGAAGGTGGTATTGTAAACTTCATATTTTATGGAGACAGTCATCTTAGGTTGTGGATAGACCAGTGAAAACTGGATTTGATTTTGCTGAGTCGTAAGCATTTAAGAGTTGTGCGCACTGGATTATGTTAAAATTGTCTTCTATTTATCTCCTAAAATTCCATTAGTAATTTATGTGCGTGCATGTATGAAGTGAATGAAGTACACAGTGGCTCAGGACTGCTGTGTGCACACATGCATGCATAACCAAGGGGAGGGAGGCTGAAAAGGTCAGAGTATTGTGGAATTTGGAGGGAGTGTAATGGAAACAGGTAGGATTCCTTCAGAAATCTGTTTTATTTCACCTAACATAGAGGCAGGACTCCAGAGGGCTCTGGGCTGAATGATGTAGATAAATATGGAATGCAGCAAGGCTTCCTGTCATTGATTGCATACACAGTGCAGCGATGGATTGTCTATTGATAGCTAGTAAAATCATGGCACGGTTGTGGAATGTCATTGTACAAATAAAAAAGAAAATCCCACCCAACAACTACATCAAAAGAGTGCTCAGCTGCCAAGAGCACCCAGACGTCAGGAAATGCCAACTTTTCAGTTGTTTCCTCAATTTCAGGTATCTCTCTCTGTGTTTGCCTTGAGATGTGGACTTTTTGACCGTACACTCCTTTTTTCTAAGACTCTTGCCTCCTTCAGTGTACATTTTGGGCAGCTGAACGATGAGAAGTTGTGTAGTGACTTCTTCCAGTGTCCTGCTTTACTCCTTGTGTGCTGTATCAACATGAGGCCAATGTCTGCAGCCAGGTTGCCTCGTTCAGTTTTGAAGCTGTATGATGTGGCTTTGATATATCAGAAGAGGAAGGTTTGTTGGGATGGTAAAAGCAGTGGATTGAGACCTCGGAGTCAGGAGGTGGGTTCTTATTTTTTGTTTTCCCTATTCATCTGTCTGTCTAACCACAACACGTGAGAGTTGCTGATGTGAAAATGTCCACAATTTTGTTGTGTTAATTACTACACCGGGAGTTGTAATGATCGCACCTGGCTCTGAGAAACATGTGAACTGTGATATGCTGGCATAGCCATTCCAGTAAATTAAGAAAGCTGTCCTGCAGTTTGTAGTAGGATTGGAGTAGTATTGTAGCCCTGATGATCCGGGAAATATCCAAGTAGCAAAGGTTTTTTTTGGTGATTATCTTTTATTGGACCAAGGGCATTTTGTGCCTGAAAGCTTGTTGTGCCACTTGTACCCATGTGAGTAGTTCTGCCGATATTGGTCTGGAAAGGGTCTGTGAGTTTGGACTTTGAATGTCCTTGCCTTTGTCCTTCAAATCAGAACCATTATTTTTGTCTCTCTCAAAAGTTAAAATGATAATTATGATACAGATTACAAGTGCTAAAGTATGAGGTGAACATGCGGACTGACCGTCTGAATTTGTCTATTGTCTGAATTGGAATTTTTAAGAATTTCCAGTTAATTCATATTTTACCAAGAAAAAGCTTTCAAGTTACCTTCACATAACTTCTAAGAAATAAGAGTTTGTTTTGTTAAATTCAGGAGTTGAATAGAAGAGAGAATAATTTCTGGGGACTTTGTCTATTCATATTTATGAGAAAAGTGATTGCATGCATAAAATTGTAAGGAAGCCTGGGCAATTTAGCTTGCTGACTGTTAATAGGTTGAAGTCGGGGTACAGAGTAGAAAGGTAAAAAATCTCGCATCTGCTGTTACATGTTGTTAACTCCCTCAGCAGACATTAAATCATTTCAAGTACAATAATAGTGTGGGAGGTAAATTAACTAACCATTAACAATCTTATAAATACACAATTAACATGCCAACATTTATATGACACATTGATGGGGCAGCAGTAATTTTTGATTGGGAGTTTGCAGACCTTTTAGAAGCCTAAGGCTGTTGCTTACTTGAGCAAGTTCTCGCTGCCTGCAGGTGAGCGGTGCCTTTTCCAGTACCATGTAAAGTGTAAATCATTCTATTTAAAGAATGTTCTCAGTATGCAGCCTGGAACACATTTCTTTTTAAAATATCCATCTACTGCACTCAGTTGTCTCCCGCACTCCTGAGGTCAAACCTCGATAGCCAAACTCTTACTGCTGCAGGCCTTCAGCTGGCAATTTACAGCAAGGGGGGGATACGTGCCTTTTGGTCTCTCGCATCTGGAGATGCCTTTGAGGCAGGCATTTAATTCTTTATAATGGAAATAATCTGGCTGGGCCCCCAGAACTGAATTTAATAAAAGTTGCAAAAACGATTTAGATATCATTTATTTAAACTGGTAGTAGGAGGAGAATTATTCTTTAAGAGATGTACTTCTATCAGATGTAGGTTGACTCTTTTTTTTCTCTCCTGCTCTTATTGAAATCCTTTATACTCCTTGAATTATTATTTCATATTTATATAATGCTTTGAATTTGCTTAGTACTTTACAAAACAGAAAAAGGATATGAGAGGTGCAGCAGAGTACAAGAAGAGCTTTTAAGAGTAAGGATAATGTAAGCTCTTGTGTTGGATTTTGATTGTCAGACTCTTGGGATGGTTTTATGTGAGGGAGGGACTGGTGGATGAATTCCCAAAGTGCAGTGAGGGCAAGACTTCCTACAAGTTTAGATAATTCCATAACTTTGATTTTCTCACCATTAGTGATTGGCTTGAAGTAAGCATTACTTTACTTCTAATAGTTTAATACAGATATTCATGATGCGCCAGTGCCAAAGCTGCCTAGTAAGTGGCCTCTAGGTTATAAAATACATTTTCTATCTCTAAAACTTAGTGTGAAATGGTGTGTGGATTTGCTATTCCTGAGATAAACTTGTCTGATGCTACCTTGTATTCTGCACTGTCACAAACTGCCAGACAATGGTCCAGTTGTAGTGTTTCACCTCATTTCTCTGGGAAAGTGCTTGGCTGGGGAGTAAAATCCTTTTCCTCTCAGTTTTGCCCTTGGAATTACTTTCTCTTTCCTGAAGGAGCTCTTGCAGAATACTGGTGCTTAAATGCTTATTTAACCTCTTGAGTGCTGTAGTTGTGGTAAATATATTTTTTCTAGTGGTGGGTAGGACTCACCCATTTGATAAACCACATGAATTGGAAGTTTGGGCTTCTGGGTCCTGCTTCTGATTCTGCCACTGGCCTCAGGCAAAGCACCCTGAACTTTTTTTTTTTTTAATTTTTCTTAAAAATTGTCTTTAAAACTGTCTTTGCTTTTAGATCTAATTGAACAGCATGAGGAGCTGGGGAGAATTTCCAGTTACAGAATAGTCTCTGTTAGGTGAAGAGATGGAGCTCAGTGTATTGGTGGTTTAGCACAACTGTGCTTGCTTTTCAAGAGTAAGTCATAGAGCAGAAGATGAAAAGCTGAGTTGAAAGACTAGAGGGAGCTGAGAACTCAAGGAGAAGGGTTAAGAGGGAGGGCAAGCTTCAGACAAGCGAATGAATCTGAGATCAAAGGTGGTGTCAGGGAGCTAAAACCAAGCATTCAAGAGGTGGTATGTAGGGGAGGGCACAAAGATAACAGAGTAGGAGGGACAGAGATGATATCGGAGCATTCTTCTCATGGCAGTGGTGAAGGAAAATAAATACCTGGTGGGTGATGGTTCTGGGTATTACAGGGGTTGAGGGGAGGATGCAGGCTGCCCCTGTTAAAGCCAGGGTTGAGGGAGAGGGGAGATGCCGAGTCCACAAAAGGGAAACCATCCTGAACAGAGTGGTAGCATGTGGTACCCTTTGTTTTGTGTTAGTTATTGGCTATGGGGTGTGTTTGATTCACTAATTTATTCTAGGGTATTGTTTTGGAAATCAAGTCTTTAATTGGCCCGCAGAACAACTGGCACTCTAAGAAGATAGCATGCAACTGGTCTTATGAAATCATCATCACACTGAAATAATTTGGTGTATCAAGTTTACTAAAGTTTCCACTCTGAATGTGAAAAAAAAATCTTTGAGTAAGTGCTGGTCACTCCCTTTTTCTGAAAATGCTGTGTTCATTGTGTTTCCAGGTAGGCATGTTCATGGAGCAACATGGAGAAAAGAAGATAGCATAGTAAGGTGGTGGAGTTGAGGACAGCATGGCCTTCCTGGACAACCCAACCATTATACTGGCTCATATTCGGCAGTCACATGTGACAAGTGATGACACAGGGATGTGTGAAATGGTCCTAATAGATCATGATGTCGACCTAGAGAAATTCAATCCCTCTTCAACAAATGGGGACAGTGGTTCAGAAATGCAGGGAAGCAATGGGGAGACTCAGGGTTATGTATATTCCCAATCAGTCGATATTACCTCAAGCTGGGACTTTGGGATTAGAAGACGATCTAACACAGGTAAATGATATTTGAAAAAACATCTGCTAGAGCTTAGATTAAAAGTTTAACCTTGTTTACATGGACCATTGATAGGATTGCTTGCCATTTCATAGAATCGCATAAAGTAATAATAGAAGGTAGGCATGGGGGAGACTGCAAGTCCATCTTCCTGCTCCAGTAAGATCAACTGTGTCTAAAAATCTGTTGGCCCTTTCCTTTCTAACATATGGCTGTATAAGTGGATCACTTCCTTTAAAAAAAATAACAGTTCAATTTCTTAAGTATGCTGTAATCTAATTTTTAATGGATTTTTTTTTCCTTTTTTTTACTCGTGTCAAATAGAGCGTACAAAGAAATTTTTAAGTACTCAATTTTCCTCAAAGAATTAGTTTTAAAACATTCCCTAATGAAACCAACAAACACTAAAATTCCAGGATCAGGCTTTCAGGGTCACATTAATTGGGTGCACAAGTACTTTTTACAAAGCATTGTCTTAGTGGGGTATCAAACCCAATCTTTCTGGTAGCAAGGATTAAAAACAATGAAAAAATCAAGTAGAGAAAGAAAGGAGTAAGAGGACAAGAGATCCCAGAAGAGTGGAACCATTTGGGGATAGAATGGGAGAGGATTTGTATGTCCTGTTGGGGCAGAGTGAGGGGGAATTGGAAAGAAGCAAAGAAGTGAGTGTAACCTGGGTTTGTTTTGTATTTACCAATTTCATGCAGAAAACTTTCAGTTCTCACTTAAGTGAAGTAAGGGAGCTGGTGGCCTGGTTGTTGCTTTTAATTAATCTTGAGTCCTGCTACCCCTGAGTGTATAGAGCAGGCAGGTGTCTAAAAACTACCTGCTGAAGTAACCTGTCATTTTCCTTCTCTCTGCTAAATGTCTGTAATGTTGCATGCTAGTGTTAGTCTTCTTGGGGCAGGGGTATGCACGCAGGTTAGGCGGTAGAGAGTATCCTCGAATCGAGGGATTGCCAACAGTGAGGACAACTGAGAGGAAAAGGAGGGCGTGCAGCAGCTGCCTGTGTGCACACCATTAGCCTGTGGCCAGAGAAAACCAACCCAGAGTAGTTTGTTTCTCAATGGGATGTTCAGGATATGCACAGTGGATGCTGATAATGTGTGCCAAAGTAGGTCAGTCTCTGGATGGCCTCTTCTGGAGCTTTAGCCAACAGCTGATTTTTGTAGTGCCAAGTGTATAGAGTTAAAGCACAACAGAAACTGTATGTTATGGGGGTCTGAGGATTTAAGTTAACTCTTAGTTCAGCAATCTAATTTTTGTTGAACTATCAAAGTTTATCCATTTTTTTTCTTGGTGGGGTCTAATAGATCTGCAAAATATTGAGTGTATAACCAGCACTGGTTGTATAATATCAGTTATATTGGTATCTTAATATCTTGCTGTATCCTCCACCTGGAGGAAAATTAAATAGGATTCCAGCTCTCAAAACACAACAAATTAAAGATATTTGCCCTTTAAACATATATGAGCACCTCAGTTTCTGCTGAGGAGGAGAAAGTATCACTGCTCCATCCTTTTTCATGGGGGAGCAGAGTTGAATGTATGTGGAAAGGCTAGAAGAGGAGGATTTATTTCCTGGTTAGGAGCACGCAGTTTTAAAATTTTTTGTAGGTATTACAACACCACCTAGAGCTCAGAAATAAATCTAACTATATTCTACCTATCTAGTGGTGTATAGTATTAAGTATCTCAAGGTACACTTACTAAAAGTATTGTCCAGAGTTATGAAAAATAATTAATAGCCTTGATTAAACACAATTTAGGTTTCTTGCTAAATTTAGCATAGGGTGTTTAAATATAGTTTTGCATTTTGACTGAAATGTGTTAAGAAGTTGTGCTGGATATCACAGTACTTTCTTTGAGAGCTATTTTGGTGTAGTTGCGATTATGACACACAAAAACGGAGAGGGAAAGTTTTCTGATTTGTGGAATTGCTCCAAAGAGTGGTACTGCCAGATAAGTTCACTGAGTGGGTAGTTTGAGAAAAAAAAGTACATTAAATTCTTGTTTGAAATCATTTAACTTCCCAGTTAGTGGCAGGTTTAATATAGTGGTTAGCACAGTCTCTCCAATGCAGAGCCAGGTTGCTGCCAGTTTTTCCTTTCTTTTCATAATATGTTCTTGAATGTCCCCCTTTCTTCTCCTCTCATGTGCACTGGTACCACCATATAGTTAATGAAATTACCAAGACATTCATAGCTCATGATGGGAAACAATCAGAGCAGTAGGGAAGGTAAGTTCAATCCTATTTAACCTTTTTCCATAATACAAGAACAAGGAGTAATCCTATTAAATGGCTACAATTTTAGAACTAATAAAATACTTTTTACAAAATATGCATACCTGATAATTAGTTAGTCTGAAGAATGTAGTGACAGAAAATCTTATATTCAAGGACTTTAATGGATGTCAAAAAAGAATGAAACTTTTGTATAACTTGCTCACTTAGCTTTGGTAGGTAAAAAAATAAAAAACAGGGAGGGGGGTCATCCCTTTCATGCCTCGAGGTATAAGTAACTATTAACTGCCCGGACTTCTCTCATGTAGCTTGTTCCAGAACTCTAAAAAATTCTGCTAACAGAGCCCACAGCTTCCTGGAGGAAAGCTTGACTTCATTTCCAGTGAGAGGTGGTGCCGTCTTACCTGATGTCACTTCTGATTTTGGTCCAATGGTGAAGAGTTGTCTGCTAGTTTGAACAGTTCCTCTTAAAATCCTGTTAAAGAGCACCAGCCCTTTTGAAGAAGAGATGTTGGACTAGATGGCCTCCTGAGGTTCTTTCCAACCCTACTTTTCTATGATTCGTATTTATAAAGAATAAAGTCAAAATGGCCATTACTTATTCAAACAATACCTAGTGCAGAAGATTCCGAAGGGTTTTACCCATGTGGGTATATAGACAGTCCTCGACTTACAACATTTATAAATTGACACCCTGTTTTCAACTTTACAATGCTTGATCTGACACCACACCACACCAGCGAACAAGTTCATTGCACTGCCCATCTCCCTGGAGAACATCTGTCCAAACTTCCTTGGACACTTTCTTTAAGAAAGACAAGACTCCAGAAGAACCTGCAGCTAAGACTCCTGAGAAGACTCCAGCCAGGGTCCCTTCCAAAAATCCAAGCAAAGCCCTTCAAAAAGTCCAGCAAGGTCGCCTCAAAGAAGTCTTTATGAATAATATGGTTGCTATTTACAATATAAATACATTAATGTAGCTACATTAATCATCTATAATTGATTGAGTACAACATTCTGGGTTGTTTTTGGTGAAAATAGGGTATCGGGCCTTGGTTCAGGAACCAATCCCCCATTTATAACATTGTTTCCTATGGGGAAATTGGTTCCAAGTTACAACATTTCAACTTAAAGATGCAGTTTCCAGGAACCATTTGTCATAAGTCGGAGGACTGCCTGTATAGAAGAGTCTGTGTTGTTATGCATTGAGATTTAAAATCATTTGCCACTAGGCACTAACACTGTCTTAAAAAGGCCTTTGTTTTAACTCTGATGCTAATTGATTTATTTTTAAATGTTCAGAAAATACGTTCTATATTCATTGAGTGAATTCTGTCATTTTGAGGAAGATGAACAGTATTCTGCATACATAGAACACTTCAGTGGCTGAGTATTTCCTTTGAATGTGAAACTCAGTCTAACTATGAAACTGCAACCAGTGCTTAGCTATTGTTATATGGTTATTTTTTGTTAGCTACTTAATTTCATGGCTGATTGTTTGAGCGTTCATTCTTTGTCCTGAAGAACAGGAGATTTGGTTTGTTTGTTGACACGTAGCTGAGATGCTTTGTGTTAGAGCATAGTAGGTGGAGTAGTCCTGTCTTCTAGCAGATAATGGCAGACATTTTCTTAGAGTAGAATCTCATTTTTATTCTCTATTATTTTCATATCCAGCTATATGCTTTTACAAGATGTTTTTTTTTATGTAAGCTTTCATTTGCCATCTTTTGTTTTGGATGGAGCTGAATTCAAACAGTTTAATCAAAATCCATTTCATTACACAGCCTTTAGTACCTTACCTGTGCGTTGCTGCTGTCTCACAAGCTGTGGAAATAGGCTCTTTACTGCGGCAGTAGGGGGACTCAACACTTGTTACAGGCAACAGAAACATTAGCTGTTCAGTACTTCTTCTCTCTGCTTATATGTTCTAGAGTATGTTTAATTTCAGGTTTTAAACCTTGAGAGTTATTCAAGGGTTGTAAAGTAGAAAGCTGTCCTTTCCAGCCCCTCCTTCCTCTCACTGACCCCTTTCCCTGCCCCTAAAATCCTAAAAAACATCCTGGAGGTGGTGAGAAAAGGTTATTACAGTTGGTGAAGGGCTTTAACAATTTCTTCTACCCAAAACTCAGGGCTAAGAACAAAGGCTCATCAAATTCTTAATATTTAATAGAAAGAGACTACATATGGTCAACGAAATTTTTGACACTGAAAGCTTTCAAACTAATACGTTTGTGAGAATGAACCTTAAATAATTCAAACTTCTAATAGATACTGATAATTCCATCTAATTTAGAGTTGCTATAGTACAATTATGTAATGAATGATAATTTGGAACCAACTTTATGTAGGAAAAGGACTCTGAAAAAGGAATTTTGTTGAGATGGAATAACTGCATGTCTCTCCATTTGTTTGGTGAAGGGGGCATTAACCCTTCCCTGTACAAAACCAGATTTCTCTAGCTAGATTTCTAGGAAGTCTAGAAAGATTAGGGAAGAGGAAGACACCCTAGCTCATTTTGAAGGCCTTGGGGAATGGTCACATTCCCCACATAATGGCCACAAATTGTTAGAGAGTAGTTTTAGACTAGACAGCTGAAGGTACCACTTCGCAGTCAGGGCAGCTAGAATCTGGAACCAACTTCAAGGGAAGTGGTGCTGGCTCCTACCCCGGGGGTCTTTAAGAGGAGGCTTGATGTCCACCTGGCTGGGGTCATTTGAGCCCGGTTTTCTCTCCTGCCCAGGCAGGGGGTAGGACTTGATGATCTACAAGGTCCCTTTTGACCCTACTTCTGTGAATCTATGAATGGTGCAGAACCCCCTTCCTTCATGTATGAGCAGCTCTGCACTCCTCACACAGGACCTTGCAGGCCTGAAAAAATGCATGTGGCTTTGAGAGGGTCCTTTGTACTTGGGGGAATATGGTCCCTTCTTTATCCATTGTCAACTGGATATGATGGGCTCTGGTGCTGAATAAAAAGGAAGCACTACTCTTTCTTTGTTCCTCCATCCCTTGCCCTAGTTATAGTGAAAGATGAAGACAAAAATGTTTCAAAAAGTGAAAAGTTATTGTAAATGCAGGCATATTTACTAATAAGGGATGTTGGGCTGCAGGTCAGGTAGTTTTGAGAGGGATGCTTTTTATAGTGGTTCAAATCAAAAATTTTTTTCAAAGGTAATTTTTAATTATGACTTGACTAATGATTTAGAGGGATATGACTGCACCTTTTCACAACGTAGCATTTAATGCTGTACATTTTGTAGTTATGAGTGGAAATGTTCCTGCTTCTTTCTTACACTTTGGCCAAGATCCACAAAAGCATCGAGGCCCCTAAATATCATTGTGGATCTTATTTTTAAGGCATTACGTCTAGCACTGGCAATTTTTTTCATCAGCGATTTGGGCTGAGAATTCTGATGCTTAGAACAGCAGTTGGGAGGCAAACGTTTTCAACTAAGTACAAAGAGGTGAAGGTCTGGAATATATTTATCAAAGTTTGGGGGGGAATTTTTTACTAGTAAAATTGCACAGAAATTATAATTATGTTTTAAAATTGTCAGAATAATTTAGTATTTTAAAATTTCCTCTAAGGGCCCATTTTAGTTAATGAATGATCTCAATACATCAAAATTGTTAATATATCCAGCAAATTGTTTCCTTGAATGACCAAAAGCATTAGTTCTACTTGCCAGTCTAATCTGCTTTCTTGTTGGCAATGGATGCATTACTGCCTCAGTAATTTCTGGTGGTCATTTTCTTGGGGTAGCTTCTACCAGGTTATTTACTTGACAGTTCATCTTCCGAGATAAATGTAGTGTTAAAAATAAGTGAATTTAAGGCATCAGAGGGGCCCCTAGTGTCTCAATTTTTTTATTTTTGAACTATTTGAGGCTTATTGTTAATCCCCATTTTGGAGATTGAGTCAAAATATGTAAAGAAATATTATATTCTTTTAAAGATTTAACTAATGTTGTGAAGATACAAATCATTTATTTTACTACCTATAAACTGTTTCAGCACACTGAAGAAAAAGCTATGCTAATTTATATAGCTTTGACATTTTATAATTTTCATGATTTTTAGATAAAGGATTTTATATTTAAAACTTTAATAGTCTAGTCTGAGTTCATTTATCTTTAATTTTTGAAACGGGTAGAGTAATTCATAACAGTAATTTTATTCCTGTAATGTAATATTCACTTCAGTTCATTTGTGCATTAAAATTCCTTTAAGACCGTTATTAATGATTTATATAATGAAATGTCATATTAATCACAGAAGTTTTCACATTTTATTATTCTCTTCCATGTTAATACTATCTTTATGATCTCTATTAATGTTTTATATCCTCTAATTTCAATTATAAATCAAGAACATTTTCATGTTTTTGTTGGTATTTGCTTTTCAGGGGTGCCACCTTTAAAATTTTATGACTTTTCCCCCTACATATGCAGTATAAAACATCTTTATTCATATGAAGGTAGTTAATTATGTCTTTGTTTATAGTAAACTTTCATTGACAAACTTATAGTTATAATATTTCTTTTCAAGCTCAGAGACTAGAACGACTACGAAAAGAGAGACAAAACCAGATAAAATGCAAAAATGTTCAGTGGAAAGACAGAAATACTTCTTATTCAGGTAAAAAAATATATTTTACTTTTAGTCATCTTTATGTTTGATTTTTGTTTGCAAAATATTCAGTTTGTAATTTTCACTTGCACTTCCCAGGCATAGGGGAAATACCAGTTCATAATTATGACTTTCTTCCTCCCCCCTCCCCCGGTTGTGTGTTTCCCCATAGATATTTGACTACAGTTCCCTCGACCCCATTCTTTTTCAGCTCTAACTAACACACAATGATTTACACTGACAGAGAGAAAATAAAGAAATTGTTTAAAAGCTACTGTCCTTGGTTGGATTTAATAAATTATGATTTTTTAGAATATCTCAAAATAAATATTGCTTTTTAATACAGTGCTTGCAGACTTGGTAGCTTATAATTTCAATGTTTATCTTACATTTTCAAGGCTCTTTTTAGCTTGATAAATCAACACTGAGGACAGTGAAATTTTGCTTAGGATTTTTTGGGGGGGAAGCTTGTTTAATGAATCAAACAACTGGTGAGATTTGACCCTGCATGGTATATAGGTAGGCATGCTAAAAACATCTCCATCCAGAATGGAAGACCCCTCTGGTTAAGCAAGTGAGAGAATATATTTCAAATAAGCTTGATGTTATGGATGAGTGTATGTATAATTAATTTTTTTAAAGGTTGCATTTTCAGATTGTAAAAATAATTCTGTCACTTTTCTGGGTAAGGAGGAATTTAAAAAGACTATTAAAATAGAGAAATGCTATTAAAAAAAGTTGACCTTTGCCTTCAGGGAGCTGTAGGCTTTTGGGGGCTTTTAAGCAGTTTTCTATCTTGCCTTCACTTGATTGAATCATTATCAAAAAATGAAAGATGGGTCTTGTTCTCAGTGTAATCTATAATCATAGGGTCTCAAGGAATTTTAGAATTAACTTAATCCAGAAATGCGGTTTTTGGTTCCCTTATTTTTGGAACCAGTGTAACTATTGTCTCCCCTGCAAATATCTATGCCTCTCTTTTTGAATAATTTAGTTCCCCATACTAGTGTTTTTTGTAATCTAAATGGCAATATATGAAGAAAAATTCATCCCAATTCTCTTAGTTCTTAGCTCAAGCTAGTATCTGTTCATGTTGTATTTGACGCATGCTCTCAAAGGCTTGCACGGTCTGTCATGCCTACTTCTTTCAAAGTTTGTGTCTATCTTAATGAGGTCTCTATGTAATCTCATCTCTGCCTAAGTCCCTGTATCTTTTTGGGTGCCCTTTGCAGAACCTTTTCCAGGTCTCTAATATCTTTTTTATGAGAATGAACAGAGCTGCTCACAGGATTCCAGACATGGTTGCAGTAATCCCCAATACAGTTTCCAGAATATTTGATACCTCTGCTAATGCATCCTCAAATGTTTTTGCCTTTTTACTCCTGTTAAGCACTGTGGTGAAGGTTTTAAGGTTTAATCTACCATAATCTCCAGATCCTTTTGCTCAATGTTTTGACCACTCAAGGTATAGTCCTCTCTTCTTGTTTGTTATTCTTTACTGTCACAGAGCACCAAGGTGCTCTGCTACTAGAGAGGAGAAACTGCTAGAGAAAAAGCCCTAGCAGGGAATAAGGAGCCCACCTGGGGGTTGCCAGGGCAACCGGAGGCAGCAAACGACCCACATCTGCCAGCAGTCAGCTGGCTGTAAGGGGCAAGGCCTGGCTCTTATAAAGCCCAGGAGCTGAGGCCAGGGCAGTTCCCTGCCAGCAGCCAGAGGGAAAGGAGCTCCTGGAGCAATGATGTGAGGAAAAGCCTGACCACAGGTACAGCTCAAGCTGGGTAAAAGATGGCAGTGCTAGGATTATGTTGTAGCCTAGGGGCTTGCATTTTGCTTTGTGGTCGTATCAACGGTGGTTTGGGTGAGGCTGTTGGGTTGGAGGAGACCTCATAGGGGGCCCACGATAGCGTGGGGATCCCAGTGCCAGTGAGGGCATGGTGTACGGGGTGCATAGACCCCAGCCCCAGAGAGGAGGCACTACTGAGAAGCCCCGGTACAGACGTGTTGAAGCCTAAAGAGAGGACAGCAGTGCAAGAGAAGGCCCCAGAGAAGGGGGCGGCACTTGAAAAGGCCCCAGAGACGGCAACAGCACAGAGTATTCCTGAGAGAGGGCAGCGCTACGAAGAGGACCCCAGAGAGGGCGAGTGTATATGTGACAGACCAACATCTATTGCAACTGCGAGGCTTGGGGTGTGGTATAAGGGATGGTTGGAGCCACGCATAGCCCATAAGGCTAGGGTGTCCCAAAGCACCCGTTTGCAGGACAAGACCCACGAGGGGTCTGGGAGTCTACAGGACCAGAGGTTACAACGGACCATGTCCAAGAAGATGTGAAGCAGCCTTCTTAATATATATTAGAAGATCAAAGACGTGGCGGGTGAGAATTAGAGGGTGCCCTTGGGCCAACTTGGCACGGAGAGAGGGGGCCTTAAGGAGATCATGGCCCTTCTGGAGGGCCCTGCTGTGACACTTACTATATTGCTTGCTGTGTCTTTGCACTGAAGAACATTCAGATCTGGTTTTTATTCAAACTATTTGTATTTTCTTCTAGTTAGCCCCACTAACCCGTGACATGGGGTGCCTGCTCTGTGGAGCTCTGGTGCCAGACTGGGCTTGTTAGCCAGTGGCAGAGGGGGATGCAGCTCCCCGAGAAAAGTTTTCTATTTACTTCTCCAGCTGCAAAGCACAAACAGGCCAAGCAGTTCTTCCTGGCTTCCAAGCAAATTTAAATTAGAAAAAAAAAAAAGAAAGAAAGAAATCCTTAAAATTGGCGAGTTTTTGGCACTTGCTTTTATTAGAACAAGTGCTTGTGTTTCTCCCCAAAGTCACGGGACTCTTTGGCCCCTGCTCACCCTCATGGAGAGCAGCATGGTAGAGCAGAGCCAAAGAAAGAGGGAACAATCCTCTTAACCTCTATCCAAGGAGGATCAAGAAGGCACAAGAAAAGAGGGTTTCACGGCTATTTGGGCCCCAATAGTTGCCTCAACAGTAAGCACTAGGGGGGGGAAAAAAGAGTCTCAGTATCTCCTTCATCTTACTAAAACTGATTCAGGGGATTTCTCTCGGAGTCAGCCAAACGGCACAAAATGAGAGCTGACTGAACTCTGTGAGGATAAGGTCCTCAGTTTAAGTTCTTGGCATGAAGTCTGGGAGTAAATGTGAGCGTCGGATGTCCCTTCTTGCTCTCACAGGGGACAGCAAATCATTGCAGAAAAGGTGAGTCTGGAGTGTGCTTCCTTCCCTTTACCCATGGATATGTACATGCCCACAAAAGGAGCTCACCTCTGTAGGAAGGGAGGCAAGCATTGCAAGTCAGAGCTGGAGATGCAAATAGTGAGAGACATTTTAAACTACAATCATAGAGGAGAGAGTGTTTATGTGGGACCTCTGCAGGTGCTTTAGAAGCCTTGTAGGTATGTATCACTCCTTATGCCCCTTGGGAAAAGGTAACCATGCAGTTAATTTTGTGCTGAGTGGGGGCAAGCGTTTGTTAACACTTTCAGTAGAGGCCTTGCGGTGGAGTAAAGGCAGGCACTGTCACCCATGCCTGTTTTTGAAACTGAAATACTTGATGACAGAAGTCAGTCTCTCCAGGGAAGGACCCATTTGTGAGCTGCTCCCTGTATCTTCTGGGATCGGTGGTCTCCTGGGTGGGCATTGTTATTGAGCCTGTGCTCACATGAGGCAGGTACAAAGCTTCCTCTTATTATACCTCTGACAGAGGTTGCTCCCATCAGGTCGCTGAGTCTAAGCAGGTACAAACTCAGAGTAAAATGACTCTTATGCCCATCTCTGTTGGTATCAGCATCCGGCATATTTACCCTGACAGAGACCTCCCAGGGTAGACAGAGTCTGGGTGTCTGAAACTTGGGGAGTGCACTTTACATGAAAATGAAGTGGGATGCAGAACTGAGCCAAAGATTAACTCCAGACTCCATAGAGCTCAAGAAATTGTCCTTCCAAGTTTGTCACATCTCTAAGAGAAATCTGCATGGTATGTATTCATCACATAGCTTAGTTTCAAAAGAAAAATGTTGTGTTTCTACTTTACCAGCTTGTGTCAAAGGGAGAGACGGGTTCAGAATGATCTGTTTCCAGGTAGCTGTCTCAGAAGCATACAGATCTAAAAGCAAAATTCTATCTTTTAAAAACCAAAGCTGATGCCATCAGAGGCATGCCAGTTCAGGCGCAGAAAGATTATATACCTCATGCAGAGAAATCTGTGAAGTAACCACCTGCTTCCTCATACCTCTTCTGGATTCTATAGATTGCAAATCCATTTATCATCTAAGGTCATCGGGAGATGGGTGCTACTTACTGGTCTATCCTAGTATCTCTTGACATCATCCTCTTCTGTCTTGGTACATAATCATGAATACTCCCCTCCCTGAGTGGACATTTGCTTTGGAAGTCATGGACAGATGGAGTGGAAATATTTATTTGTGACTTACCTGCAAATGTCCTTTCTTGGGATCTACAGATCAAACCTCCCTGAATGGGCTGTCAGTTGGGAGAAGATACTGACTGGATCATTAGCTGGTACGCCATGTATATTATTCACTGAAGGCCTTGCTTTTCAGGAGAATTGTTCTATTTAGTGTTAATGTTACATTTTGTACAAGTAAAGACTGGTTAGAGAGTCCCTGGGCTATGGAGCCATCTCAGCTGGTGGTTTTTCTGATGTGGCCCTTCTTCATCTGATACTGGTTCTAGATTTGGTCTGCCTCTGAGCCTGCATAGAGCAGAGATATCACGGCTCTGTGGACCCTATTGCACCAAAAAAAATAAATATTCAAGTAGGGCATAGATATATTTTCTGTTATTGCCCCTGTCTTATATTTCGCTCCCCAGTCTGCAGCTTTTGGCTCTGGGTGACATACTTCACCTCCATGCATTTTCCTTATCCCATGGTCATGGAATACGAACTGATCAGAAACAGATTGTGAAGCAGCTCTTTTGAAAGACAAAATTAACTTTCTCTCCTGAACTCTGTTTCTTTCTCAAACAGCTTGTTGTAATGGGCTGTTTCTAAAATAGGCTGCTTTTAAAACCTGTATGATTTTGAATTCTTTTGAATTGCTAAGTCTATCAAATTCAAACCTGTCACATGGCTAGATGACCCAATGGTTCTTTTCCAGAGAGGACCTACCATTTTTAATATACTGGTAAGACTGACAGTGATAACATATTGTCACTGACACTTGTGAAAAAAATTGGGCTAATTGGTATATAGCATGTATACCCTGAAACCTGGCTTGAGAGACCAACAGATCATTGCCTTTGCAAGAGATAATTGGAAGCAGGTAGAATTCCCAGTCCGCTCCAGAGTGTACGTGCCCCATAGGTAAAGATGTCCGAACCTCTTTTCTGGTATATGACTAGATAGGATCTTTAGATAGCAAAGGACAAGCCCCTGCCCCAGCTTCATTGGGATACTCCTTGGGATTCCAGTGGGGGCTTCCTCCATCCCATCCTCTAATTGCTTGTGTCTCAAGAAGGACAGGCAGATGTGGGGGTGGCTTAGAAGCGAGTAGGGAAGGAAGGACAGGGAGGATTGCCATCAGGGCTCATCATCTGCATGGGACAGAGACTACAAGATAGGTCTGCAACTGCGTTTTTGTGAGAATAGGCCTGTGGCTGCATGTGTACATAGTTCTTGAGTAATGGTAGACTAGGGGAAAGTAGAGACGTGTAGGGGGAAGCTGATGAGCAGGTGTTTAAGGAGAGCCTGTACACAGCAGTGTGAAGTAGACATTAATGTCTGAGTTACTAGAGCTCTAGACTTTGTTCCCATTGTGTCAGAGATTTGCTTCCCTCCCCGTGCCTCAGTTCCCTCACAGCGGCACTAGCATGTTGCAGCAACATTCATGTTAGAGATTTTTTTTGCTTGTTAAGTTGCTGATCAGCTTTTTTTGCCACATATGCATACAAATGCCTAGTTTCCACACAAGTGTTGTTTGTATTGCTGCAAGAACTCTGTTACAGATTATTTTTCTTGAATATTTTTCTGTAAATTGCAACCAGGAGTTTTCTGGTTTTGTTTTTGAATGGGGAGTTTTGAGAAGGAGATTAAACTATGATATGAAAAGTAATGGGATGCACTAATGTGTTTGCACGCATGTGCATACGTGTGTGTTTTAAAATGTTGGCCGTCTATCCACCAGGGCTTTGTAATGAGACCCGGGTAGATTTCACCTACCAAAAGGAAAGGCTAGCAGGGAATTTGGAGAAGCTTTACAAGACAACCTAAGAAGGTGCTTAATTTGTTGTTCAGATGAATTTATCAATAAGATATTGATGAAACTGAAATATGCAGTGAAGTAGGCAAAAAGCAGGATAAATAACCAGTAAATTTTACAGTCCATTGAGACAGTCTTAGAGACGCTTTGGACCTGTAGAGAATAACACGTATAGCTAAAACATTCCATAGAAGACAAAGAAAAATAATAATACAGTGCGGCTAATTATGAATATTTCCTTTGAGCAGAAAGTGAATGCAGTATAGTAAAACCTAGTGCACTGTGAAGGCATGCTCTCTGCCTTCCTTTCTAAAACCAAAGGCTGTTAAAAGCGGTGTTCCCTGCCATTTCCACTAGGCTTGGCCTCTTCCTTCTAGAGCCAAACCTGGCTGGGAATTTTTCAGTAAAACATTGGTTGAATATGTCTGTTCATCTGAATTGAGACTTTTTTGGGAATATGCCTGTTTCACCAACAGCAAATAGTCCAATGATTAGGGCTGTCACCTAGGTTCAAGGCTCTGCTCTCCCTGACTCGGATCAGGACTTAAGCCAGACCTTCCACAGTTGGGGTGGCTGTGTTTCTCAGTGTCTCTTTCCTGAACTGTTTTATTTGGTACATATAGATAAGGAGGGGAAGGGGGAGAGACGGAGACAGAGTCTTCTACATCCCAGGTGAATGCTTTAAGCACTAGTCCTTTTGGCTCTTTTGGGGCAATTAGCTCTGTCTCATGTTTTGCACAAAACCATTAATGACTGTTGGGCTCATTCTTCAGATACAGAATGGGAAAATTTTTTGAAATCTCAAAATTTTTCAGGATGGGAAACCATTTCCTAGCCAGCTGTACTCACAGCATTGTGGAAGAAGCTGTAATTCTAAACTCCTGAGTTGCACGTGGTTTGGACTCAAAAACTATACTACATTCAAAGCAAAACAGATTCTACAGTAATGAACACAGAACACCAGAGCTCCTCTTTCTGCACGTCCCAGCAAAGAACACAATAAACAAAGACATCTCAAACATTTCCCAAGAAACAAAACTAGCAAATAAACCACTTGCTTTCGCACTTGAACCAATAAAACCATTCTACAGAACTCCAGGATACAAAGTGCCTTCCAAAGGCACAAGAAATAATGGCTCTCAATACTACATAATTGCAAATGAGAATTTTTTTTTTTTTTTTTTTTTAAACAAGAGCAACTGAAAGCAAATCTGCCATATAAATGGAATGCATAATGGGGTATATGTTTTCACAGTTAAGGAAAGAGTTTAATCACAGTTTTCTGAGTTACCCAACTGGCCTGGGGAGATGGAGGTTATCTTTTGGTGCATATATCTGTGTAGCACCCTTGCCAACTGTCTGAATTTTCAGGCAATCTGTTGGATAAAAATAAAACTGAATGTTTTACTAGTTAGAGTTTGACAAGTTTTAATTTCACAATTTAAAAAATGAACTGACTGCCTGCAACAATGGTTTTTGAGTCCCTGTTCAATCTGCCTTAGTAGCTGTTTTAATTCTCTGGAGGAGTAGCATGTAAATCTTTGGGACGTGAGAGAATCCAAACGTATGAATACAGAACAGAGCACAATCAGTTTAGGGGAATTGATGCTGATTCTCAGAGAGAGATTGATTGAGTTTGGGGGTGGTTTGCTCCTTGAGCAGATGTTTAGCAAACTTGCCCAGACTTAGTTGTAGTTACCAGAGAATCAGACATCTTGGTACCATTAGGCTAAAGTGCTATAGGCTTTGAGCTATATTCATCCATCCTGATTTTGCAGTGACCTTGTAACAAGGACCTTCCCTTTATTTAAAAAAAAAAAGTGTCTCTGTCCATAAATTTGAGTTTAAACTCTCCCTGGCTATCCAGCATCCTCGTGTCACATACCATCCTTTATTAGATTCCATGTGCCTGACAATTGCACAGTAGCTTTTATCACCTTTTTGTCACGATACTTCTTTCTGACCCAAAATACTTGTCTCAAGAATGGGGTTACCAGTCTTGTTTGTTTGGTTTTTTTTCAAATAAGGCCTACAGATGCAGCGTGCTTACTTTGGGGAAGTATATAACATTTGCTGTGCTGGATCAGAGGAGGTATAAGAAGTCTACTCATAGGCCATACTGAGACAGCCTGCTCCAACAGTTTTTCTCCCCCCCCATTAACCCCATTAAGTTTACATTAAACCCAGAACCACAAGCCTGTCTATCTTCCCCAGCTGTTATATTTCTGAGTGTTCACGATATCTGTATTACTGTTATTGTCACGTGTGTCATAATCTTAGACATTGGGCCCGATTGTGATTGGGCCTCCATTGCAGGATGAATGGTGGGCTCCTGACCTACCTGGTCTAGGCTGTTCAGTATTATATTGTATTTTATTAATTCATCTCCAGTTCATCATCTTCCTACACTAAACCATGTTTTCTCTGCATGTGGTAATGCAAATGTTTTTATCTCTTTTTTGAACTGCAGCAGAGGAGCTGAGCTCACTGTTTGAAAAAAAGAATTTCAAAGTCAAGTCTCCACATTTGGGGAAGCAGTCTATACTATCTGTGCGACTTGAGCAGTGCCCACTGCAGCTGAACAACCCTTTCAATGAGTACTCAAAATTTGATGGCAAGGTAAAGGAACCAGCGATTGACTGATTGATATTTATTTTTTCCTCTGACATTCAGCTGTCTCCTGATCTGAAGGTTAGCTCACTCCTTCTGCCCTTATGAAAGTGTGATATGAAGATATTTGTTTAGGTTTTAATTAAAAAGCATGGCAGGTCTATAGTTAATTATCTTTAACGGGTTATCTAGAAACTCCTTTCTTTTAGTCTTAATTGCAATGGTTCCCAGGTGCAATAGAAGCATGAAAATACCGAGTGAATGATATGCATGCTGTGCCTTTGTACATGATGTTGTAGACTTGCATCCCCATTCCAACACATGGTGGCTTAAGTAAAATACTTAGTGCAGCTTTTAGACCTCTCACTTCTAGGCAGGTGGTGGTGAGAGCCTGAGTACCGATATTCTGTTGCATTACATACTGGTTTGAGCTAACCTGTCTAGCCCCACGACATGCCCATATTTATCCTTACAACACCTTTGTGAAGTAGGAAAGTAGGAAAGGACTTCATCCCATTTTAGAGCTAAGAAAATGAGGCAGAGAGAAACTAAAGGCTGAATTCGGAGCTTCCAGAAGGCTGAGCAATGCTGTACCTAACTTTTAGGTGCCCCGGAGTGTAGTTCACAGCCCCAAGTTACATGACTGAGCTCTCTTTTCTAGTGAGTGGGGAGAGTTAGGCATCTTTCACTGGGATTTTAATTGGCCAGGGCACTGACAGTGACTGGTAGGGAATGCTGAAGTGATGAGTGGTCAGCCAGATGACAATTCACAGCTTGGACCCCACCCTATTCCTGGAGCTTGGTGCCCGAGTGAGAAATGGAGGCTGATGCTCCATTTGAAATGCAGTGGAGCATGTGTCTTAGACTGGGGAGCTGTGCAGGGGAGCCCCTGTTTTGACATCCCCACTTGGGATTCAGTGTGAGGTGGGTGTCGGGCTGCTCCCTCTGCTGAGAAAGAGGCAATTCTAGACTTGTAGAGAAGTGGAACTTGTACATCTACAGGCATCAAGTCCTTGAGAGGCTAGACCGGGTTATAAGGGCTGCACTCCTGGACTTGAAGCATCATTTCACCTGCTGTTCATGTTAGATGCCTATGGCCTTTTGTGGATCTAAGCCCAAGTGCCTTGTTGAAGCTTCCATAGAAGGGCTGGCAGAACAAGGAAACTACTAGACTATCGTTCCCTCCTTTTACCACCTGTATTGCATTCCCTAGTTGGTGGTGTAAGGTTTTCTGGGGATTTGCAGTGCCATGTAGAGGGAGAGCATCAGCCTCTTTTCATAGTCCTTTCTTTCTCTGGACTTTTCCCACTCCTCGGTACCTGGAAGTGGGAGGAGGCAGGAGTGGCTTGTATGTGTTGTGTTGTGGGAATGGTGAAGGAAGAGTGTTGTGAGCAATCTCCCAGGACTGGATGGCTCCTAGTGTTTGTGCCACTGTGGTTTGGGCAACATGTTGGAGTTTGGCTGAGGGCCATAATTGCTGGTGGGTTTGATAGTTGCCCAGAACCATCAGTTGAGCTTTGGCAGGATATGCATTTAGCCTCTAATTCCAGTCGTTGGGTCTAGCTGTAGCTGTAGCTGTAGCTGTTGCTGAAATACATGCTGAATTGATGCGAGGGAAAATGAGTTAATCAAAATGAGGCAGTTTGAAGATTTCTGTCTAGCAGTCCACACTGTCACCAGAGTTGGTGCATCCCTTAATTAATTAAGCCCGGACTTCTGTCATTCCACTAGTATGTAGTACTAGTTTTTATACTAATTAAGAAGAAATTATACGTGGAAACTATACAGCTTGAGCAGTATAGCAACCAAACTGTAGGGAATACCATACTAGACCATATCAAGGGTCCATGTGATCTAATCTAGTCTAAAGCCTTTATGACTATGTGCCTTGAATAGATCAATTCTCTTCCCTCCCCATAAAGTTTAGTGCCACTGTGCTAAACTTTTCTGATTGCTTCCCTGAGGGTGCTTACTTTGGGTTGGTGACCACAATGTAAACAATTTCTTAGATTTTGTTAGGAAGAGCTCCACAAACAATGGCAATCATGGTATCAAAGGCTTTCAGTGCTTGTGGGCAGGCCAGGTGCTTTGGGTAGATGTGATGTCTTTTATTAGACCAGCTGAGTGCTCCTAGTGTGCCTTTAAAAATACAGTAACGTAAGAAATGCAAAATATAAATGCAAATCATTGTATTGCACTTTGCATACCACCCTCATCTGAGCACAGTCAGCAGAACAATATGGCTTAAAAAACATTTCTTGCTAGCCCTATCCCCAACACTCTCAGCTCCCTACCAAAATCTGCTTACGTAGATGAGGTTTGCAGCAAGATTGATTGGTCAACTTGTGTATCTGAATGCAGGTACTTCATAAACCATCTCCCGTTACATGCTCCATTCTAGCCTGGGCTGTACATTTTCTGTCATAAACCCTAGAAAACTGAAATATGAACATTGGGGTCATAAAAAAGCTTCATTTTGTTTCGAAACAATTACCAGTTACGAATATAATTTATATATTCTGTGTTATGCTGGATTTATTTGTGGGGTCTTCTGTGGAAGTGTCAAGTTTGAGCTTCATTACCATTTTGGTGTGAGATTTTCACATTCAGTTAAGTGTTTTTAATACAGGAAATCAGATATGCAATTTGATTACATGCGTCTAGAAAGGCATTTTATTAAATATTGGTAGTTGCAGCTCTTAAACCATGGTGCCTGTGCAGCACAAACTGCCTATTTCTGCTTGTTATCTTGCGTTTATTAGCATGCAGTAATTAGTGCTAAGTTGCTGTTTGTGACCGTTATTTTAGCATAATATGTGATACCAGTGCTTTGATGCTAGCAGTAGCAAGATGGCCTTCTCTGTCTGCTGCTCTGATTTTGTGGTGGCGTGTGTTTAGATTCTGATTTTCCAAAGGTTTATGAATAACAGATAATGTTCTGGGGGGAATGGGGAGGAGGGGAGGGGTTGGGTCTTTCTAGGTTAAATTTTCAGAGGTTGCAATCTTGTAAAACTTGAGCATGGTTTGAGTTAGGTGCAGAGATTTTCTGGAAAATTTGGGAAATGGAAAAATAACTCCTCTTTATCGTCCTAATTGCTGCTACTTTTCTTTTTTTTAAATATGTATTAGAATTAAAATCTTATTTTCATCTATTTAATACTGATGCATTTGGCAGGTGCGTAATGAAAATGGCTAGCATTTGAAGGAAATTATACTGTACATGTTAGTCATTTTTTATCATCTTAGTGAAATGCATCAATATGATATTCAATGACACCTTGATGATTAATAGAGAATTATATCTGAGTCAAGCCTTTTTTTTTAACCTAGAAATTAAAGTGCCTATTCAAATAACACTACAAAATGATCAAATTAGCATTCTGTGAATGCATAATCAGATTGTATTAGTTATAGCAGCATTGTTTGTGCTACTTTGGGTAAGTTTATGTCAGTGCTTTCCTTTCTTCCAGGCTATTTAAAAAAGCCACCTAGATCCGGGCTGAGCCATAGCACCAATATTATATAGTTCAGCAGTAAATTACTTTACCTGCTCTACATTAGGAACGCCTATATTTTTTGTTGTTCTTACACCAAAGGTATCTGTTTTCAATGAAATGTTGTAGGGGTTACAAGACTTTGGTGTTTACAATAATATTTTTAACTGATAAGAAATGAGCAGTATTTTTACCACAAATATTCATAATTCTTTTCCTGGGAATAGCGCATGCCTTATTTACATAATTAACAGAGCCACTCATGTCTCTTGGGAAAACAGTACATAATTGGGGAGAAGTGGGGGGGTGGAGGACAAGGAGGGGCTTGGAGCCTAATTAAACATGTTTAAAAAAACCCCTACTTAATTATGTATTTACTCAAGAGACTAGAATGGCTCTAAAATCCTATAAGATTATAACTAAGGCTTTGATTTAAAAAAAATTAAAAGCATCATAATGTAGATCTTCTGTTCGTTGGGAAAGGGTCTGTGGAAAATAAACGCATATTATCCTCTGTCCACTCTTAGTGTGTGTACTTGTGCTAACTCTGGAATTGCATTTCTGAATACTTTTACTACAATCATTAATTGACATTCATAATTTAATTGGACTTAAATAGCATTCATTTTATTCAGGATTTTTTCCTGTTGGTTAATTAATGTACTTTTTTAAGATAATCAATTAAAATAGGTAAGTGTTAAATTCTGTAATCTTAAACAGGCCACTTTAATAAAATGTCTCATTTTTGCAGAGGTTTTCTTGTCAAGTTTAGTGTTTGTTTTTCCAGCCACTTCTACATGCTTATGAAATAATAACATTTTAAAGCGCTCTAATTGCTTCCTGGATTTTGATCCGTTTATTGAATTATCAAAAAGAAATGAGAAAATATAGCTTGTAAAATAGACCCAGACTGGCAGTGCTCTGGTCAGCATGCTGCGGTACTAGGAGTTCTTGTCATGTAACCAAACAGAAAATGCTTGCAGTTTTGTGGGACCTAGAATCTCCCTCATCCTTAAAAAAAACAAACCACAAAACCCAAAATACACATGGCATTTACCATGCAGTTGGATTTTCTGAAGTTCTGGGTTGCCTCTTAAAATAAGTATACTAAATCCTCCGCCTCAACAGCTAGAAAGCATCTGTAGTGTTGGTCATGCAGGTGCAGGGCCTTAGTTTGATAAAAGCTGATGAGAATTTGGAACCACTAGAAGCCTTTGACTTTTGTATCCAGTTAATTTGTAAGTTGTATAGAGAGCTCTATGAAGGCATCAGAAATTTGTAGCCAGGGTGTCTTTAGTCTAATTTGCACAGTAGAGGCAGATATAACGTATTCCAGAAGTGGTATTTTTTATTTGCCTGCACCAGGAGTTTTCTTTTAATTTTATTTTAAGTATTTGTTGTTTGCCTTTCCCTATCTAGGCTGTTCAATGGGAGGAAAAAGTGATTAATTGTGTATGATTCCAAGTCATTGCCAAGTACAAGGTGAGCAACATGAGAGGGTACGAAGGGTATTATGGTTAAGCACAGCACTCGGATTCAGAAGAGCTGGTTTCTGCCGTACAGGTTTTTTGCTATTGAACAAGTGCTTTAACTTCAGTCAGTTCCATGGGAGCAAGGGCCAAGACCTTAATCTTTCTGTTCCTTCATGTCCCCATCTATTAAAAGGCTGATGCCGATTGCCTGCCCTTATTAACAATTGCCAAGCTCACAGTATTTCTTGATTGAAAGCTTATAGAAATGCAGTCTGCTTATTTTCAAACCACAAATGCACATCACATGAGCTGGTGGAAAGCACGATTGTGGAGGGTATTCTGTCTCTGAGACACTGGGCTCAAAGAACACTTATTTAGTGTAGTGGATTAGTGTCAGAGCTGCTCAGTTGGGTGACCATCTATGCTAACAGGAAAATGCCAACAAGGTACTGTCAAGTGACACAGATAGTGTCTGACGACCTAGCGGCCAGCTTTGTGCTCGGCTTAGGAACAGCATGCGTGACCTCTGCAGAGCCTTTCCCTGACGCTCATTGCTATTATCTGTGACGTAAGCCTGCATCCATTGACTCACAATCCTTGCTGACTTTGCTGGGGAAGCTCTAGTTAGTGAAATGTTAACAAGACCCACTTCTGCCAAATTTATTTCTAAGAGATGCTTATTGCCTAAATGGTGCAAATATGCGCACACCTTATGTCCTCAAAAGCGTGTCATCAAGCGCAAAAGTGCTCCAGGAAAATCAAAGGAGGAACAGATGCTAAAAATGCTCAAAACAGCCAACAGGGAACTGTGAGTCTAGTCAGGATGTCACATGCAAAATGGGGGAGAGGGGGTGGGGACCAGAAAGCAGAAAGAAACTACTCAGCTTCTAATATGAACTGAAATCACAGGAGTGCAAACTTTGTCCCTTCACCCAGGAAGAGCACCGCACTCTTCCCAGCGGACTTCAGCTCCTTCGATTGTAATCACAAGCTAGCTGTAAGGACTTAAGGAAGTATTCTGTCTTTGCTGGCTCCTAGAGGTTTACCTGGCTACTAGAGATTGAAATAAAACCAAATTATAAATAAAATAAAACACAAAAGGTAGAGCATCTGTTCTGCCTTGACAAATGCTAAAAAAGCTGTCTTTGGGAGTTGTGCCACTTGGTTGTGCCGCATGATTCTTTGTGAATGCGATTGTGGTAACTTAATAAAACCAACAATTTCTCCTTTAGTAACTGTTTTAACAATGAAGCTGTAGAACGCATGGGGGAAGGGATAATTCATGAGTGCTAATTGCTTGGCTGTTAATTTTCATAAGTGTTGATAGAAGCAGTTCCTTAAATTAAACTTTGTTTAAAATGTATCAGGGGAAATATTCCACAATGTCGGGCCTGAAGTGAAAATTAATATGAATGCTGTGGCAATTAACACGTACTGGTTAATAGCTTTTAGCAGCATTTTGGGATGATAGTCCTTAAATACATTTTTGCATGCTGCTCTTGTTTCAGTCTTGTTCCAGTGTATGTCTGGATAATTATGAACAAATGTTTTCCACAATCACCAATATTAAATAGCTTGACTCGGAGAAAGTAGATAAAGAACTTACGAAAGAGGCAGCGCTACTGTAATTAATACTGAATTGCCTAAAATAGAAATCCAGTATTAAAAACTCAGTGCAATTTTTTTCATTTAATTTTTTTGCCCACAAGCTGAATAGAAGGTTTCTCATCTGAATTCTGAATATTTTATTTTAGCGAGCATATTTTGCATAATTTGTATTTCACTATTTGTTGTTTAGATACCATTATGATAAGAAGAGCACAAATACTTAACTAAACAGGGGATGTTATGACTTTATCTTCCGGAACTTTAGGATGAATCAAGTTCATTTTGCATTTGTTGGCATTTGTTTCTATCGGGTGCACTCTGAAATGTAAATAAAATCAAGGGAGATGGCTAATAGATTTACAGTTCTATAAAATCCATCATGAATCATTTATGTGGTTCTACTGCGGCGTGCTCTGTGCAGATAAGGCCCACCATGATTCAGACTCTTCTGTTTCAGGAGATGCTCATTAGAGAATTCTCTACATGTCATTGCCTACAAGCTTCTCGGGAGAGCAGCAAGGTTCTCTGTATGCTCGGGGAGTCTTACAGGTACAGCCATGCTGGCAGCTGAACTGACAAAGCTGTGCTTCATACCAGCAGAGTTAAAACCTCCCTCCCATGAATGAAAGAAGCTAGCCTCGTAAAAACAGTGTGGATGGAGCCATATCCCCAGGACTAGGGGTCCACCAGCAGAGCAGTGTTGGTTAGGAACTGCATCTCTTCACACTTGAACTGACATAGATATACCTGCAGAGATTTATCATGTAGACCAGGCCTGAGAAGTTAAAAGATTTCTGTTCTTCTCCAGATGGAAACTGTCTGCTGTCTTCTCTCTCACTTCCCAGGGCTTCATAAGTTTCCCTCTGACACTTTGCTGTTCTGTGTATGTGCACTTTCCTACCAAACTGCTGCTTGCCCTACCCACCACCCTCTTTCTCTAGTAATCTACACTCTACAGACAAGCCTGAGAGCATATCTAGATGTGGTCACTTCCCAGTGCTGAATTACAAAAACAAGCTAGCATTTCATCTTCTTGTTTCTGTTATGGTCACCTCACTACTAATTTCTCATTTGTTCTTGATCCTCAACCTGCTGCAATTCTCTTCCTTCATTGTTCAGTGGAAACTCACTAATTCATAGTAATGACAGAGCCCTTCTGCTGAATTGGTTAATTAGTGAGTAAACAAGTGTGTGGGTGTCATTACGAGGATATGTGCTTGTCTGTGCGGCTATATACTTGTATGTACATGTGTGTGCATGTGTACATGTCAGGATAAATGAGTGTGTGCATGCACACTCTGACATTTATGTGTTTCACATTCGAATGTGGCTTTGTGTTGTTTTGCCTTTGGCACACTCCACCTTTTGTCTTCCAGCCCAGATTTCAGACTCATTTAGAGTAGATCTGCATTCGTTCTGGTAGGAGAGGCAGTTTGTCCTTCCCCAGACAGACAGGAACAGAAACATAACCTGCCTAGTAAGAAACCATCAGCTGAACTGGAGTTTTTTGTTTGTGAGAACTGGAAGTGTAAAAGCAATTTAAAGCAACCTGTGCAATTCATGCCAACTTGCTGTACGTACAGGTCCCTACTTACCTTCCCCTCCAGGATCCTCTAGAGGGCTAGGCAGTGCATAATGTTAACTTTCTTTTTTTCCAAATTCATGTTTAAAAAAAATCAAGTGCTGGTTATCTGAAGGTTTCTGCTAAAACAATGAGACTTCCTTAAAGGTCCAAACTGTGTTGAAGTCCATTAGAACATGGTCTTAGAAGATGGGAAGGCCAACAGTTTTCCATACAGGGCAGGATATGAGAAGAGCTGTGGCAAAAGAGTATGTTACAGAGAGCAGGTCTTTGCAGTGTATTATAATTTCTTTGCTCAGACCAGTTAAAAACAGCCTTTTGGCTCTCCCTAAGCTTGAAGAAGCACGCTTGTAAAGAACAAATGTTTCAACTACTCAGTTGGTCTGATAAAAGATATACTATTTCCCCAAATAACCTTGTCTGCCTTCTGGCTCTTAATCCACTCCAGAGTAGTATGGTTGTTATGTGCCTTCTCTTCAGCACTTTGGAAGGACTTTGCGGTGAGGGTCACTTTCAGGTAGGAAGAAGTTTAGGAAGGTATTGTTCTAGACCGTCTGTGTGTCAAGAAACTTTCCATATCCAGGACATGTTGCTAACAGCAGTTTTTCAGAAACTAGACAGAGTGTGTTTCTTGCATGTAGTTTTATACGTTTTACTAATGTGTGCATGAGAATAATAACACTTTAATTGTTAATCTGCGCATTTTTATATCATGTAGCTTAAAAATGATCACTTCTAAAATACATTTTTTCTATCAGAGATGTGATTAATTAATGTGAGTCATGCTATTAGCTCAGTTGTATTTAAATGGAACATCCTTGTATTAAGAGATGCCTGGTTTCTTCTTCATTATGTCAAAACTGAAATGATTCTGATGTCTAATCAGTGTGCTTAACTGGTTCCTTTGCCCCTTCAGATCCAGTAGGGTTTGCCGTGGAGAGAAAAGCCCTGCACAGAGGGATCAATTAAATAGTGTAATGAAAGTTGGAAACACAAGCACTGGTGTGTTCTATACATTGATTAAAGTGTATTAAGCTCAACTGTTACTTAATTAAAATACTTCAGAACTTGTTTGGTAATTTAGTACAGAGAAGCCATTTAAAATAAGATAAAGGAGGGCTGGCAATGAAATACTTGCTGAATACTGGCAGTGAGTAGCCTAATGCACAGGAGGAAATGCGTTCAGACAGGGCTTTTGTCAGCCCTTCACTGGAAAGACCAGGCAGGAGCCATCCCTGCCAGTGAGCATCGGGTTTGGGGTGGGCAGCACTATGGAAGTCTTATCCATGGGGATCCAGTGGCTCTGTTACCTGGCTCAGGTGGCCCAAGAAGGTTGTAGCTACTATGATTCAAGCTGAAACCAAAGGCTGGAGTAATGGGTGCACCTTTGTCTCCTCTGAGGCTCTAGGCTGTCTCTCCCAGCTATCCCGGCTTAGGCAAATGAAGTAAACGTGCATCTGGTTTGCTTAAGTTCCAGCTTGGCCAGACTTTTGATCCCCTCTCCCCTTTTGCGTCTCATTTTTGCACCTTTTGCTATTGACTGACCAGGCCCTTCCCTGACCACCTTCCTGTACTCTACCGCTACTTGCCTTTCTTGAATCATTGGCCTGGTTCTGGGCACACCTAGGTGCAGTGCTTGAAGTCACATCAGACAGAGCTCTGATTCTTTCAGAGTGCTTTTTCTCCACTGCTTTATAAAGTCTGTCGATATCTGCCAGTACCACATAAGGAACATTTATTAATATCACCCTGCTTTCTGTTGAGCTTAAAAATGCAAAATAAGATAGTGCTTGAAAGTAACTTTTGAAAATGTGCAAAATATGCTTCTATGCAACAGAGGATTAAATTGATTTGTTATGTGTGCATTTAGCTACAATTCATTTTAATTGTCCTTATGAAGTTAAAAAGTATTAGTGTCAGATAAAGATTCATCACCATAGTATGATTTAAAGCTGGTGCTATAGAAAGCAGGCATGTGTTCTGGCAGATGTTTATATAAGGCGCTGTCTCTTCTGACAGCAGTTAAAAAGTATGGTTGTAGTAATCAAATTGTGGTGCAGCATCTCAGAGGCTAGAACCAGATTGAATTAAAATAGATATAAGATTTATGAATAGCAATAGCCGTGATAAAATTTCACTACCTTCTTTAACAGGAAGAACCTTTACACACAGTGGAAGAGTAAGATTTTAAATCGTGCCTTCCAATTCTGTGCTTTTCTATTTTTTTCATGTGAAATGTGATATGTAGAAAGGATAAACATTTTTCCCGAAGATACTGTACAGTGTTTTAAAGACTGCATAACTATTGCTGTTGAAAGCACAGGAGAGATGCTTACGTCAACATCTCTCTCTCCAGTCCTTGCATGTTTCCATGGAATTTCCTATACCTAATTCGGTCTCAGGAAAGGTTAATCCTTAGTGTGATGTTAACGACTTTTTAAATGCAACAACTATCTGTAGAACACAACATTTTTACTTGAATGTTGATCTCTCCTTTGTTTGCAGTGAGAGGAGGGGAGAAAACATGCAAGGC